>CM031082.1:11398599-11629263 GCA_018257905.1 Gillenia trifoliata
GGGGCTAACAACCAAGCTGCTCAGTCGATGCTTAAACAGGATTACAATGATGATATGACTAGGGAAGAGGGAGTCGAGCTAGCGCTGAAGGTGCTCAGTAAAACCATGGACAGCACAAGTCTCACTCCGGAGAAGCTTGAATTGACTGAGGTATTCCTCTCACCTTCTGGAAAAGTGAAGTATCAAGTTTGTCCACCTGCATCTTTGAGTAAGTTGTTGGAGAAGGTTGGGGTGAACCAACCAGCTACCGAGGATTCCTAAGCTTTTTCTACATTTTGTCCTAACCTTTTTATAGTCTTTTGGAGGAAGTTTGAACTTTGTGCTGTTCGACACATGATTTGGTTTGTCTTCTAAATTTGTTTTATCAAATTCTCATGTGTTTAAATTGCTTGCATTCTACTGATCTTCGCATCTTTCGTTGTGTGGATTGTTGCAATAGGCTTAGATGGTGTATTTACAGCTGCTTGGCATCCGATTTCGGTACTAGATGTGGAAACTTCTATTGGTTTTGAGTGGATTAGGGTTGAAAAGAAACTAAGAGGATTCTATTATGAGAAAGTTATGGCAGAATGTGTTTACGGAATGTTCTCTAGTCAGATACGTTGGATTTGAGAAGAATGTTAGGGAAGGATTTGTGGCATAAATAAACGTCAGTTTGTTAGATCATCGGTATGATGATGATCGGAGTCCAAAACCAGCAGATGTCATGGACTCCGCAACTATAGTTATCTGCCATATGTGTGTGTTAGTTAATGGTTTAGATGGTAACAGCATTGCCTTAGATGTCTCATGTTGGTCATTAGGGAAAAAGGTGAATAATATCGGTTTCAAAACTCTCTGGCGATTTCCTTGAAGAAAGACTCACCCATGCATTTTTAGCTCTCTATACTTCTCCGTTCCACCTGCCTCCAAGATTTAAATTCCCAGATCCTCTTTTATCCAGCTAGAGTGACATATCTAGCTATCTATACTTCTCATTTGCACCTGCATCCAAGCCTTTGAAGTTTGCTGAAATATATACAGTTGGGCCTAGCTCAAGATATTCCTCACTTCAAGCCTACCGCCGGATAAAACATAGGCCCAAATCCTATAAAGTGACCAAGAAGATAAAGCCTATATTGTATGTATATCCCTCACTTAAAAACATGCACCATTTCATAGAGAATGACTTACATAAAACGGGTTTAAGTTCACCATGATCACTAATGCAAGGTAATGTGTAAGACTCTCCTCCCCATGTCCTTTTATGAATAACTCGGGATGCAATGGTAACCATGAACCCATTTCATGTTATGCAAGTCTTTCTCCATTTCGAGGCCCAAACCCCTTTTCCATCTCAAATTTGGGGGAAAATTCCACATTTTTTTACTCTCAGCTGGCTCCAGAAGTTTGTTATCAGAGAAATTTGTTTACTATGACGGTCACTTCTCCACATGCCGTTACTAAATCATGTATGATAACGTGGGTAAATGACATAATAAATATAAAATATAATATTAATAAATTAGTACACGTATCATAAGTTCATAACAGAATGGATCAGTAACGCTGAGTGACGGTGTATTCTATATCAAAAGACAAGCACCGAGTTCATGATATATTCTATAAGCAAAAGGCACAAAATGCAATAGCCACATAGCGTGCAAGTTTGTCTGAAGCCCTTTTGACCTAAAAGTACTTATCAAAAACCAAATTAATAATAATAATCTGACTAGCAGTGGTCGCTAGATTCCTCAAGCACTGAATAAATCTAGTGAGGCTGACGAAAGCAGCTTCCAAATCCTTCATCATATGTATTCTGGGGCATTCCGCATGCTCTCTCTACAGTCATCATTTTTGCAGCCTTTGAAAGTTGAAACCCGCGTACTGGACCAACTCACTCACTCACTCACTGCTCATCCACCCACATTTCCTAGCCTTGGACCATTGGCAATGGCATGGGTCGTCACCATTTACTTTAATTTATGGAGACGGAGATTCAAACTTAACTGTAAGAGAGCGGATACACTGCTACTGCTGTAACTCTTACTTATACACACCTCCTTTCTTCTGCATTAGTTTTTTATTTTCTTTCATTTTCGCAATATCTATATTTACTAATATTGTTCTCACCTTTAAATGTGCAGTGATAAACTAGTAACTAGTGGAGCATCTTTCCAGCTGTGGCGTCACGAAGTCTCCATCTCAGCTCTATATCTAGTGCTTATTTTAATCTTCATAAATAATGTGTCATACATACTATATATGTATGTACCAAAATATAGAGTTATTCTTTATTGCAAAGACTTCACAGTTTGTAAGCATTCTAGCTGAATTCTACAAGTTTGACATGCGTGTATAAGTTACTTTTATATACACGTCATACTGTGATTAACAAATAAAAAGAAATGACTTTTTGCGTATAAATTACTTTTATATACGTGTTAGATTGTAATTTGCAAGTAAAAAGAAATCGTGGGACAATTTCCATTACAATTAATATATATCAGAATATGCATGCATAGTTTAAGCACTCTTATTGGGGTGGATATTGATGTTTGCCCACACTCTTCCCATGTGCCTAGCTAAGTTTTGAATCTAAAGACATCCTATTAATTTATAACCCGATTGGGCAGCAGTGATCAGTTTATTAGCTAGTCTGTTGTTTTTTACGGCAAACAAGTCTTTCACGTGTGTGGATCAGTGTAAGCACTTGATTTCACTAAGTTTAATCAGTAATTAACTAACATCTCTAGATATCTTAATGTATATTTGCTGGTGGCCAATGTGTAGCAGTTTAGGATATTTGTAATTTTTGTCCTAGGTCTGTTTTTAAGGATATTACACTATTGATTGGGAAGTGGGAAAAAGAGTTGGCTCTTCTTGCATTATTTTTCATGAGATCCATTTGGATGTTCTAATAGAATGAAATGGAAAATATGTACATTGCTGGATCTCCATTTACGGGATTATGGAGCTGTGGCGGTTACATAGTGCTAGTGTTACATGTCCTCATATTATAAGCACGTTTTTATTAATGTTAAACTCTTAAGTTCATGAAAAATCAGTCGTATTGTGTATTATATTTTAAATTATGAACACCATGTGATGACGTGACTATTACACTTAAGAATTTTTCGTGATTTCTGGGCCGGGATTGTATGCATCATGAACCATGATCAAATAGCAAAATAATCTAAGTCCAGAATTTACAACTGAGCATGCATGATGCATGGTGGGTGAATCTCTAATATTCACAAGGCCCTACTATGATTAATCCATCTATTCCTTAATTGCAAACACGTTTATTCGTTTAAGTAATGCCCAAAGGTTGGGGCCCACCGCTGATAATTAGAAGTGGGATCAAGGCCAGTTTAAAGTATTATTACGGCCCAGAGTGCTTAAATTTTTTTAAACGCAGCTTATTAAAAAAGTTGGGGCTCAAATTGTGTTTGGTATAAATAAATAAAAAACACTTTTTTTCACAATCATCAGTCCAAAACAACAATAAGCAGAAGCAATAAAACCCTTGCTTCTCAAAAAAGCGCTTATTTTTAACAAGAGGCGGGTGAACAGTACCAATTAATGAAAATTTCATAATGGCAATCCTACCCCCATATTTTTCTCTGAAAACCCTAACCCTGCCTCGTGATTTCACAAACTCTTCATAAACTACTCTGAAGGACATTATTCCCCAGCCTCCAGGAAGCGCCTCCAAGCACAACTCCCTCGCCTGGGTTCTCCCTCCCGATCTCTGCTAGATCTTTAATTTCTTGGGTTTTGCTCGATTTCCTCAGATTTTCAATCCCCTTTCTCTCGTTAGACAAGAACACTCTCAGGTTCGCATTCGATAAATAAATTCACATTGGCGCTTAGTTGTAGGCCTGGAAATTTATATGAACACGAATTGGGAGCTTGCGAGTGTGCCACTACTAGGTACCGCTAGTAGACGGTGTGTGTGTGTATGTGATTTGAGATTGCCCTATTTAACTTCTAACCAAAAATTGTGAGAGGCTCAACTTAGGTTCTTTTTTTTTTTGCCTTGCCTGTTAAGAACTTTAATTGTTATGTAGGTACATATAACAAGGCTAGTATGGTTGGAATATGGATTGAATATAAACAGGTTATATTCAATCGGAATGCTTTAATGGTAAAGACAATAAGCAGTAAGTAAAGAAAATACAGCTTGCACCAAAATAAATATATATATATATTGAATTGAAAGTTTACAAATAAATAAATACAGTAAGTAAATAAAGCTGTAAACATCAACCAAAGTATGGTTGGATTGCATATAAGGCCATCGAATTGGCTTTTATGCTCATCGGATTGGAGATAAAGCCATCGGATTGGCTTTTATGCTTATCGGATTGGAGACAAGGCCATTGGATTGGCTTCTTTACAAGTTTGTCTCTTTGAGAAAAAGAGAGTAGCCTAAAGGAGATTCTTTCTCAGGCTTAAATCGATACCACAGAGAGAAGTGGCAGAGCTAATTCTAAGATCGGGGGTTTCCTGATCTAAAAGCTTTAATACAAGTTGTTGAAGCTTTGTGAATGGTCGCTAAAGCCTTGTGTAGGCTTATGACAGCTTGTTGCTGGGTTGTATAAACTAATGAATGCCACTTCTTGGCTTTCAACAGAGGGGTTTTTTCCTTTGGTGTTTGAAAGGTTGGCTTTCCTTAGAACATGTATGTTCTGATTTTTGGTTGTTTGAGTGTCCTTAGCTCTCTGCCCTCGTAGCTCTTATATAGGCAATTGTGAAAGCAAAGCCACTTGATGTATTCCACCGTCTTAATTCCACTTGCACAAAGAGAGATAACATTAATTAACTATCCACTTGTAGACACCCAAAATATCCTGGTATAGGTTTGGCCTAATTTCACAATAACCCCCACATAATACCATAATTTGGCTTCAGACCAAAATGAGTGGAAACATGACAAATTTGAGTGTAAACAGTTAGGATCCTTTTGCTTTATGGGTTTTGATCAAAATGTTTCATTTACTGCTATACTTTACTTGGTTGCTGAGAACTCGCAGTAATGCAATTAAAAATCATAGCTTTTTTTAAATTTTGATTGGTTCCTGTGATTTGGGATTGTTGATCTGTGTTTGCTTTGTTATTGTGCTATTGGGTTGCTCGTAGTCTTGACGATTTCAATGAAGCCGAAGAAAAGCTAAGAATTGGAAATTTCAAATGCAAGGATCAACTGGTGTTTTGTGGTTTTGAGGTTTTAATTGTGTATGGCTATGAATTTTAGGGGACTGGCTACAGTGCTCGCAAGCATTGAATGCTCACACTGATCTCACCCTCCTTTCCCCCCTCTCTCCTCCCTCCTCCCTCCTTTTAATGGTGAGATCGGTGTGAGCATTCAATGCTTGCGAGCACTGTAGCTTACTCCGAATTTTAGTATTCATTAGTTGAGTTTCCTATCTGTACACTTGTGATGAGAAAATGTAGGAGAGTACGAAATTTTTAGCATGCAATTCCATAGTCGAGGAGCTTAATTAGCGGAGCTTAGTATTGATGCTTGATATGATGGATGTGATGGTATATATTTCTATGATTGGGTGTTTAAGCAGGTCACTGAAACATTACAAACCCGCAACCTCTATATGCAAGAATTGTTCAAATTTATATTCACTTTGATTTGCTTGAATGAAGTATTTGTACTGAAGAGTGGTGATATGTACAGGGGAAGTTTGCGCTCACCAGTCAAATTGTCCTTGCCTAGTAGGGGCTGGATGCGGGGTCATTCTAGCTGCTTTGCATGGAAGCAGTTATATATATATATATATATATATATACATATATATATATATGTACATGATATAGAAGTCAATTTCAGACCTTTTTTTTTCGTATATCGGTATTACCCTATTAGGTTTGTGGGAGATCCGTTTTGATTTTTTTATTATTGAATGCTTTTGATAGTTTGCAAACCCAATATCGATACAAGGATTATTGACCACATCCTTCCTTGTTCCGGAAGAGCTCCTCGGTTCAATTGAGCTTACAAGGCGAACCTTTTATGAGGTTAAATTTATAACTGAGCTACAATTCTCTGCATTCTACTATAATATGTTGCATCCTACTGTAATACATATGTTGACCGAAGGGCTCTGAAGGTATATATATGGTTTTAAGTCTTATGAGTAGGATTGCAATTCTTAAGTGTTTGTCATATTTCTTTTCTTTAGATCCAAGCTATTTTCTTTTTCTTTCAGAGTTCCTTGTGTATTTTCAGGTTTCAAAAGAGATTGCACCAAGCATGTTTTGGAAAGGATTGGAAATTTGGAAGTGCTGCTAATGTCATAAACTGTAATCACTTTATCCATAGGAAGTTGTAATTTTGACATATGTAATCGTTTGACAAAATCTAAGTCTGATGTTAGTAAGTTATATATATAGGTGTTTTGAAATATGTAGTTTATCAAAAAAATTTGTAACATTTTACTAGTATCAATGAAATTTTATTTTCATATCTATTAAGAGCATTTTGTTGAACTATAGGTCATGACAATATTAGTTGATAAAAGAAAAAAAATGATGCCTTATAGGCATCAGTTTCATTAAAATTATCGAAGTTGTACCGACCTTAGGCATCGGGGTATTACACAAAATGGGCATACGATCCCTCATTAGCATCGGATGTCTCCAAAAAGCTGATGTTGATTGTAAAAAATGCATCGTCTAAAAATTGATGCCTATTACATGTAATAGGTATCACCGGCCAAAGCCTCGGTTATTACAAGTGAAAGGCATCGGTTTTTAGCCGATGCCTATAGGGGTAATTTTTGGTAGTGAATTGAGTGTTTGAAGAATATAAGAAAAAAAATATATATGTAATAAATTGACCAATATTTTTGGCAAACAATTAAATTAATAATACATCCAGCAACATGCCATTTTTAGTCATTTTACATAGTCACAGCAGTTTTATATACAAGTTTACCAAACACTCTGAAATTGCTTTTTTTTCCTAAAAGCACTTTTACAACTACAGTTTACCAAACACTTACCTGCTTTTTTTCACAGTTGTTTTTTCTCACAGCACAACAAAAATAGTTTTGAAAAAAAGCACAACAATCTCAAACTAGCCCTACCTTAGTTCAACCAATAACCACCACCCTCTAATTCCTAACTACAGAAAAGTGATCCTACAGAGGAAATAATTCATGCATATTAAGTTGGCAAATTAGGCACCACCCCAACTAATGGGACCACCATTCTCATTTTAAGCTGTGAACTATGAGAAATTCTGAGTGTATTGGGAATTCCAACTTTACATGAAGTTATTATTTCACGTGTTATAATATAAGAAGACGATATAGTTGATATATCTCTATGAGTATATTAATAAAAAAAATAAATACACGTATTATAATTTGAATTTAATAGTAATATTGTGTGACGGTGTTCTAGGTACCTCTAAAAATTACAAGTGGACTGCCACTCACCTGATATTTGAATTATACGTTATTGTGTGATTCAATAAGTGATTGTCTTCTTTACGAAGATGATCACATACGAATTTGTCTAAAACTTTGTTTTAACAAGTTGTGGAAAGAGGATTTGAACTCGAATAATGCATAGTGCGACACATTTGCTCTAGTCAATGTGACTACCCGCTCTTGAAATTATTGACTCTGACGAATGCAGCTACCTTAAAGTCTGCCTGTGAAACATTCTCATCAAACCATTCAATTTTGGTTCGTTTCGGTTTCAAACCCAATTGAAACAAAGTTCAACATTTTTTTTTAGATGAATCGAAGTCATGGAAGTATGAGGTGCAATGGCACATCCCGACCCGGATGTACACGTGGACACCCAAAGGTCGGATGTGCTGGCCGACACCACGTAGGGTGACGAAAGCCAAGTTGAAGAAATAAAGAATATTTGAATGAGTTAATGAGTAGTATATACAAAATTTGCACAGAGTAAAGAATTAACAAATAGATAACAATTACCGTACGAGTACGGAGACCTGAAAATTTACAATTTACAAGGAAATTCTAAACATCTTCATACCACCGGGTCTCGACGTCGACAGCTCCAGCCACTAAACATGGAGGGGCGCAAAACAGAAGGGTGAGTGGGCCATATATAGTTATTTTTTTGTAAAAACCTTTCCTTTTAGAAAATAGTAACCCCTCGCTGTAAAATAAGTACGAAGTTTCGGAAAACTGTTTTTGAAAACGTACTTTAATAGTAGATAGAAAGTCAAGGTAAGTACGGAAATATACTTACCGTCCGAAACGGGCAGAAAGCCACCGTTCGGCATAAAATACTTTATCCAAAAGTTCGTAAAATAAGATTATACGGAAAAACCTGTAAATCAAATAGAAGTATCCGTGGCATCAGTGAAAATCAGAGATAAGTCACAATCCAACTATAAGATAAACGCTCGTTTAGGCAGGGCAGACACACGAGTTCATACAGATATATTCTGTCATGAACAGGCTGGGTGTATAAATAATGGTACGCTCATGTACTACGATCACGTGAAGCTGGCGCATAAGCGCATCACAACGAGTTCGAGTCGCCCATGCGACCTAGAACAGGCTGGCACCTACTATGGATCCATAGTGAGCGTATCGGTGCGTGTGAACAATCACGTGAAGGCTGGTCCTGGCCCGGGACAGTACAATCAACACCGTGTAAGCCTCCCAGGTTGAGCGTGCAAAAACATGCCACTGAGTATCTTTAAATAAAACAAAGTGAGGTAATTTCCCTTTTTGGGATAACCTTTAAAAAAGTCAATATATAAGGTATCTTCGGGTGCCGTACCCGGAATACCAAGCGTACAACTAAAATACGTGAAATACCAAGAATACGCCACATGGGTACCAAGGTATAGAAATACCAACTTAATGGTAAACTAGGTGAACCCCAAAATACGGTAGAAAATTACCATTTCCAAGGTTCACCCGAATACGGCCCAAGGCCGTCAGATAGGTATAAAACCCATAATCACAAATAGGCACAAAATCAATTAATTCCCTAAAACCCCCTAAAATATGGCTGGTTCGATACAAGTAATACGCGTACAAAAATAATGCGGAAATTACCAACTTAATGGTATAATTCCCAAAAGGAAATATAGGCCAAGGCCCATTAATTTCCATGGCCTAACAAATTACCGAGTCGAACTAGTAAACCGAGTAAATAACATGAAGTACGAGGTCTACTGGTAATACGGAACAAATACCAATCTAAAGTCATAATAATAATAATAATAATAATAATGTGGGCTTGAAATAAGGTTTGCAACAAAGTAACAATAATCATCTTAAAAGCATAGTTAAAACCCAAATTCATGTTTAAAACATATAAAACATTTAATTTGAGTAAGGAAAGGGCCCACTCACAAATACCGAAGTCGGGAAGTCCAAATGTACGTCCTCCGAACGCCACGGGTTGCCAAAACCTATTTTTAAAACCCACAAATTAGTAAAATACACGAAATTACGAAGAAAATGGCGTTCGGAAACCCAAAAACGGAGTTTCGGGGTCGGAAACCCCAAAACCGCCTCCATGGGACGCCATGCGCCATCGCACCCGCCGCCACACGCTGTCGTTTGGCCTCACGTGCCGCCACGCGCGGCTGTGAGGTCACACGCGCCGCCACGCGCCGGTGGAAGTCCACCACGCGCCGATCACGCGCCTCACGCGCCGGTCACTGACGCCGTCAGAGTTAACGGAATATTCTAACGGCGTTAGAATATTCTGTTAACGCCGTTAAATTTAACGGACGGAATATACCTTTGGAATATTCCGGTCCAAACCGGGTTTGGACCGGGTTGGTGACATCATCACCGGTTCGCTGACGTTAGGTCGCCGGTGACTTCTGCATTTTCCGGCCGCCGTGTCGCCGCCGTCTGCCGGCCGGAGTTTCGCCGGAAACTGGGAAAATTGCCGGAATCCTGCAAATCGACGTAGAAGCTTCAAATCTCAACCAATTTTCACGAAATTTACATCAAAATGAAGTTGGGGTTTAGGAGAGTTCGAAATTACCAATTTGGGGCCCAAAACTGGCCGGAGTTGGCCGGAAAAAGGGGAGAAAGCCTCAGCTCAAAAATGGCCGATTCCAATCCTTCGATTCCAGGCCAGATTTCAAGCATGCAAGTCCAGATTAGGGCTCCTGGAACCTCAGGGACTTGAATGGTGATCAAATCGAAGCCAATCGAGGTGGAATTCGACGAGAAACTAGTCGGAGGAATCTCTCGAGCTCGCCGGAGATCAAAATTAGGTCTGAGATCGAGTGAGGCCTGCTGGGTTCCTGGTCTGAGACTGGGTTTGGGTTTGCAGATCGAAGGAAGGGCGAGGAGATTAATGATGGTGGCCGAGTTGGCTCAGGGGTAGGGCTCGGTGAGGAAGAGAGGGTTTGCAGAGGGAGACAGAGTGAATGCAGACAGAGAGGTTGAGTGGGAATGAGACCGAGGAGGAAATGGGCTGGGCTTTCAGGAATTACTGAGCCCAAGGCCCAAATTCAGAACACAAAACCAATTAACGGAACGTTAAAAGATTAACGTCCGTAAAACACTCATCCGAACTCCGAATGACGTCCCGCTCGCGCCTACGAGTCCGTATCGACGAGCACGTCGAGAAAATACAAGTGGAAGCGTCGTGCGAGTTACGACGCAAAAGTCAACTGAAAGGTCAACCAAGGGCAAAATCGTCATTTCACACCTCCGGGAATAAAATAATATTATTTCCTGGTACGGGCTGTGTCATGCAACATCGTCTACACGAATAAAATTGCAAGCTTCTCATACCAATTAATTATTGGCACTTGCATCAATATTCTATTCTATTTTGATTCACAAAATTATACATAAAAACACATTTGACTCTGCATATTTCGCAGTTGGTGCCTTCTGAAAACAAACAAAGTTCAACATCATATCCAGTAGTGCTTACAACTCCAAAACATCATCTAAACATCAAATAAATCACAAATACCAAGGCTTCAATGTAAAATCACATTCCAACAGAGAATCCATTAATGAGGGATGCCTTAACGGAGAGGAGCGAGTTGATCAAAGATTGATCGAGATTGGTTGCGATTTGAAGTTTGAGAGAACGAAAGAGACAACTGGGAGGTGAGAGCCTAAGACGTAAGAGAGCTCTGGGAGGAAGCGATGTCTGTGAATCTCGGTGTGTGTCAAATGGTATCAAGTTGGGTTTAGGTCTATGCATGTTATGATGTGGTTGAGTCTATACTAAATGTATGGACTCTATCAAATAACCAATTACACCCCAACACCTAATATGTTAATTAAATGAAATATATTTCTTTATATTTTGCGGTATTGCGGTTTGGTTCTGTTTCGGTTTGATTCCGGAGATTAGGAACCACAACCAAACCGTTACTTTAGCTTGTGGTTCGATTTCAAACCGCAAAAATCAAACCGTTCGATGCAATCCCGTTTGATTTGTGTTTTGGTTTCAGATTTTGGTTCTAAGTGCCCACCCCTAGTTGGTCTTATGAAAATTGCATTCACTAACAATCAAAGTGAGTAAATTAGGTAATTTACATAATTTCAAAAAAAAAAAAACTTGCGCTCCAATAGTAAGTCAAGAAGGTGACCCAAATAAATAAGGGTTGGGGCCATAATGCCATTAACGCCACCTAACGGTTATATTATATCATCGTCACACTCCCACCATATATTACATGAACCCGCAAAAACTTTGACCCTCGTCGTTTTATTTTGGTCACTCATGGCCAAACCACACTCTCACTCTTCACTCCCACTCTCACTCCTCCTCCTCATTCTCTCACTCCTCCTCACTCCCTCTCTCCAACAAACCCAGAAAATCTCCACCGTCGATCTCCGCGCTCTAATCGCCATCAAAAACTCCCTCACCGACGTCCCCTCCCACCGCGGCGCCCCCGCCGCATTCTTCTCCACGTGGGACTTCTCCGCGCCCGACCCCTGCTCCACCTTCTCCGGCCTCACCTGCTCCTCCGGCCGAGTCACCACCCTCACCCTCGGAACCGGTCTCTCCGATTCTCCCGGACTCGCCGGGTCGCTCCCTCCCTCCATCGCCGACCTCACCGAGTTGACTCAGCTCATCCTCTCCCCCGGAATCGTCACCGGTCCGATCCCGTTCCAGCTCAGCCGGCTCGTCAGCCTCCGGGTCATCTCCCTCACCAACAACCGCCTCACCGGTCCGATTCCCCAGTCCCTGTCTCTTCTCCCCAACCTCCATACCCTCGACCTCAGCTACAACCGCCTTGCCGGACCAATCCCGCCTGGTCTGACCCGATTACCCAACCTCAAGGTCCTAATCCTCGCTTCCAATGCTCTCTCCGGTGAGGTCCCTTACGACGTGTCGTCCCAGCTTCTACATTTGGACTTAAAACGCAACGGCCTCACAGGCCCGTTGCCGCCTTCTCTCCCGACGACGCTACGTTACGTGTCGCTCTCGGAAAACGACATGTCGGGCCCCATCGGCTCCGTCTTCGACCCGCTCGCCGATTTAGTCCACCTAGATCTCGGGTCCAACCATTTCGGTGGGCCCCTCCCTCAAACTCTGTTCCGCACGACCCTCCAGTCCCTCCAGTTGCAACGGAACAATCTCTCCGGGTGGGTCCCGGCAGCAGGATTCGAACCTCCATCGTACGGCGAGGGTTCGATCGTGGATTTGAGCCACAATGTCATAACGGGTGAGCTGTCGCCGATTCTGGCGGGGGTTGAGAGCTTGTATTTGAATAACAACCGTCTGATAGGGACGGTGCCGACGGAGTACGTTAAGAGCGTGTACGTGGGGACCACCAGAACATTGTACCTGCAACACAATTACATTTCCCGATTCCCGGTCGAGCCCGGGTCGATGTTGCCCGATACGGTGTCGTTGTGCTTGAGTTATAACTGCATGGTGCCGCCGGTCGAGATGGAGGCGTGCCCGGCCAGCGCTGGAAGGGAGCTGTCACGGCCGGCGTCACAGTGCTCGGTGTTTAACTACGGCTAAGGTGGAGACACTGATGATTTAGCTACTATAATTAGGGAGGTTTGAGCAACATATTAATTCTTCTTAGTCTTCATATATAGTTATAGATTTTGTATTTTCAGGTTTGTTTTGTGATTTGTTTGCGTTAACCTGTAAGGGAAGTGACCCATGACAGATATACGTGTTAATATAGCCAAAAGAAAATATCATGTTTTGTTTTACTGGATTTGAATTTAAAATCTATTTCAATGCGTCTTTTAACTCATTGTTAGGTGACGCATTGATCAGTTGTCACATTAAATTCTCACTCTTTATCGAAATGACAAAACATGAAAGGAAATATAGCCCCTCCCCCTCTTATATGTATATATTACTCGATTTGTTTTGGTGATGTGGTATATCTAGAGCCGACAACCGATCGACGACGTGAGGTTACTTGGCAAATGTTTTTTACTAGTTACCATGTATATATATTTTCAAGATTATTATTGTGACAAAAAGAATCATTTTCTTTTTCGTTTTAGTTTTAGTTTTAGAATCATGCAAGGGAGGGGGGAAATATAAATAAAAAAAATTGATGGGGCTAATAATAATAATATTCGTAAATGTTTGTCGTGAGAGGTGTGAAGAAGATGGAGCCAAACTAAGTGCATAATTGAAGATTGTCACGCACCAAACGGATCTGGGCATGCAATGCAGCTCCTTTAATTTGTGGTCCACATATATATGCATGCATGCATGCTTTCATTTCATGCTTTGTCTCCTTTGACTGCGGGGAGTAGTTATACAGCAAACAATGCGTAAAATCAAATGGAGTTTACCTCAACAAACACCTAGAGGTCCAATGCTCCAATATTAATTCTCTACTCGACGAAGTACGCCGATGATCTTATTTTGGTGTGTTTGTGGCGGATTCAGGATTTTTCTCTCGATCTCGGGCAAGAGTTCGCTGACGATCTTATTCTATCTTATTCTGGTGTGTTTGTGGCGGATTCAGGATTTTTCTCTCGATCTCGGGCAAAGAGACGATCTTATTCTGGTGTGTTTGTGGCAGATTCAGTAATTTTCTCTCGGTCTCGAGCAAAGATGAAATCTACACACATACGCAACTTCAGTAAGTTGTCATTGGCTACTTACCGCTTTACATTAGCTTCTTTGAGGTATTTAGAGGGGTGTATTGTATTCAGATTTATATAGACTTTTGCATAGATTTTTTATGTGATAGACTTTTGTAAATTTTATACACTTTTATTGACTATTAGAAACTCCATGAAATTCACATACTTTTTTATGTTAGACTTCTACATATTTTTTAGAATTTAATGCTAGACTTTTGTAGAGTTCAAAAGAATTTACCAGATTTTGTAATAATATCTTCTTCTTTTTTACTTGGTAAACCAGTAGACAATGATACATTTATGTAATTTTATTTTTTCTACTATAACCAAAATTGTTAGACATAGAAAGAATTCTTAACTCATGAACATTATATTTTTTTTATTCCAAATTATTATAAGTCGTGTGTTTCTAATGGGGTGTTGGGGTGGTGAAGTAGTGAAGGTGACAGTGGTAACAATAGTGGCAGTGTCGATAATAGGGTAGTGGGGACGGTCATGGTTTTGACCATATGGTGTGGTGGAAGTGGAAATAGTGATCCTCATTGTATTATGGTGAGTGATGGAGTATATCTTAGGGGGAGAGGTTGGATTTTCTATGACAAAAAACATACCATAAAAAGCCTCAAAGTCTATGAAAGTCCATGACTTTTAAAATTTCTTTAAAATCAATAAATTTTTTAATACACCTAAATTTTTGTAAACTCGCAAAAAGTCATAATTGAATACCATGAGATTTTTGTAGACTTTTTAGAACTCAGAAAAAATCTTTATTCAATACATGGTGACTTTTATTGACTCTATAAAAGTCTATATTGAATACACCTAGATTTAAGAGTTAAGCAAAGTCCATCAAACTCCATATACAATACACCCCCCTTAATCAAGAATCTTATGCACATGAGAAAATTTTCAATAAGACAACCTGACTAGAGTGAACCGTGTACATTGAAAGGTTGCATCTGTGTAGTGTCGCAGCACCCAAATACAGTATGGGCGATTCCCTTGTGAGAGTTATGAACTAGTCAAGCTACACTACCCTTCAATGGTGTTTCCTCAGCAATAAATACAAGTTAAGAAGGATGCTAACGTTAGTCGCGCGTGGGACTGACTCATTTTCTTCCACTGACGAGCGTGAAAACCACCATGGGGCCCACATGTACCGACGGATGAATACGAGTATTGCTAGCCTTTTCCCCACAAGTTAATGAATCTACTCGATTGGTTTAAGGGCCACAAGAAAGATAGGTCATAATCGGAGTACTCTGTTTTCACAGTGGTGGTGGTGATGGCTGGGCCTTGAGATATATCTCTGCAGGGGAAACCACCTTTTTACAAAGTTAGCGTTGAAGCCAAGGAAAATGACGTACTTCTCTATCTGTCATGAAAGTTACAAAACAACCATGGCAAGTGAAGGCTCATCAACATCAACAGATGATAGCAACTAGCAAGCCAAGTGAATGTACGATGATGTTCAGAAACTATTGGGTCCATTTTACCCAAATAATGTTTCTTGAAAATAATATTCCAAAAACACACCAAGTAGGCGTTTTTAAATTTTCAAGGCAAAGACCATGAAAGCAGTGTAATTACAAACCAAACCAGGAGGACTTACATCGAACAAGTTCACTCCTATCGTGATGTTCCGATTCAATAATACAATGTCATGTGTACATTTCTCTTCACGTATCATTGCATTGTTAGATTAGGGCAGTACATTGTCTCCCCATACCTGGGTTACTTGTCATGTTAGCCTTAGAGGTACCAATTGACATCATTGATGCCACCCATGTAAACGTCACTGTGATATATCTCGTTATGAGTATTTCATCTGATCATGACCAACTCACATGGAGATATATCGCAGTGATAAAGCAGAATCTCTCCTCAAGCAGACATCGGAGATGCAAATAAAAATAAGCAAGAAAATAATATACTCGAAAGCTAAATTGGTAAAAAAAAAAAATGTACTGTCAAGTTATATTGGAAAAGAAATCATGAAAATAAAGTGCGGCATCTCTTAATACTAATAGCCATAGAAAATTTGTGGTAAAGTTTGGGCCAGAGTCCCAGCACTGGGGCAGTCCAGCAACTGGTACAACAAAGAAGAACCATACGTTACATGAATGTACAAGAAGACATCTACCACCTCTGCCAATAATTTAAAGAACCTGAGAAATTCTCATGTGTTTTCAGTAACTGAGTTCTGTTAACGTCGGTATATCCTTGCAACACGGTTACACGGCTCTGATCCCATTGCATTTGGGAGCAGGGTTCAATGCGTTTTTTTTAGCAAGTTGAGTGGTAACAAAAGGTCGATGTAGTACTTGCACCAGAGGAAGGAAGGAAGGGCAGCGATTTATTGCACTGAAGTGTTCACATTTTATTTCGTGTATCGTGTTTCTTGTATCTCTTGATGTCTCTTGACTAGATGTCGTTATCTTTCTCGCATGCGATAATCTTTATAATCTCGAATCAGTTTACTTCAGAACCATAGATTTTCATTTTTCTCCTCCATTCGAGCTCAGTTGGACAATTCATCCCTGTTACGAAATCTATATACGTTAGAGAGACGGAAAACAATAGTAACTATCACCGTGAAATTTTTGACAAACTGACCTTGAAACTAAGCACATGGCATGGGAGGCACCAACTGCAACAGACAGCACACTGTGGGCTCCCAATCCATCATCCTCCATTAAAAACTTGACTTCAACAGGAGATGGTTGGATCTCTGGCAGCCCAGGTACTCCTAACTGAGAATCTTTGGTGTATCCCCACATATACAACTTTCCTTTCTCTGTTACGAAACAAAAGATGGGCACTCAGCAGCAATGTACAAAAGTATCACGCTTACTAGTTTGAACCAAAAGCCAAAACATCCGCCTATCCATGTTCTGATTTATGCTACTAAGAATTTGCAATGCTCTCTCAAACCACCCTTAAGTCTTGAATTGTTTCCTAAATACAAATATCTATGGTATGATTAAAACTTCATTGAAAAACCAACCTGTGTCGCCACAATAGCACATTTATGAGTTATGACTCATGATCAATGCTCTGGTGGAATGTAAAATTAGAGGATGCAAGGAATTTACACATTTGAGTGCCAAAACAAAATATTTCTAAGACCTAACTGATTACAGTACCAAATAAGGCATGAATCATTACCTGTTATAGCTGCTGAAGATGAACCCCCGCAAGCAATATAGATAACGCGCTCATCAGTTAAAGCCTTAACAACTGTAGGTGTTTTCTGACTTTGTAAAGAAGAATTGCCCAACTGACCATGCCCACCATGGCCCCATGAAAGTACTTTACCTTCATCTGAAAATTAAACATCAAGAAAGAAGGGCCATTAATAAGACTTAACCTTTCCAGAATTAAAGACAACAATAGTTGCTGCCACAATCACTTTACCAGTTAACGCAAGAGAATGATATCCACCACTTTCTATCTGAATGATACGAACGCCTACAAGACTAGGAACTGGTTTTGGTGTCCAACCACCAATCTTATCGCCCCTTCCAAGCTCATAGTTAGAGTTTGCTGAGGAAACACCCAGAAAACACAATAAATTAGTTTCATAAAAGTGGAGCAGCTAAAAGTCAGTCAAAGTCTCAAAGATGGCAATAATATCAAGAGCCAATTAGCTAATCTCCTTATTGAAGAGTAACAACAATGCTACCCATCACAGGAATTCCAATGACCTCAGGATCGCTAAAATAAACTAAATCCAGCTTCTTATTATCCCCTTATGGCTATCTCCATTTGCCAAATCTGCAGGTTGAAATTCATTTCCACTAATTCTGTGACTAGTGAATCAAATATCTTAGATAACATTTGAAGAGAATAACACCATTTCCTACAACAATTTTATAACACTTACTTGGCATGGACAGTATGTGGTTAAGTTACAGTAAATAAATTCAATTCAGATGCATAAGAAAGAAAGCAAAACACTTTCTACATAAGAGGTGACGATCTTACCTCCCCAATTCCA
This sequence comes from Gillenia trifoliata, assembly GCA_018257905.1. Taxonomy (NCBI): domain Eukaryota; kingdom Viridiplantae; phylum Streptophyta; class Magnoliopsida; order Rosales; family Rosaceae; genus Gillenia; species Gillenia trifoliata. The sequence goes on from CM031082.1 coordinate 11,416,657, forward strand.
AAGTTCCCCATCTTCTGTCAGTGCCATTGTGAAAAACCCTCCACAAGAAACAGCAGCCACAGGCATAGGTAATGCTTTTACTTTGGAGGGTATGCTAAGTCCACCACCCTCATTTGGGCCTCGATTAGGACCAAGTCCCAATCTACCATCCCCTTCATCTCGACCCCAAGTATAAAGTTCTCCTACAAGGTACATCCAATTAGTAATGGCCTAATATGTGCAACGACAAATCAAACATATAAACATAATCTTCATACTGGAATATAAATGCAGAAATCCAGAAAGGAACGAGAAACTGAAAAAGCATGCCATCTGCAACATATTAGTTTAAATTCTTCCTATCATATCAGTTGGAGTCCATTAATTTGTTGCATCCAGGCAGTACCACATTTACTCCAATAAAAAATAACTGTAACAAACCTGATTCTGTGATGGCACCAGTATGCGTCCCACTAGTTGAAATATGACATATTTTCCCACTCCATGATCCTTCTACCAATCTAGGGAACAACTCTCTAGTATAAACCGAATGTCCAAGTGCGCCAAAGCCACCATAACCCCTGCAAGCTTCATGTTTAATGACAACCATGAAGTTATCCGACCAGAAGCATGAGTCAATAGAGCAATATGGTCAATGAACAAAGAAGATTTGCAGCAGACGCAAAAACAATATAATTCTATCAAATGTATGGATAACTAAATAGTAAATTGGTCTTTCAACTCATAACAAGCAAATGTATTTGGGCAATTTCACTCTGAAAAAAAGAACTTTTAGCTGCATATAGTTGAGACTAGAAACGATTACTCTTGCGAAGATGTAAACTTTACAAGTTATGGGCTGACTCTGCTCATTGCCACAATATGTTCTATACAGGTAAACCGTGAATTCGATACAATACTTGCTCTTTCAATAAGAACAAAGCAGTAAATGTTTGTACAAATTGAAAACAACAAAAGAAAACCGAACTGAATTGCAATCAACAAAATGCAATGCAACACATCATGTGATCAAATGCTAGAAATGTCTAATCCTTACTATTGTACTGACCAAGTATAGACCTCCCCGGTAGCGGTGAGCGCCACCGAATGCAACCCGCCAAGCGCCACGAAGCGAACGGAATCCAAATTCGGATTCAGAGTGGGGAGAAACAGAGAATTCTCATGCCCAAAACCAAGTCGACCGCCGTCCCCTTTCCCCCAAATCCAAAGCTTACCATCCACCAACAGCGAAGAGTGGAACAACCCACAAGAAATACCCACCTCCACAATGCCGCCGTCGGCATTGTTCTTTGGATTCGAGCAATTGGGTGTTTGAATTCGGCCCTGGGTTGGTGAAAGAGTGAAGGATGAGGTGGGAACAACGAGGTTGGCGACTGGGGTTGGGTAGAGCCGGATTTCTTCGATGCCGCCGCCGAGCTGGCCGGAGGCGCCTCTGCCCCATGAGAGGAGCTGGAGGGTTGTGGTGAGGGCGGCGTTGTTTTGGGTGGGGGCGGGGGCGGTGGGTTCGTAAAGGGTGGGGATTTTGGTGGTGGTGGTGGTGGAGAGGGGTGAGGAGGAGCGGTGGCGATTGAGGTATGCGAAAGAGCGGTGGCGGAGAGACAGACGGGCACTCATGTTTACTAGGTTGCTTCAATCAGGAATCGAGAGAGGAGAAGTGAAGTTTCGAGCTTTTTTCTCCAAATTAAAAATGGAGGGTTTTAGAAAAGGGTTTAACAACCATGAATTTGATATCTTTTTATTTTATCATTTGAGTGATTTTTAAAAGAGCGAATTCGAACTTGAGTGTACTAAAAACGGCTATGTCTGGAATAATATTTAATAAAAATGTATTAATTGTATTTTTCTTATTGATATTGAAATATGTCTGAAGTTCGAATCTTCTACTTGTTAATGAACAAATATTAAATTCAAACAAGTAGGCTATTTGATTAGTGTGGCCATTTGATTAATAAGTTAATTGAGTTAAACCCGCTGCCAAGTTTAATTAGGAGTCTTTTAGACCTACAAGCCGCCCACTTTGTTAGGCATGTATTCTTAGTCATGCATCAATTGCTTGACTAGCCAAGGAGTGTTTTCTTGAATTGTGGTAATACTAATATCTCACACTTTCTACTCTCTTGAGCATTTTCAGTAATGTGGGAGCTGTGTAGATAGCTATTTGTACACAACTCTATGCCGAAAGGAAAATGAGAAACAAAAATGAAGCTATTTAATATATTTATGTAATTTTTACGTTTAATATCTGTATTTTTTTTTTGTATATTTTCTTGTAATACATCTGCACCTTTTTGGTATCATATTCGTATTCTTTTTCAAAACTGACGAATGATACACGTTTGTATTCATTCGTACATGGTAGAGAGTTGTAACTTGATAAATAATTTACATGAGAAGGAATAACATTATGTATTGTTCAAAGAGCATGACCTGAAATAGCTCTTCAGGTGAGTACAATCATAGTCACAAAGCACTTGGTTTTCTTTTTAAAGGTTAGTTAAGTGAAAACAACTTAGCAAGTCTCATTAATTGACATCCTTAATTTCCCCCAAAATTGATATAAAAGGCAACTCACAGTGAGAACAATTTGCAAATGAGAATGCAAATGGAAGAGCAGCTGGGAGACACAGTGATCAAAGGAAACAGTAAGCGGGAGAGAGTAATCGAGAAGTCGAAACCATACATCCTCTGTATATTTTCTAACATATGCTTTGCCGGGTTCAGTATTGTCTCCAAGATCTCTCTAGACAAAGGCATGAGCTGTTATGTGCTTGTGGTTTATGGACATGTTTTCGGAACTCTAGCAACTGCTCTTCTTGCCCTTCTTTTCGAGAGGTCAATATAGTTTTCATTCTTCTTTTATTTTCGCTTATGTTGTATATGATGTGAATTTCTCCTCTCATTAAGCGTAACCTATCTCATGGCAGAAAAAACGAGAGCAAAATCAGTGTTCCGGTCTTGCGAAATGTCTTCTTCTTGGGCTTTCTTGGGTGAGAAACTTGCTAAACTCCAAAGAAGTAATCTAATTTTGATTAATCCTCTAAATTTTCGTGTTTATGTTAGAGGAGTGTTAGGAAGAACATTGAATTACATGGGACTCAAATACACTTCACCAGCTTTTGCAACAGCCATGAGCAACCTTATTCCATGTATTACCTTTATCATAGCAGTTTTGTGCAGGTAATGAAATCCATTTGGTCACATGTAGAAGTCATATGTTTATTGCATTAGGGTTTTAGGGATTTACATCATGGATGATGCACTCAGGATGGAGAAATTCGATATTACGAAGCTTGGCACGCAAGCAAAGACTGTAGGAACTCTTGTTGGATTTGCTGGCGCAACGCTGATGACCCTATACAAGGGCATTGCTGTGATTTCAATGCACACTGAAGACTCCCATCGAACCGCAGCCACTTCAAAATCATCCATAGACAGAAACTGGATAAAGGGCTCTTTTGTCCTTCTTGTATCATATTTTGCATTGTCAGCATTCTACATCTTACAGGTGCCAGAAAAACCTACAACTTATATGAACAACTTTTTGTAACATAAAAATTACTATTAATACTCATTTTATACAATATGATTTATGCAGACAGTAACAGTTGAAATGTATCCAGCACCGATCACTCTTACATTACTCACGTGCTTATCGGGGACTTTACTCACGGGGATCATGGCAGCGATCCTCGATCACAAAGCACCCTCTTGGAAGTTGTCATGGAATATTACACTTCTTGCTCCTGTGTATAGTGTAAGAACTTTTAAATTTCTAATGTTTTTACTGCACAGCTCATGGAAAATTTGATGAGGTGAAATTGTTTTTCAGGGAGTTGTGATTTTGGGACTTGTGATTTATGCGCAAACTTTGGTAGTAAAAACAAGAGGTCCAGTTTTCATGACAGCATTTAGACCCCTGTCTACGGTTGTTGCAGCTATTATGGGACTGTTTATTTTAGGAGAAGCTATAGACTTGGGAAGGTATTTCTAAACTAAATTGAGTCATGATCAATTTAATGAATCCCGAGTCTCTACATTTAGAATCATTACATTTATCCGCCTTTCACTTCATGTAGTGCATTGTAATGATCAAAATTTACAGGTCATTTGATAACCATTTCATTTTTAGTTTTCATTTTTAAAAAAAAAATTGAAAACAAAATGGTTATCAAACGGTCCTTTAGAATCTTTAGGTAGCTGATTTTTTATGAATTCATTTAGTCTGGGATCTTCAATTTAACACACCTTAATACTTTTGAACATTTTCAGTATTTTAGGAGCTTTCTTGATTGTTCTTGGTTTGTCTGCAACTCTCTGGGGAAAGAAAAAAGAGAAACAGAAGGAGAATAATTCATTTGAGGATGCTGTATCCCAACAAGAAGCTAGTGATAACAACAGCAGATGATCTTTACTATTCAAGTTGTGATCTAGTGAATGTACATTTGAAATCTTTGGTCAAATGTTGCACAAATGCAAGTTCCATTTGTGATAATTTGTTGAGTTTTATATTTTAATTAAGGCTTTTAACACCTTCGAATTTACCCCACAAAAACAAACTATTGAATTTTTTTTTTGGGGCATATGCTTTCTAATTTTTCTGGTTTAAACACTGTTAGTAGCTTGCACTGCGTATATGAATCATCTCCACGGATTATGTAAATCAGCATCCATCAAGTAAATGATATCATCACATATTCAATGAAGCAAATATAAAAGCATTGTGAAATTATAGTGTACCAACCATAAACAGTATTTATAAGTCACGATTCGTGAAGCAAAACCATATCACCGCGAAAAGTTATGAAGCGCGCTTATCGCTCATTTCTCTATAATATGCATAGACGTAGTTCAGAGACATAATTAAACTCTCTTATTCATGTTTAGTATGTAACGAAGACAAGAAACATTTATGTGTACTGTAATTGAAACTGGTTTAAGCGAATTCTGATCACTAATTAAGTAATTTCAACCTTGCACACCCAACAATTAATATGATGTAAACGAAAAACTCACACCGCAAGTTCTAGAAATCGCGGTCATATCCCAGAATGACTGTGTAATCGTCAGTGCTAGAATCATAACCGAATCCCCAAAAACAATGGTAAGGAAGACGATTACCAGGTTTCGGTAACATGTTGGTATATCCAGTACAAGGGTTCCATACGTGAAATTTGTGCTGTTTCATATCTAAACAGATGAGGCCATTGCAAGAACCGATAACACACCCGTAAAATCGTCTTGGTAATTTGTTATTTCTGCAGCGTGGAACAACTTCATCACTAATATTTCCATGCTTGTACCAACAATGACGATAATGATTCGTAGTCTACGGACTTGGGATGCCCCCACATATCAAACATTAGGAGCCTCACGTCGTTGTTGATTCCTCTGACTGCATGGTTGAGCCGTTTCCTGACAAAATAAGGATCGGAGATTAAAGCACGCCATGACTTGCATACACAACGAAATCGTCGTAAAGAGTTCCCTGGTAGCCTTGACAGTATCTCAATGACGATGTCATTGCTGTCAATACGAGACACATTATCCATGGGGACCAGTTGCTTCTGTCGCTTCCGGCGGCCGCCGTCTGCCATGTTAAATTGTTTATTAGTTTCCTTCGGGGCTACTCTTCTCTCTTGTAAATCATAGACGCAAAAGGCCGTAGGATTAGGGCTGCGTTAATAAAAAACAAACTTGGGTTGGGTCCCAGTAAGCCAAAACCCTAAACTTCTACTTTGCACTAAGGGTGCAACTTGGGTTGGGTCAACCCGAATCTGCCCATGTCCAACCCGATTTCAAACCCTATCGGGGGGGTTAGAATGAAGAAAAAACCCGCCCAAACCCAACCCAACCTCAACTCGATCATTTATTGGGTTGGGTTGGGTTGGGTTGATGTCTTGCCCGCGCATGTCAACCCAAACCGAACCCTATTTTGAGTCGGAATTCGCCTATGCATATATCACCCATCTCACTTCATATTATATAAGTTATGTATAAGTTTTGCAATGACTATACTTGAAGTTTATTGTCCGTTTTCATATTGATAATGAATGATAGTATATATTACTTTTACATTTCTTTTTGTTGAAGCTTTGGTATACGTCTTGTAATTTAATTCCAACTTTGCATAGTTGAAACATTAGAAATAGTCTTCAAGTTGTTTGCTTTAACTTTTGCGTGTAAATAGAATTTTAACTAATACTGACGTTGTTTGGTTTAAAATTTGAAAAATCATGCAAAATAAAGTGTTATAATATTAAACTCAATAAAGTTGGGTGAACTCGAACCCAACCCGAATAAGTCCGAACCCAATTAAAATTTGAACCAGACTAAACCCATATGAACCCGAACCCAATCCAAACCCGAATTGTGAAGACTGGGTTAGGGTTGGGTTGACCATCCAACTCGCCCAACCCACCCGAGTTGCACCCTTACTTTGCACCTTTCAGATTTTGGTGTCACTAATGGTTTGTACCCGAATTTACACAATCCGATCCAACTGATTTTGTGTTTTAATCTAGTAGCCCAAATCAAGGTTAAAGGGTATTATGACCCACTATTTAAGTGATTTGAGCCATTTTCGATCATAATCAAGATGCTGGATACAATCAAGGCTAGCCAATGTCAACTATCACTCATTGAGGAGGATTTTCGTTGATTGATGTGATTATGAGGCAACATATCTGAACAGCCATCTTGAGACGTATCCGAGCCTTATAAATACAAGCTTCGAAGAAGAGAAAATGATCCCTAATCAAACACCAAACTCATCATTCTATTTTCTTTTCAATTCTTATCCTAGCATAATGTAACCTTAGTCTAGATTATTTTATTTTCATGCAATTTACTTCATGCACTTGTATTTCAATTTCTTTACTTTAAGCAATTCAATTTACGCATTCATATTTTAATTCAGCACTTGCCTTTCAATTCTTTATTTACGCACTTTACTTTCTGTCTCGTCTTTTCAATTCTATTTACTTTCAAAGCATTTTTATTTCAAGTACCCGTTCTCGCAATTAAATTATTTTTAATCTTATTTATTTTCAATTCCTTTTACAATAAAACCTCTCTAAAGTAATACTCTATAAGGAATAACTGTTGTAGCCTATATTTAGAGAGAGGGTGCGGCAAAGAGAGAAGAAAGAAAGAGAGAAGGACTTGAGGAATTGTAGTACATATTCCTCATGTCTAGTGCCTTTATTTATAGTAAACCACAAGGAGAGATAAACTTAATCTCCAAGTAAGTACAAACCTAATAGAATAGAATCACTAGATTTACAATAGTATCATAATCCATATCTACCTAGAATTTACACAATCACACTATGCCAATATGAATTGTAACATTCCCCCTTAAATGTGTAAATACTTAAGTAGATATCATATCAAATCTTCAAGATCATGTAGAGATAGTTGATGAAGTCGTCTCGTATACACAATAGAGAACACGCGAATCTCATATAGGGATTTGCACATAAGAGTAAGTCTCACCAAAACCTGGCTATGGTAAAACCCAAGGTAGGATAAAACCCATAGTCTATAGAGAAAAATGTGAGTTAATGCAAAGTCAATACTTAATATCTTTAGGATATAAATAGTAAGAAAACATACAAGAGTATGACTAACCCAGAATGAGTGCCTCGTCAAAACCTCGTCAGGCAACAAAAACCCAATGGGAAAAATGATCCTAATCGTACGGAAAAAGAGTACATTAAGGTCAAGTGAGTACACTTCAGGATACTCCCCCTGAGTTTGACAAAACTCCCCCTGATAACTACAAGCATTGCAAATGAGAAAATTTGCGCATACCAATTCCTCGAACAAGCGTTGTCGGCAATGACTTCGTGAAGAGGTCAGCAAGGTTGTCTTAGGATCGGATCTGATTGACTTCAATCTTCTGATGCTCATGCTGATGTGATGTAGACACAATATGCTTGGTGCTGACTTCTTGGATGTATCATGTTAAGGTCTGGTCGATACATGCGGCGCTGTCTTCATAGATCGTCGTTGGGTCTCAAGGAAGGATGAAAACCGCAGGTGCTTCGAATATGCTCCCACGTACGCGTGTGGCCTAGTGTATGGCGATGAGCTCGAAGACGTTGCAACTAAGGTCTATTTGGTTGACCTCCAAGATATTGCGGTGTACCTAACGATAAAGACATAATCCGTTTAGAAACGTGTCTTGTCCGGATCAGACAGATAGTTTGTGTCAGCGTATCCCACAAGGTAGGCATCATTCCGATAACCAAGGGGTTGTGGTTAATTTTGAGATGCGTAAGGATAGAATAAGCCCAGATCAGTATTAACGGAAAACACTTAACGTGTAGGAGCAGTGTTATATCTTGCCAAAAGACTAACAGCGCATGAGATGTCCTGCCTAATTCAATGGACTAAGTACAATAAAGCACTTATTGAACTTAGATATGAAACTTGAAGTTCCACAACCTTTTTAAGGGTCTGATTTGCATCTAGCGTATGGACAATCATGGGTGTACTCGAAGGCAATACCTTTTGGGTGTAGTTCGACAGGTGGACCATAATATCATCTGAACTTTGCTCGAAACTTCAGGTCGAGATGGAAATGAGTTTTCCCAAGATTTTTCATCTCAAATTCCGACTTCAGGTGCGAGACAATTTTCTCAAGTTCTTCTAGAGTCCAATTGAGATTCATGTCATCGACATAGACTGCAAATCTAGCAAATTCAATTTTGTACATGCAAGGGCATAGTTTATTCATATATCTGTAACTGATCAAATAATCACTTAAACGGGTATACCACATCCTCCTAGATTGTTCCAATTGGTAAAGTGAACGCCTCATTTTAATAAAGAGAGTGTTCTGTGGTCTAGAACTATTTGAATCAGTCTATGAAAGTCCTTTGGAAACTTCCATGTAGATTTACATATCATGATCCCTATAGATATGTTACAACCACGTTCATAAGTTGTCATCAGTCCAGAACATTATGAGAGAAGCCTTGCATCGTGAGGTGTGCTTAGCACTATTTCATTCATCTTATTACGCTTCCTTTTGCAGTGGATGGTGTTGGAACTACTGGCCCAAACACTTTCCACTTCGCCAAGGAATCTAGTTCGACATGGATTTTCCAGTTGACCAATTAGTTCTACGTCGACATTCATCAATGGAATGAGGTTCGATATTGTCACTTTCACTATTTCGAGTAGCTACCATATACGTGAATATCATCAATGATAATCTCATTCCAATTCCATAACTCATCCATGCATGCATAATGGATCGAAGACTTTAAGTCACGGGATAATCCGGATTAATTTCATGAGGTGGAATGGTTAAGATAGCGAATGAGGAAGGGATTCATATTGTGTCATGTTTCTCCACTTCTAGGGAGGTGAATCCTTCGAACCGAGTGATCTGTCGCGCTTCAGGGAGAGAACAGATTGATTGGCTAGCCGCCAACGTACCGAGTCGTCTAACAGGGGCAGCCAACTGTCCTTCAGGAGTGGCACATCCTTCGGGGATGTTAATTCGACGTTTGTTGAGTACATCTATCCTTGCATGTATGTTTGCATTTGGTATGTGTGATCTCGTCACTTTTGCTAGATCAAAGAAAGCGTCTGGAGCAACACTCTGGAATCTACAATACGAGGATCGAGATGAGACATAGTGGGGACGTCCACGATAATTTGCGTCGTTCTTCAGGAACATTGAAGTTCTTATCTACCCCTAATGGTGGGAAGACTGTCTTATAGAAGTGACAATCCGCAAACTAGCGGTAAAAAGATCGCATGCAAGGGCTCTGAAGAGCTAATTTGAAGGAGAATCATAATTGAGAAAGATTCACATCTTTCTTCGAGGACCCATATTAGTAAGTTGCGGTAGCGCAATATGGCATAAGGTACATACCCAAAACGCGCAAGTACGAAACATCAGGTACGTGCCCAGTTACTAACTGTAACGCTAAAAAGTGTAGGGTAGCAATGGGCCTTAGGCGGACCAACATGGTTGCATACAAGATTGCATAGCCCTAGGCAGAAATCGAAAGCTTGATGCGTTTACCAAGGTTTGGGCGATCAATTGGTAATGCGCTTTATGATTGCTTCTGCGAGGCTGTATTGGGGTTGAACATGGGGAATTCGATGTTCAAAAGCCCAAAATACATGCAATACTTTACCGAAAAATCTTCGATATAAACTCTTCGGAATTATCCAGTCGTCTAGACTTTATGGGATAATCAGAGTGGTGAGCCCTTAAGTTAAAATTGGCCAGAAGTTTAGCTGCGTTGTGTGTGGACAAGCATGTGACCATTGTGTCGATATATCAACCAAAACCATATTTACATAGTCCGCATAACAACAAGGTACACTCAGTAGGTGATGCAAACACACGAGCTCATGCAGAGATATTATGTCATGAACAGGCTGGGTGTAATAATTATGCTCTAGTACTACATGCACGTGAAGTTGGCGCTAAGTGCATCACAATAAGTTCTAGATGCCAAGGCAACTAGAACAGGCTAACACCTACGATGGATCCAAAGTGAGCATGTCGGTGCAATGTAAACATACACGTGAAACTAGTCCTGGCCCCGGACAATACTATAGACACCGTGTAAGCAATCATAATTGAGCAGGTATATAATATAAAATATGTCATGGGTAAAGTGTCGTATCTTAAAATGGGGTATAGTATGAAGTATATCGTTTCTAAAGTAATGCCAGTAGTAAAACGTTCTAAAATGGTATTCACAATTGTCGTACTTCGAAATACCAATAATTCACTAAAACACTTGAGTTTCTAAAACCAAATAAGGTAACCAAGCAAGTCTAAAATCCGTTCAAAGCATACGTAAATATAGTTTTAGAAAGAAAAGCCCACTCACAGTAACCGTAGTCGTAAATCCCTTGCTTGTACGCTCTCCATAGTCATCGGGTTGTCACTCGTAAAGTAAAACAACCACATTTAGTAAACTAATCGAAAACTACGAAGAATACGGAGTACGTAACTCAAATAAAGAGTTTCGGTGCCCAAAAACCTAATTACACTGCCACGCTCCGTCGTACGGTCTCACGTGCCGCCACGCACCGGTCAAGCGCCCAGCGTGCCGTTAACTTTAACGAAATATTCTAACGGCGTTAGAGAATATTCCATTAACGTCGTCAGTTAGGGAAAGGAATATACCTTTGGAATATTCCTGGTCCAACCAGATTTGATCCGCGTTTGCTGACGTCTGGACCGGGTTGGCTGATGTCAGAACTGACGTCAGTTGTCCGGTCGCCGCTGCAACTTCCTGCCACCACTCCCCGCTGGCCGCCAGCCGAAATCTCACCATAACTGGGTTTTTTGCTGGAATTCTTTAAAAGTCCATAACTTTGTCAAAACTCAACCAATTTCAACGTGTAATGTATCAAAATGAAGCTAGGAAGATGAGGAATCCAATTTTACCTATTTCAAGGTCAAAAGGTGGCTGGAGGTGGCCAGAAAGCGGCTCGATAGTCTCGGCTCGAACCAGAATGCATGGTTTCCTCGGTTTCAGGCCAATTTCAAGCATGCAAAGCTTGGATAATGCTCTAGGACTCACAAGGAGTCGATTGGTGGTCACCACGAGGCCGATCGTCGCCTGAAATGCAGGGAAACTCATCGGGAAGTTTTCTCCTCGTCAGAGTTCCTCGAAACTGTGGTGGTTGTCGGGTTTTCAGAAATCAAAGGTTGGGGACGAGTTCACCAAAGAGAGGGGGTCACGATGATGATGGTTTGGGGGTTTAGTTTGCTGAGGAAAGGTGCCAGAACCACCGTGGTCTGTGGTTTGGTGTTCGCAGGGGAAGAAAAGAACGAGAGATAGTGGGTAAGGGAGGATTGGAGAGAGGGAGAGCACGGGGGAATGAGTGTGAGGTGAACGTGCGGGGGTCCCACTGGATCCAAAACCTATACTGAAAAATACCATTCTCGTAAAAAATTACGAGAATGCCCTTAAAATTAATATCTAGCAGAATCTTCGTTTGAACTTCGAATTTCGTTTCGTTCGCGTCCACGAGCTCGTATCGACGAGTACAACAAGAAAAAGTTAAGGATAATGGTTGTACATGTCACGATACGAAAGTCAACTATTGCCCAACCAGGGGCATTTTGGTCATTTCACACTTTCAAAAATAAAATACTACAAATCCCGGGACGAGCTGTAACACAACCCCAGTAAACCTGAAGCCAAATAAACCCGCATGAACTTGAATCCGAATTGTGAATGTTGGGTTAGGGTTAGGTTGACCATCTAACCCTCTTAACCCGCCCACCCCTTCGAAAACTTATGCCCGCCGAAATTTATCTTAGCTTCTCGGATGTGTACGGTGTTATAAGATAGAACGACCACAAAGGAATTTTGTGCCGAATCTTCTGCAGATGTTATGGCCGTTTGACCGTTTGAGTGTCTTTATAGTAAATGTGGTTTGGCCATTTGAGTGATGAACTCTAAAAGTAACTTATGAGTAGCCGATCATAAAACACCTCACTTCACCGAGAAGGCTGATGAGATGAGCTTGTTCGGCAAGAAAGTCAAAGGCTTCTAGTCAGCAAAGACTTAGGATAAATAGCCAACCACAAGAGGAAGAATTCCGTCTATCCAGCCTAGGGCTGGGTTCGGTTCGGGAACCGAACCGAAACCTCAATACCAATTACCGAACCGAAATTTTCGGGGAGGGAAACTGAGATACCGAAACCGAACCGAAATTTTCGGTATACCGAAATTCGGTATTACCGAATGAGTCGGGACCATTTCGGTAATGGGCCTCCCCGAAAAATTCCCAAGATTGTTCATCATTCCTGCAAAAAATTCAATCCTTAAGGCTGTTCATCCTTCCTGCAAATCCAATCCTTAAGACTGTTCATCCTTCCTGCAAAAAATTTCCAATGATAAATCACATATCTGACTAACAATTTCCATATTTCTGCAAATCTAATTAAAATCATAATACAAGAAAATACAGATAAAATTAAAAAAAAAAATCCTTTTCAAATCTTGAGCTTATGCTTCCAGCAATTGCAGACTGAAACATTTAATAACAGAGGGAGAGATTTATCCTCTCAATCAGATTCAAAACCCAGATAAAAAACTCAAATAGAATTTCAAAACCCTATTTTCAAAAACCAAAAATCAAATGAAATTATAGACGGATTACATGAATCTTGGTATCTTACCTTGTATTAGGGGCTGGGGTGGCTTCAATGGACTCGATTTCTGCTTCAGATCAAAGAAGCTTCGAATTTGGTTTTTGAATTTGGAGGTGGTGGTGGGAGATGGAGGTGGAAATCTGGAAAATGGAGAAGATGGAGGTGTGGTAGTGGTCGACGTCGAGATGAATTGATGGTGGCGGTGAGGAGTGATGCCGACCAACGTGTTTGATAGAAGGCGATGAGGATGAGAGGAGAGAGTGCAGAAACTTGGAGAAGGACAGAGTGAGACGGTGTGTGAGTCAGGTTGTGAGGGAGAGAGTTTTGAGTTTTAACGAACGGTTGAGATCGAATCTCAACCAAATCAACGGCTAAGATTATTAGAATTATATATATTATCTAATAAAAATTAATATATATATATACTTTCGGTTCGGTTCGGTATTACCGAAAATATGGTAAGAGCATCCCGATCCCCGTACCGAAATTTCGGTATTTTTTCGATATCGGTTACCGAACCGTTCGGGATATTTCGGTTTCGGGGGCTTCGGTATTCTGTTCAAGTTTTTTAGGTTCGGTTTCGGTATTTCGGTACAAAAATCACAGCCCTAATCCAGCCTGTCAAGACTTTTTCGACAAGCTGACTCTACAACTTCAACCTCATCTATCAAGTCGGTGGCATTCACTGGTGCTTCTGGAAAACTCCATCTATCGAGTCAGTCATCGTCCGTTGGCTGCCAACCCAAACCCGTCTATTTAGTCGAAATTTGTGTCGACGGTTAGCAAGTCAATTATTTCGCAAAGGGTATGAGAGAGGTTTCGCATAAAGCGTTGGTTTGTGTGTTGAGTTGAAGGTCTTTTTCTTGTTGCTAATGCATCTACTTATATAGTGCTTACTTCATAAATCATAATCTAGCCAAAACACTCTTGTCGCCTAATCTTGACAGACTTTGGCTTGAACTAGGATTCTGAACCTAGACTGATTTTGCATTATGTTCAAATCTCATCTCAAAACAATTGTGATCTTCTTAGAGTCCTAGACGTCCACAACAAGTCTCACCATGCGGATCCCAATCCTAATTGATTCAACAATCCTAATCCGACCAGGACTAGAATATTCTGGCTTCATTCAAGTAATCCTTATTTGACTAGGACTCGGCCACCAGACAAACCATCAATGGTTTGAGATTCATGATGCTCATATATGGGCCAAACTCTAGCCATTCGACCCAGCCTAAGATTTTAGTCTCAAACAATCATATAACTTTAAGTTACCATAATAAAAGCTCATCAAAACTTTATCATCCTCTAAACCGTATAAAGACCTTGAAATGTGTTGATTTGTGTTAGCATGATCAGTTTGGTCCAAGATTCCTTGACTTCATATATATTCCATCATCACCCATATTTCCATATTCTTAGATATCTCATGGCTAAGAAAACATAAAATGTGAGAACCACAATGAGCCCCAATATTCGCAGACATTCATTCTTCTTTAATTGGACAACGACACCATCTCCTAAAATTTCTCCTCTATTAAATCAAAAGAGATGATTCTTGATTTTGAACCTATCCGCCAATATTTACCATGTTTCAGTTCATCCACATCTATCCAATGTAGAGCATTGTTTGATAACAATCCTCGCCACCACAATTTAACATGATTAAGGCCTTCAATGGTCCTCCATGAACCCGTTTTCAATGTAAAGACCTCAACTTCTATCGTATGATTTGGAGTTCGTAAATTGGAGTACCTTCCTAAAATGATTTTGTAATCGTCCATGGTGAAATCATAATTGAATCCATAAAAACAATCATAAGGAAGCCGATTAGCAGGTTTCGGTAATATGGTAGTGTTTCCAGTACAAGGGTTCCACAAGAACATGTCATGGTAGTTCTCGCGGCTCATTTGTAGACATATCCTGCCATTAATTGTAAGAACCAATAATCTTTACCTTCCTTGCCATCAATTGACTTCGATACGCTCTTGATAATTCGTGCTTTCTGCAATGTAGAAGAAAGACGCGGCTGACATTTTCATCCTTGTGCTTTACCAAAATTGACGACAATGATTCGTAGCCTATGGACTTAAGAAGAAGGAGATAGACCCTACTATCAACCATTAAGAGCCTAAAGTTGTTGTTGCGGCGTCTGACTGCATGGCTGAGGTGTTTCCTAACAAGATAAGGATCAGAGATTAAAGTGCACCATGACTTGCATACAGCTTGAAATCGTAGTAAAGATTTTCCTGGTAGCCATGACAGTATCCCGACGACGATATCATTGGTGATGACAATACTAGCGCCATTATGCAAGGGGACCAGTTGCTTCTGTCGCTTCCGGAGGCCACTATCTGCCATGTTAATCCTCTGTGCAACCCTTCTCTTTAACTTTTTGGAGCTTATATACACAGTGAGAGAGAAGACCGCAAGGTTAGAGTTGCGTTAATCAAAATCAAACTTGAGCCTCATGCTCCCCTAAAAAAATTGACTTTTCCCTCTCAAACTTGGACCTCGTTCATCAGAAGTCAGTGTCCTCTAATGAGGGAGTCTTCTATGCGGACCATCCGTGCGGACAAAATCGAACGGCTGTGATCAGTCGAGTCTATAAGTAGAACCAGGTGATACTCTGGTTCACATGTTTTTTTTTTTCTCAATAGTTCACGGGTAAAACCTGTCAATAGTTCACGGAAGTGGGGGTGACTGGATTCTGCGAAGGGGAAAAGGTTGGGGAGTGAGAGATTGTACGATTTCAAACTTCCTGAAAGCCAAAATAACCCAAAAATAAAAAATCAGAGCCAAATCACCGTCGGCATGCTTGGTTGCAAAGCTTCGCGAGGAAGAAGAAGCCACCTGAACTCCTCTCTCTCTCTCTCTTTCTCTTTCTTTTCTCTCTCTGCTTCTCTCGATCCCTCTCTTGTAGATGAATCACAAACCACCACCAGCAGCCCTGCTCCATTGTTGTTGTCACGTCGCAGACCACAACCACCGTTATCAAATCCAGATCAATAGCCCAGTTGAAAAATATTTTTCCGACCCAATCTTCGACATGCAGAATAATAATTAGATTAAAATTCCAATTTTCAAAAATACCTCAAACGTGAAAGTTGAAGTTGAGCTTGACGAGGATGGTTTTTTAGGGAAATAGAGGTGACAAACGTGTTGGGCTCGGCGAGACAATGGACTTTGATATAAAATTTGTCGGAATACATGGTCGGATGAAAAAGATATGAAGGATTGGGGTTAAGAGAGCAAAGAGAGAGAAAAAAGAAGAACAACAGCTTCTGGTTCTACACACAGAGAAGAAGAATGAGATGTTTAGCTTCTAGAAATAACTAAATTCCAAATTACCATATTACCTTTCAACTTAAAAATCCATAACCTTTCACAACTCCAACACAACACTTATTCAACATCATTTAACCAAACATAAATAATTCATTAATTGTCACAGCTCTAACGTAGCACGAGAAGGTGCCACGTGGCATTTATTGTAAAAAAACTATATAAGGTGTAAAATGTGTAAAAATTCATAATAAGTAATGTACAAATATGAGAAATGTAAACGCATGTAATAACAAGTTCTTCAACTTTCGTGAAAGTTGCATCGTCGGTTAGATTTTTAAAACCCTTTTAATCTAATTATATTTAACCATCGATTGTCGTTTACTTTTACGTTTCACTCTTCTCACCGATCTTATTTTTTAAAAACATAATCTTTTACGATATGCGAAAAGGAACGGTTCGTTAATTTCATGTTCAGATTTTATAATTAGCAAAGTATAGGTCGGAGTTAATAAAGTTTCTAAAGACAAGCTACGACACGTTGCTTAAACTCCCTAGTCAGTCCACGACTTCAATTGCCGCCTTCTGCAACAAAAAATCGAAACGAACTGCTTGCTTTGGGTAACCAGGCACAAAGACACACGCTTTCGTCTCCAACTATACACCCTCCCACTCTCACATAAACCCTAGAATTCCTTCTCGTCACAGGTATGTCTAATTGAAACACATTTTTCCTGCATATGCTGCTTTCCCCAATTTCCTTCCCATCGATTTCTTCGAAATTCCGAAAATTTATCGCTTCTGCACTTCGCTCGCGATTAAAGTTTGAAGCTTTACGCAAGCAGCGGATAGATGATGGCGGAGAATGGCGGCGGCGGCGTTGAAGAAGTCAGAGAAAACACCAATAACCACGGCAGCAGCAACAATGGTGGTGATAAGGAAGAGGAGGAGCTCTCGGTTCCCAGAGGTGGGCCCATCTACGTTCCCAATCTGGTGGGTCCCCTCACCAGCATCCCTTTGTTCCTGTCTTCTATTCTCCATGAACTTCAGGTGCCCTTGGTGGTTGAATTGCGTATAATTTGTCACATTGCTAATTGTTGATGGGTTTGTTTAATTAGAGTTATGTTCTGTTTATTTTGCAGGATTTAGGGGTGGAAGTGTCTTCAAATTCATCCCAAGTCTGCGACGAAGATATTTCGTAAGCATTTTTGCTTAATTTCTTTCCATGTTTTGGGGTTTTCAGTTTGAATTTTAGGTTGGTGGGTTTTGATTCTGAGTGGCATTGTTTGTGGTGCAGGGTGGATGAGCTTAAAATCTTGACTGAGGAAGAGTTGGTCGATATGGCTATCAAGGAAGCATTTAAGGTGCACTCGTACTCTCCTTACTTGTACATAGTTCTTTTTCGTGATTCGAAGAAGCTTTGATAACTTGTACATTGTGTTTGTCTTAATAAGTTATGGTTTTATTATGGGTTTAATTGTAGGACAATGAAGGTGCTCCCAATCTTCTGCCTATTTCAGAAGAGCCCTCCAATGAAAGGTCAGTCATATTTATACATGAAGATACCTTGGAATTGTGTGGATGGTTTTGGTGTCATTGCGCGGTCATCATAGTACCTCATACACATAATGACATATGTAGCTGCAAGATCATGTAGTTCCTTGATTTCAAGTTTTACTTCTCTCTTGATGATTATAATTAGATAGTGGAGATACTTTTTGATATAAGCCCAGAAATTATCTGACTCTTTCATGTCCAATAGTCTTCTTGTCAACTTTCGACAAACACCCTCTATTTTCTTGTAATAGTTGATCTACTATGTGAATTTCATATTATTTTTTTATTCGTCATTTACTTTTATACACCATACACCAAATTCAGGACAGCAAATGATTCTGAGACATCAAATTATAAAGCTTGTAAAACGAGACCAAGGAGGAGAAAAAGAACAAAGGAAAATAATTACGCTCATGAGGTAAGATATCTTTCGCCTCTCCTTGTCTTCTGGTAATGTATTTATGTAAGTTGTTGGTATTTGGTATAGTATCTAGTTATACTAAAGTCTATATCTTCCTTAATTTTGAGATTCTACATCAGTGCTGTTGAAAATTGGGTGCAAGTGGTAATAAAATTTGAACAAGAAGGACTATCTACTTTGAGTGCTAATATTGCTTGTCCTAACAAGATATGGTTTCATTATGGGTTTGTTTGTAGGACGATGTAGGTACCTCAAATCTTTCGCCTATCCCAGAAGATCCCCCCAGGTCAGTCATATATATATACATGAGTGAACTAAATTACTTTGGAATTGTGTGAATGGTTTTGGTGTCATTGCACGGTCATCGTAGTCCCTCCTACACACATTGATTTATGTAGCAAGATCACGTAGTTCCTTGATTCATATGTATTTGATTTTCTTATCTGTGCATTTGTTCTTTTGTCTTGGCCGCCTGGACTTTTCTTGCACTTCAAATTACTTCTCTCTTGATGATTGTAACTAGGTAGCGGATATAATTGTTGGTATAAGCCCAGGATTATCTGATTCTTTGATATGTTTTGTTATAGTCTTCATGTCTACTTTGGACAAATATCCTCTAGTTTCTTGTAATAATTGATCTGCTCGTGGAATTTCCATATTATTTTTTATTCATTATTTGAATTTTTATATGCACCAATTTCAGGAGAGTAAGTGATTCTGAGACATCAAATGATAAAGCTTGTACAAAGAAATCGAGCAAGAGAAAACAAACAAAGGCAAATGCTCATGCTCTTGAGGTAAGATATTTTCACTTCTCCTCGGGTGCTGTTAATGTATTTATTCAAGCTTCTCGTACTTAGTATAGTATTTAGTTACACTAAAGTCTACATCTTCCTTAAATTTGAAAGCCTAGGCCAGTGCTGTTGAAACTTGGGTGTAAGAGATAGTAAAATTTGAATGAGAAGAACTATCTAGTTTTAAGGCTAATATACCACCTAAAGGGAGTTTTATAAGAGAATGAGGGTGAAATGAGAAAATTATTTAAGGACCCTGGGGACGTTGGGCAGAAAGGATCTTGCAATGTAGAATTCTTGTCATTGCATTACAGTCTTCATTGTCCTTGCTTATGTTTAATATACATATATATATATATATATTTGTTATCGTATTACCAACTTAACTGCTGCTGCATTCCAGGAGACTTATATTGCAAGGGTGGAGCATGTTAAAAGAATAAAAGAAAAGCAAGAAGAAGACAAAGCAGCTGTGATTCTGCATTCGTTCAAGTTAGTTTAATGACTATGTAACTTACTCAACGATTTGTCTCTCCATTTTCAACTAATTGTTTTTTCTTATGGTGATCCAGCCCTAGTTCGAAGACAAATGAACCTTCCATTGCATCCTCAAGGGCAATTGATAGGATGAAACCCCTCAGATCTGCAAGTTCATCAGTGAAGGTTTGCTTAAGAGTTGCCTATTGTGAATGTTTATTGCTAATTATGTCTTTTAGATTGTATTAGAAATCCACTAACTAATGCTTCAAGTTCTATCGAAGTCGTCTTTACTCTATTTGCTTGTCATAGCTTTACTTTGCTATTATCTACCAGTTACTGTAGGAAAACTTTGGTGTGTGTGGGCTTTTCGTACAAAAGTGCTACTGAATCTTTTTTAGTAAATGGTTTTGTGATGCGATTGAACTTTCTGACTTTTGATATGTGGTGATCAAGTGACAAGCCATATCTACCCGTAACATTGACTGTTTGATATATAACTCACAGATGAAATTGAACAGAGATTCTGCTTATGATTGTCCTTCACTCCTATCTGATTGATGAAGAAATTACCAAGACTTGTTTTATGGCTATTCTGTTATTTTGTTATACTGTGTTTTGAACAAATTGTTCCCACTGTTTCCTCAAAGCTGGTTTAGGAATGTCTCGAGTCAGATTTCAGAACCCAATGTTGTACGTTTAAAGGCAAATGCTGGTTGCACCTAGAATAAGTTGTAACTTTCATGTTGTTCAGATCTGATTGCTGAAACCAATGCCTATATAAGCCCTTTGATTGCTTGAAATACATGTTTTCATGCAGTCATTCAATTTGCCAACTCTGACTTCTCGGATTGTTGATTTTATCAATTTTGTTTTCCCTCTTATGCAACTCAGGTGAAGTCATCCAGCATTCAGGAATATGTACCTGTGCAATATCCAGAAGTTGCTCTTTCCATTGAGGTTTACCAAAATGTGCAAAAAAGGTTTAAGGTATAGCATCGTCTAATGCGTTCTCTTGCTGATGTCAAATAGAATAGGTTTTAGTTTTGGTGTTTTTCAATTGTATAGTTCCTACTAGTCAAGGTATAATGCTAGCATTTTTATTGGGCTTCTGATTTGTAGGGTTGAAATATCTGATATGTCTCTATGATTGAGATATGTGCAAGTGCAATTCTTCATTTTATAAGGCACACGCTACATAGGACACAAACATTGACCAGAAACTCCAAAGACAGAGATATCCATGCTCAAACCTAGCTGGCTGAGTATGCTTTATACAAAGATGTAAGAAACTCATGGTACGTGTAACTCTGTGATGGGAAGTTCTCGGAATTAAGCCTAAAGAACAACTGGATCTGCCCCTTTTATTTTGGAATTGGTTTGAGTTCGCTAGGTTCTTAGACGTAGGTTTTTAGGCCCCTTGGGCCGAGTCACCTTCAATAAATTGGTAGTCCACTAGAGTGGAGCAAGACCAAAAGTGTTATTCAATAGACTTGTGATTTTTATCTTCTTCATCTGAGTTATGTACATATGTCCATCTGGTTTCTTTTAGTATTGTTTATGGAAATGGTAGACCGGAAAAAAAAATAGTTAGGTTTCCTTGCTTCGTACTCTTGTTATACAGTACACTTTTTGCTTATTCTCATGATTCTTGCCTCAAGTTCCTGCTGTTACTGACTTAGTAAGACTGTTTGCAGAACCAAGAGTTATTGGTCCTTGGACAACAAACCTTGACCGAACTGAGGGATAAGATCGACTGCTTGACAGACCATGTGATGCAAAAGGCTGGTCAGCATGATCCTTCAGGATACTTCCTTGTAGAAGTAAGAAATATATTCGTTAACTCGTTATTTTCATGATGAAGATAGTATTTTCACTAAAATCTAGTATATTGCTGATCCGATATAGGATACATTTTGCAATGATTTGAGAGATCCCTCTGCAGTAGATTATAGCGAACCTATATTCGATTGGCTTAAACATTCTAAGGACGATGCTCTTAAAAAATGGGAAAGCATTGTAGTTGGAGAATTGAAAAAGAAGCAAAAGGCAGTTGTAGGAGATGTAACGGGCTCACAATTGCCTAGTTTCAGAGCTGTTGACATGGACAAGACTAAGTTTTCTGACTTGAAGTTCCGACTTGGTGCTGGATATCTGTATTGTCACCAGGTACCGATCTCTGTTACCATCTGTTCATGCTTTATAAGGGAAATGTTATTTTGTGGTTTACCTACATATTTTTCCTCATCTTTATTATTATTATATTTAACTGCTTAGGGTCAATTATCTTATAGGATCTGTTTTCTCACCCTCGTGGTAAGATACGAAATTCATGAGCACCTTTAACTCTCTAACTGTCTAACTGTCTAATTTGATCAAGCATTTTTACTTTTAACTGTCTAAGTTGATCTAGAATATAAAATGGACGTGCTGATTGGGGATTTTGCCTATATCTTTCAAACCATGATTGTTTTCAACTTTCTTATTACGGAAATAAAAAATATAACAAATCATAGATTTTGGTTGGAGAGCGTCGTACTTTTTCATGTTTGGTCTCTGTGCATGTCGATGGTTGTGCTGTTCCTGTGGTGTGGAAATTAAACTTGATTTTGGGGAATGACTTGGAACAGGGAGACTGCAGACATACATTTGTAATTCGTGACATGAGATTGATTCATCCTCAAGATATACAGAACAGGGCAGCTTATCCAATACTGTTATTTCAAGTGAAGCCAGTCATACAAAAATGCAACGCTTGTAAAATATTTCGAGCAACGAAGGTGACTGTGGATGACAAGTGGGCTCAGGAGAACCCGTGTTACTTCTGCAACGATTGCTATTACCTTCTTCACTACAAGGACGGACATCTGCTGTATGATGACTTTTCTGTGTATGATTATCACCATGATTAGTTGTTTTGTACAATTACTGTTATTGATGCAGTTTATAGATGTTTGATTCATGAATGTTTTTATTTTAGTTTGCCAGTATTCAGTTGATAGATTGATTGAGCAACTAGCGTCCATGTGGCCAAAAGCTAACTGCCATTGACCCCTAAATTGCTCGAAGGTACCAAATATAATATAAATTTTTTTGGTACAAGGATATGCTTTACACTCCTGCTAAGTGACAAATTGTAAGAGCATCTACAAAGGAATTAGTAAAAATTTTCTTAAAAAATGTCATTTGTTAACCCATTTGACATTTTTATGTTACTTTAAAAATTTGTCACTACAACTCACTCTTCAACCAATTTTATAAATTTTATCTTTCATTTTAAAATATTGATATCTTAACTATATCTTATCTTGTGGGGCCCAAATTTTATTTTCAAACTCTTTGCTAAACAACATTTTTGAATAAAATATAGAAAAATTTGATTTGAACTCATATAACCTCTTTTTACAACCAAGTTATTCTCTACACCCATATTATTTTTAATTAAACTCCTAATATCTCTTAAACCCAAATTTACTACCTAAACTACTCTCACAAATCCAATTCAATTTGTAAATTTATCTTTACACCCATTTAGAAAATAAAAACTCAAAATAAAAGTTCTGCAACTTATTCAATTTTTTGGCTGGAGTGATAACGAATCCATGGATTCGCGATGATGTGAAAATGAGAAAATGCAGTTTCGAATCTCTCATATCTTTCGAGAAGGTAACCAAGTTGCAGACTCTTTGGCTAATCATGGTGTTTGTATTTCAGATTTGGTCTAGTGGGATTTTCCTTCCATCTTTTATTATGAGTTTTTGCAATCAGGATTTTTTGGGCTTGCCGAATTATTGTTTTTCATAGTGTGTTTCAGTTTGCTCGTTTAAGATTGTACTCTTTTTCTTAGAGGAGTTTTGGTTTTTGTCCACCCCGTTGTAACTTCTTTTGTGATTTTGAATAAGAGCAAATTATGTTGTTCTGTCAAAAAATAAAATGCGAATCAGTAATATTTTTTATATTCGAACACATCATATCTCTGATTTGAACTCATAGCTTAGGGGTTATGTTATCAGGCAATTACTGAAAACATTAACACATCATATCCATTCGTAAAAAAAATAATTTGTTTTTCCTCTATAAGAGCGTCTTAGGGTTTTAGCAAGAATAGAACGTATGCTAAAGATTGCGTCTTAAGGTTTGATTATTGGGTGTGGATTTATTGATAAACTATAGTTTTATTGTTAATTTCATCTTGTACTCGATGGTAATTATGCAATAAGGTAAAAAAGATAATTCATATTTAAAGTTTAAGTTGGGTGTAGAATGACACATCCCGACCCGGATGTACACGTGGACACCCAAAGATCGGGTGTGCTGGCCGACACCAAGTAGGGTGACGAAAGCCAATTTGAAGGAAATAAGAATATTTGAATAAATTAAGATTCAAGTGTACACAAGTGTACGGGCGGAAGAATTTATACAACAGCAATCGTACAAGTACGGGATACAGAGTATATACAATACCAAGGAATTTAAACCTTCGTCATACCACCGCCTCGAACGTAGACAGCTCCAGCCACTAAACCTGGAGGGGCGCAAAAACAGAAGGGTGAGTGGGCCAATAATAGTCATTTTTGTAATAACCTTTGTTTTCTGAAAATAGTAACCCCTCGCCGTCAAAATCAAGTAATTGGTTGGAAAAACCGTTTCAGAAAACGTACTATAATAGTAGGTAGAAAACGAGGTAAGTACGGAAATATACTTACCGTCCGAAACGGGCAGAAAGCCACCGTTCGGCAGAAAATACTTTACCCGAAGGTTCGTAAAATAAGGATCTACGGAAAAACCCGTAAACCAAATAAATGCCCCCGTGGCATCAGTGAAAATCGGTGACAACACCACCATATAAAACTATAAAATAAACGCTCATATACACAATCACGTGAAGCTGGCGCATCTGCGCATCACAACAAGTTCGAGTCGCCCATACGACCTAGAACAGGCTGGCACCTACTATGGATTCATAGTGAGCGTTGGTGCGTGTGAACAATCACGTGAAAGTGGTCCTGGCCCCACAATCCAAGACTACAAGATAGATGCTCGTTTAGGTATTGCAAACACACAAGTTCATACAGATATATTCTGTCATGAACAGGCTGGGTGTATAAGTAACAGTACGCTCGTGTACACAATCACGTGAAGCTGGCGCGTATGCGCATCACAACGAGTTCGAGTCGCCCAGGCGACCTAGAACAGGCTGGCACCTGCTATGGGTCCATAGCGAGCGTATAGGTGCGTGTGAACAATCACGTGAAGCTGGTCCTGGCCCCGGACGGTACACTAAACACCGTGTAAGCAACCTAGTTGAGCGTATGAAAACACACTACTGAATACTCTACATAAAACCAGGTGGGGTAATTTCCCTAAACGGGATGCCCTCAAGCTAATCAATATATATTTGGTATTCTCGGGGCCGTACCCGAAATACCAAACATATAGTTAATCAATGTATATATGGTATTCTCGGGACCGTACCCGAAATACCAAGCATATAACTAAAATACGTGAAATACCAAGAATACGCCACATGGGTACCAAGGTATAGAAATACCAACTTAATGGCAAACTAGGTGAACCCAAAATACGGTAGGAATTTACCATGTCCAAGGTTCACCCAAATACGGCCCAAGGCCCGCAAATAGGTATACGAACCCAAATTACAAGTAGGTACAAGTAGGGAATTAAAATACTTAATTCCCTAAATTCCCTAAAATAGGGCCGGTTCGATACTAGCAACACGCGTATAAATAATACGGAATCACCAATTTAATGGTATAATTCCCAAATGGAAATGTAGGCCCAAAGCCCACTAATTTCCATGGCCTACCGAAATACCGAGCCGAAACTAGTAAACCGAGTAATAAGATAATATAACAAGGTCTACCAATAACACAATATAAATATCCATTTAAAATCACAATATAATGTAGGCATAAACAAATATATTTTCCCAAACATAAAACACATTTAAATAATAGGGAAAGGGCCCACTCACAAATACCGAAGCCGGGAAATCCAACGTACGTCCTCCGAGCGCCAAGGGTCGCCAAACCTATTTTGGAACACCCAAGATTAATAACGTAATTGAAAATACGAAGAAAACGGCGTTCGGAAACCCGAAAACGGAGTTTCGGGGTCGGAAACCCCAAAACCGCCGCCGCGGGCCGCCGTGTGCCGTCGCACACGCCGCCACACGCTGCCATTTGGCCTAACCTATATGAGATATCACCGGTACAATGATTAGACTCATAAAGGTAACGAATTAACTAATTAATTAAACCTATCCCTTGCTTTTCTCAATTTGGAGGTCCAAAACACCTCAAAAATTAACATGCATACTACCCCGAGGTAGTACACGTCGTCACGAGTCGACCCGTGAAAACAGAATCAAATTTGGACCTCCCACGCGCCCTCACGCGCGGCTCAAACGCGCCAAGCCGCGGCTCCACGCGCGGCTCCAGCGGCTGTCTCACGCGCGCTCACGCGCGGCTCACACGCGGCTCCACTCGCGGCTCAGCCGAGCCGGTCAGCGCCGGTCTGAACCGGTTCGCTGACGTCAGCGCCGGTCGTCTTCAACCTCACTCCGGTCGCCGGTCGCCGTCGCCGGAATCTGGGTTTCATTGGCCGGAAACTTCAATTCGTCCTAAAACCTCCATTTCTCAACCAAATTCAACGATTCAAGTGTCAAATTGAAGCTGGAGTTAAGGAGAAGGATGTTTTACCACTTTGGGGGCCAAAGTAGGCCTGAGTTGGCCAGAATTTGGAGAAAAGTCCACGGGTTCAAGTGAGTCGATTTCCAGATTTTCGATCCTCGATCGATTTCAAGTTTGCAGGCCCAGATTAGGATCTTTGGGACCTCGAGGAAGAGGTTGGTGACCACCACGAGGCCGATCGAGGCCTGGATCGAGGCGGTTGACCGAGGCAAACCTCGCCGGAGTATTTTCGAGTTTTGGGTTCTTCGAGGTTTGCTCGGGTTTTCTGGGCTCACCGTGACCCAGGTTTGGTGAGGATGAAGATGGTGATGAAGTCCACCAGTGTGAGGTCGAGCTGAGGTGGGATCGAGGGTGGTGGTAGCTCGGGGTGCCCAAAGTAATTGGGTGTGGTTTTTGGTTCTGTTTTGGTGTGGTCTGCAGAGACCATGAGAGGGAGAGCACGGGAGAGACAAAGGCAAAATGCCCAGACACAATCCCAGGAAATCTGGGATAAGGCCACATGGCCTGCAGGTAAGTGGGTCCCAGCCCAAAATTAAATTACGGGAAACGTCGAAAACCAACGCCCGTAAAATATTCGTTCGGAGTCCGAACGACGTACGGCTCGCGTCTACGCGTTCGTATCGACGAGCACGTCAAGAAAATACAAGTGAATGCGTCGTACGAGTTACGACGCAAAAAGTCAACCGAAAGGTCAACCAAGGGCAAAATCGTCATTTCGCACCTCCGGGAATAAAATACTATTATTTCCGGAACGGGATGTAACATAGAAAGAGGTTATATGGGTTCAAATAAAATTTTCTTAAAATATATTGAGGGACCCAATTTGCTAAATTGAAGAATACAAGGTCAGTGTAGATGGAGTTTTACTGTATTGCCGAAAAACAATAATGCCTATGCACTCTGGTGTAGTATGATCCCTACGGATCCCCCTCCCCTCCTAACATTTAACAATTTAACCCACTAATGCTATCGTTTGTTAAAAAAAAAAAAAATACAAGGCCAATTGCAAATTCTTTGATTTGTTAATTGGGTCCGAGATTTTTAACCCACAACTAACACCTACCTACAATAGCCCATCTAGCCCACCTCAATTATCTAATTATCCTAATCCATACCCTTTTGCCTAGAAAATATAATCTTTCACATCTCTTTACCCCACTCTTATGCTTGTTTGGTACTCGCTCGACTTATTGTTGTTCATGTAAGTTCCTTTTCTTTTTCTGCTCTCTTTTCTTCTTCATTTGTTCTTTAATGCTTCCTTATTTGCTTCTTCTTCTGGTTCAACCTCCTGGTGTTGGACTTCTTCCTTGACATTTCTAATTTTTCTCCTCATCTTCCTCTGCAATTCCGTAGTCTTTTTTTTTTTTTAATTACTCAATTCACTTTTATGTTTATAGATTTGTTTTCTTATGTTGTACTCATTGTGTACGATTTGGAAAATATAATATAAACAAAGAAGACTATAACTAGCCAACGAGGGTTGGTTGAGTTGGTAAGGATCTTCCTCTTCGATAGACCAAGGCCTAGGTTCGAGTCCCGCTACCAGCAATCCCTTTTGGTGGGCAATTTGTAAAGACCAAAAAAGGAAATAAGACTCTCTCTATAAGTCCTCAAAGAGGCTTGTGGTATGCCCTAGTCTTGGGATGGGGTAACCTCCCCTCCCCCCTAAACTTCAAAAAAAAAAAAGACTATGGGCTCGTTTGGAAGTTCTTTTAAAATGGCTGAAAGCGCTTTTGATGAAAGTGTTTTTGGAACCAATTCTTAGTAAAAATGCAAGTGAATGCTGGAAAAACACTTAAAGTGCTTCATGCAAGAAGCACATAAGCATAACTAGTGGCTTTTGGTAGGAAGCACTTAAAGTGCTTTTGAAATCCAAAAATAATTTCACCAAAAGTGCTTTCAGTCATTTTAAACGCTCTTCCAAACAAGCCCTATACTCCACATTTTAGAAAATATTTCCGCCAATGAAATTTTGCATCAAAATTCAGTCCACCCCAATTTTAAACCCTGATCCATGCCTGCATAGCAGGCTGTGGCCTCCGAAAGCGACAAAAGAATAAACTGGTCCCCTTTGTTTGATGATGGCGCCGGAATTGTGACCAATGATATCATCGTCGAGATACTGTCATGGCTACCAGGAAAATCTTTACTACGATTTCGTTGTGTATACAAGTCATGGCGTACTTTAATCTCCGATCCTTATTTTGTTATGAAGCAGCTCCGCCATGCAATCAGACGCATCAACAACAACAACTTGAGGCTCCTGTTGCTCAGAGAAGAGAGGCATCTCCAGTCCATAGCCTATAAATCATTATCTTCATTATTACGCTGCAGAAATAACGAATTACCAACACAGCCTAAAGGAAGATATATAATCGTGCAGATTACTGGTTCTTGCAACGGCCTGATTTGTGTAAAAATAACTAGAGACACCATTTTCTTGTAGAACCCTTGTACTGGACATACCAACATGTTACCGAAACCTGCTTAACGTCTTTTTGAGTATGAATTTTATGGATTCGGTTATGATCCTAGCACTGACGATTACAAAGTCATTCTGGGAGATTACTGCAATTCACTGACTCTAAATCATACCGATGAAGTAGTTGAGGTATTTACGCTCAAGACAGGTTCATGGAGAACTGTTAAAGGCCTCAATCAAGTTGACTTGAGTGGGAGGGGGTTGTTATTGAACAAGGCTCCACATTTGCTAGCTATGAAGTACGGTGATACAATACGACACGATACGGCGATACATAAGAAATTTCATAATTAAAACTCCAAAGACAGAGATATCCATGCTCAAATCTAGCAGGGTGAGTATGCTTTATACAAAGATGTAAGAAACTAGCTCATGGTCGTATGTAACTCTGTGATGGGAAGTTCTCGTGATTAAGCCTAAAGAACAACTGTAATCTACCTATGATGACATATATAAACTCAAGAATAATTGTAACATAAACAAGGAAATGTTACTTTGTGGTTTACCAACATATTTTGCTCTATTTGAGAATCTTCATGAAGTTTTTATGCATCTTTGTAATTAATTATATTTGGCTGCTGAAGGTTATAGGATCTCATAGTTTGTCCTGAAAGTCAATTCCCCATTTCGCATCCTTGTGGTAAGATATGCAATTCATTGTTAGCACCTTATACACTCCGGCATGCAATTTTAGTCGTTCCAAGTCGCCTTTGGGGATTTAGAGGACGGGCTAACTGCTAAGATTGAGTTTTGTCAGTTTCGGATACGGAATTGTTCTGCTTATTATAAGTTTAATGGATCTGGCATTTTGGAAGGATTTGAAACCTTTGACATTAGGCTCAGTACGTATTTCTCAACCAGAAAAATGTTTTTGGATAGTTAAATTTTATCTTTTGATAATTAAATTTCTCAACTATAAGGGGGTGTAGTCAAATTAAGATTTTTGAAAGGATTTTAAAAGACTTTGGAATCAGGGTGTAGTCAATTAGAATTTTAAATGAGGATTTTAAAAGACTTTGAAATTATGGTGTAGTCAAATTAGGATTTAAGAAGATTTGAAAGAATACATCTAAATCTAGGTGTAGTCAATTAAAATTCTAAAAAATTCCACACATGTTTGGGTGTAGTGAGAATGCCATAGATTTGTTAGAATTTTTACTAGATGAGGGATTTTGATGGATTTGAGGGTGAGTGGTATAAATACAAAAGGCTACAAAGAATCCAACCCTCCCCCCTAGAATTTCTTTTCATGCGAGAGAGACAGAAGAGGGACAGTCTTCTTCTATCTCTCAAAGTACTGCTGCTTTTCTCTTCAAAATTTGCAATCAAAAGAACCATTTTCTTCTTCTTCTTCATGTTTTTATTTCTTCAATCCATCTTGCGCACTTGATTCTGGACGAATTTTGAGATTATTTTTCCTCTACTCTGTTCGTCGAGGTGGTCTATTTTCTTCATGTTTTTCGGTTGTGCTTCTTCTACTACTAGAATTGCAATTGCGATTTGTATTGCGTTGAAGGCCAATGCCCATAAAGTCTCTTTATTTTCAATTGTTTTGTTGATAAATTGAAGGCCGATGCCATTACATCTGAGTTCTTGACGAATTAAGGTCGATTACCATTTGTTTCGTGTAGATCTGATATTGTAGATTGTTGATATGTGCAATTTGGAATTTTTATGCGCTTTTCTTCATCTGGGTTTTTCTCTATAAAGTGATTCTGAATTCTGGGTTGCATTTTTTGCGATTTCTTCATCTGGGTTTTTCATAGTGAAGTGATTCTGAGTTCTGGGTTGCATTTTGCAATCTGGGTTACGTTGTGTTGTGATCCTTATTGAGTAATCGAAATTGAAAATTTTCTTTGGGGAATTAAATCTCGGCAACAACATTTTATATGCTAAAATTTCTCTTGAGATTTGTGGAATCATGTTTTGGGGTACAGACATCATAGGAGGGAGGGGAAGGAAAAATGTTTTCTTTCATGTGTTATTATTTCAAAAAAATATTTATCTGAATAAATAATAAATAAATAAAAAAGTCGGGTACAAATCCATCAAAATCTATAAATAAAGTCCATACAAATTCTTAAAAATCCATATAAAAATCCATACAAATCTTGAAGATTCTACAAATCCTATAAAATCTATCACTTAAACAAATCTCTTAAAATCCTTTAAAATCCTAATTTGACTACACCCTCCTAAGTTTTGCCTTGTGGATTATGGAATATATAATCTGCATCTTCATGAGTTGTTGTATGGAATGGTTCAGTTTTTTTTTGTGTTGCTTCTTTTAATAATGCTCTAGCAATCGCAAGACTCCTTCAAGCCTCTCCAGGGTTTCCACTCTGCTCATCTCTTGTGGAAGGATCAGGCAATGCCTCTTGCCTTCTTGCATCCTTCTCAACATTTGATTGGTCACGACAGAAGTGGTAATCAATCAAATTGCATTAGTCAATGGAATCATGTAAATGTGAGTCTTCTTTGCTTGCAGCATTGATAAGTAGACTAGGCATGAGAATAGGTCTCTTTGAAGCTGTGTGCTCGGATTAAGAGCGTAAAACTTTACACATCATCACTCACTACTAGAAAAATGGGCTGTAGCCACGGATGATGGATTTCCTGGCCACGCCTCAGTAACCTAGTTTTTTTTCACTTCGTAGCCACGATTATTAACAGTGATTTTTTGTTTACAAATGTTGAACAGTTATCACTGCTATTGATGTTACTGCTTCTCTTAAAGTG
Source organism: Gillenia trifoliata (assembly GCA_018257905.1). Taxonomy (NCBI): domain Eukaryota; kingdom Viridiplantae; phylum Streptophyta; class Magnoliopsida; order Rosales; family Rosaceae; genus Gillenia; species Gillenia trifoliata. The sequence goes on from CM031082.1 coordinate 11,448,272, forward strand.
GTAACCAGATCGGTAGTCCGACTTTTCAAACATCAATCTCCCTCAAAACTAGGCATGTTGTGTAGAGCCAAAAATAATTCGAAAAATTATGGAGCTAATTTGTGGACTATTATTCACTATTGACGAGAATGCCCTCATTTATTGGAGAGGCACACATATTCCTCCACGTGCAGTTCAACCACCAAGAAGTCCTGAGTTGTTGACTAGAGTTTCTCCATTCGCTGCCCATGGCAAGGAGATAAGAGGGAATTGAAGGTAGAATTATAACTAATTCCTACTTTTAAGCTTTCTTTATTGAAGACTAATTCCTTTAAGTAAGGAATCACAATCAAATCCAATCAAGGATTCTACAAGATAATATTAAGATATTATTAATTATTTAATAATATCATTGGGATTATTTCCTACTGCATCCAACGGATTACACACACTGGCCAACTCAATGACAACATATGACATGACAAACCCTATACATGTGGCCGGCCATCTCCCTATAAATACTCCATTCTACATCAATTTTCAAATTTTTGCTACCACATGTTGTACTTCAATTGAATTCCTCAAAGTAAATAATTTAGCTAGGAGAGAGCTTAAAGGATATGCATTTTGAATAATAATTAAGTAATAATTATGGCTAAGCCGCTAGCATACTATAGTCTAGTGATAAACTTGTCTACTTGTAAGTAAAAAAAATTTAGTTTGACTTACATGAATAGCGAATATCAAAATGGTTGACTCATTGCGTGATTTAGCCTAAACCTACAAAAATACACTACAAAAAATTGTTTCATTAAGAACTGATTTGGAGAGGTCGTTGTATTAAAAAAAAAAGGGACTAATTATGGCCAAGCTATTGTTTTTGAGGAAAACCACTGATATATGAATATGGATTATACCCTTTGACAAAAAAAAGAATATGGATTATACCCCACCATGCATTCGCAATAACATCCTTAAAAATAAAAAATTGTTACACCATTGACCTTCATTCGTCATCGAATTGTCAAGTTGATTGCTAATTTTTTCAAGGTACTGGATCTTTCTTTGCTTACATGAGTTGATGCTAGACACGTGAGACATTTTTCATGTCTCTCCATCTACAAGATTAAGGTTTTCTTTAAGATGAGTCTTTGTTTAGTTGCAATGACGTGTGTTAATCTACAAAGATTGAGTCTTTCTTTAAGATGAGTCTTTCTTTAAGATAGAGTAATCCTAGTTAACCCCTAATACACATATCCTAACCATACTAGAAACCTTATGCCCCACGGCCTTTTCTCGCTGTATATATATGCCTAATAAAAGCGAAGGGATACACCAGCACCAAGGAAACTTACAATGGCAGATGGCGGCCTCCGGAATCGACAGAAGCAACTGGTCTCCTCCAGCGGTGGCGTGCTAACACCACCTAGTATTGACAGCACTGACATAGTCGTCGAGATACTTTCATGGCTACCAGGCAACACTTTAGTACAATTTCGGCGTGTGTGCAAGTTATGGCGTACTATAATCTCCGATTCAAATTTTGTTAGGAAGCAGCTCAGCCGAAGCATCAACGACAACAACTTCAGGCTCATGTTTTTCAAAGGCAGGAGGAATCTCCATTCCATAGACTATGAATCATTATCATCATTATTCGTGAGGAATGAAAATATTAGTAGCATAGTTGATGCAAGCTGCAGAACGCACAACTTGCGAAGATCGTTTCTAAGTCAAATCCGAAGGGTGTACATCATCGGTTCTTGTAATGGCCTCGTATGTCTAGTAATAAACCGTGAGGACGTTTTCATATGGAACCCTTGTACTGGACTTACCAATGTGTTGCCAAAACCTCCTGAACAGTTTTTGCGTCCATGTTTTAACGGATTTGGTCCATGTTTTTACGGATTTGGTTACGATTCTGTGACCGACGATTACAAAGTGATTCTGGGACAGAACGAGAATGCAAATCGTACCAGCAAAGTTGTGGTCTTTACCCTTAAAACGGGTTCATGGAGAACTGTTGAAGGTCTAATTAATGGTGCTGATCAATTGGAGAAGCGGGGGTTGTTATTGAACGGGGCTCTACATTGGCTAAACAACTGGCGATTAAGTTCAGAATCAAGAATCATCTCTTTCAATTTAGCGGAGGAGAAATTTCAGGAGTTGGTACCGTTGTCCAATATTATTAACGGAAGAAAAAAGATGAAGGCATCTATTGGGGCTTATAGAGGTTCTCACCTTTTTTGTTCTCTTAGGCATAACACATCTATGACTATGGAAATATGGGTGATGATGGAATATGGAGTGAAGGAATCTTGGACCAACTCCATCCTCATGCAAATAAATGATGATCATATCCGTCCAAATTATCTCTACGTTATAGAGGATGATAAAGTTTTGATGAGCTTCATTCGAGGTGACTTAAAGTTATATGATCCAAAGGGACAAAAGACATATCGGATTACTCTTGAGAATAGAAATGACGTGTTGGTTGAATTGGCTATGTACATAGAGACTTTAGTTTCACCAGTAACTGGGAAGTAATGCGCACACATCTAAAGCTATCAGGTTGTGAGTCTTTCTTTCCTTTTTTTTTTTCTTTAGGATATTATGCAGTTTTGTATTTGAAACATCTATAATTTTGCTCTAATGTGAATTGTGAAATCTCTACTTTTGTTTATGTTATAGTATTCCAAGATCAGCAATATCTCGGGATCGCAGTGTGACAAACTAATTGGCCTTGGTTATGGAAACACTAGCATTTTTTGATATAGTGTTTGGTCATTAAAAATGGTATCAAATCCCAACCTAACTAGTTGCCTATGTTAGAATCGGTAGACTGTTGTTACGACGATGACTCTTTTGTTTGGTGAACAGAGGGGCTGAAGAGACCAAACTACAAATTACAACATTATGATGATGACTTCTTTTGTCAATGAAATAAAGGGCTCCAACCTTGCTCTAACTCATTTCTCATGCAACTAATTTTTAGACCTAGTGGTGTCACTTCCAAATAAACATTTGTCATGCTTAGAAAGTATACTACTGCTCAATGACCGATCACCATGTGGTGAAATAGTGGCGTGAGAGAATGAAGCAGCGTGATGTATAATGAACATGAAAATTGAACGAATCAAGCCGTGTGAATTTTCAATTCTCTATTCACTTTCTTATAGAAACGGTGTCTTCTTCTTTAATTTTGTATTAGATGTGAAATTATAAACACACCATTAATCAGTTCATAAACTTGCAATTGTTAAATTTGATGCTTGGCAATTTCAACATTGAAAATTAAGGGTCTGTCTAGTGTTTCCAGTTTGTGAAAGGGCGTCCTCAAGCTAATGCGTCCGTCAGGCAAAGCACAAGTGCAAGAGAGGCCAACCTCAATGATTGAGATGAGGCAATTGTGTTCTACTTCTAGGATGATGTGGTCGTCTAGCAGCTCAGAGTCTAGCACTTTGATCACGTCGTGAGTGGGAAGGCTGACTGCACCCATCTGATTAGGTTTTTGGTCTCCTGTGAAACTTTCATGGGTTGGGCTTTTCCTATGAAGAGCTCCAACAACATCACTCCAAAAACTGTATGCATATCTCCGCTGTCGATGGTTTTTGTCCAAAACCATACTTACTGAAGATTACTTTGAAAAGTTAACAAATCCAGAAGAAAACTACCATGTCTACTAGAATGGTAGCTAGAAATAATTCAAAACTATATGTAATGGATTCATCAAAGTTAAATTAATCCTCATCAGATGCTTAGAGCATGCATATCTAATGAGAGGGCAAAGGTCATGGGCTGGGTTTTCTACTGCTTCTAGAAGGTGATGTGAAAATAGTTACACTCAAATTAAACCTCTTTGACAATTGTAGTGAAGTATGTAAGTAGGATCGCTCTAAACTCAGGATTATATGACGCGAATTACCTCTAAACTGACTCCTAAAATATAAAAAACAAAGTTAAAAACGTTCAAATAGACTCAAGGGACTCAAAACAAGTTAAAAACACTCAAATCGCTAAAAACACCAACTAGACAGTCGACTCTCTAAACACTACTTTGGACGAAAATTGCTTTTGGCTTCACTCAAAACACTCTAAAACACAAACAAAACAGATTTTAAACACTTTGACACTAGAGTGCAAAAAGGGGATTTGTTTAATGAAAATAAAACTATAAAATAGAAACTTAGAAAAACAAACCTTATGGAAAACGAATTTGAGTGAATTAAATGGGTAAATGGCTAGCTAGAAGGTCCTTCTCCACACATGACACATATGCAACATAATCAATCTCCAGCTTATTCTTTCAATAAACCACGAATCTCAACACTCCCAAGTTAATTAGGTACGCTTAAATTAACCTCGATTTTCCAGGATTCATTGAATTGACTTAGCGCCACAACCAAATTATTCTTAATGTCTCTATATGACAAAGATACCAGAGACACATCTATTCACTGTTAATTAATCTATACCCTGGTCTAATAATACAATTTATTAATTTGTAATTAAAAACACTCATATATCACATTACATTATTAGAAAGCAACACTACGATATGGATAACACGGGTTCCATATATAGGTTCCTCTCCCTTGTCTGTGGCTATTATGTCCATATATCTGTTGATATATAATAGTGTGTGTTTCAAGGTTCACGTGATTCTGTAGGGAGGCATTGAGTTATTTTGACTGCATTCGTTTGTAAAGATATCAGTAGGAATAAAATATCAACGTCAAGTATACCACATGCATGGCGACAGTCCGTCTACAACTTTTTAATGGATTTTGGACATTTGTCTATATTCCAAAAATTCGAAGCCTTAGCTCCTGCATGCAAGTCCTGCTGATTCACAAAGGGGAATAAGAATAATAGCCCCATCGCTCAATTATTGTACGTGTAATAATGTTGTCTTTGCAAAGCATTTTTATTCAAATTTCACCATGTTTCTTGATGTTTCAACTATTTGATCAATTTATCGGAAAAAAAACGGTTAGCGATCATATGATCGAGATCGACGACCACCATATCGACAATTTAGAGAGGAAAAAAGGAATGAAAAATGATATGTCAATCACCTAAAATTTTCAATAATGTCAATAAAACATTTCAAGTGCCAATGCAATTACCTTCGTTCTGAGCAATATTTGTTTCACATGCTGCCATGCAATACCAACCTCTCTACAGCAAAGCACACTTATGTCACTCCTACAGTACGGATCTCTGTATAATCCTCCTCTAGTAACCTCAGATGAATGGCAGGATAAATTTGAACTGGGGAGCAAATCACTTCACCAAATTTTTGTATCCCATCGCTTGGTGCATCATGCGGTACTCAAATTAACGTGGTGTAAAAATAAAGTTTTTTAAACCGAATTTGATAACTATTTTGTTTTTAGTTTTTTTTTTTAAAACCGAAATCTTTGTTTGTTAACTACTTTCAATTGAAAACCAAAAAGTGAAAACTCACAGTCAAATTTTTTTAAAAACTGAAAGTAATTATCAAACACAATTTTAGTTTTCAGTTTTCAAAAAAGTAAAAAACTGTTGTGACCTATTTTATTGAAGGGTTTAAGAACAGGGAGAATGATTTTTCTCATACTGGTGCCTTTATTTATAGCAATCCAAGTACAATCATAATGGAATAAGGATTTTAGGATGATGAGAATATCTCAATCCATATCTACCTAGGATTTATACAATTACATTTATCACATGTCAATATTATCTACAACACTCCCCCTTGAGTGTGCAAATACTCAAGTAGATATCTCATCAGATTTTCAATATGATGTAGAGATAGTTGATGAAGTCGTCTCGTAGGCACGATAGAGAACACGCTAGTCTCAAGTATGGAACTTGCATAAAAAAAAAGTAAAAATTCTCACAAAACCTAGCTATGGTAAACCCAAGGCCGGACAAAACCCATAGTCTAAGGAGAAAAGTGAGTTAATGAAATGTCAATACTAAACATCTACCGGATGTCAGTAGGATGCACACAAGGGTATGACTAGCCCAAAAATGGGTGCCTCGTTAAGACCTAGTCAGGCAACAAAAACCCAATGGGAAAAAATAATCCTGATCGTAGGGAAAAAGAGTACATTAATGTCAAGCGAGTATACTTTTGGATACTTCCCCTGACTTTGACAAAATTCCGAATGAGAAACTAACCATGTTGCAAACCAGACAATTTACGCATACCAGTTCCTTGAATAAGCTTCTGAAAGGTAGACTTCGGCAGTGACTTGGCGAAGAGGTCGGCAAGGTTGTCTTGGGAATGGATTTGCTTAACTTCAATCTTCTGATGCTCTTGCTGCTGATGTGAGAAGAAGAATTTCGGCGCAATATGCTTGGTGTTGTCTCATTTGATATATCCTTTCTTGATTTGGTCAATACAGGTGGTGTTATCTTCAAAGATCGTTGTTGGGACATTAACGACGGAAGAAAGTCCGCAGTTGCTTCGAATATGCTCAACAACAACTCTCAGCCAAAAACACTCACGAGTAGCTTCGTGGAGGGTGAGAATCTCAGCAATAGGTGGCAACTAAGGTTTGTTTGGTTGACCTCCAAGATATTGCGGTGTCTCCAACGATAAGGACATAACCCATTTGAGAACATCCCTTGTGCGGGTTAGATAAGTAACCTACGTCAGCATAACCAACAAGGCAATCATCATTCCGAAGACCAAGGGGGTGTGATCTATTCTGAGATGCATAGGGATAGAATAAACCCAAATCCGAAGTACCCTTAAGGTAACGAAGAATGTCTTTAACACCATTCCAATGTCTGTGTGTGGGCGCGTTGCTATATCTTGCAAGAAGATTAACATAGAAGCTGATGTCCGGTCTAGTGCACTGAGCTAAGTAAAATAAAGCGCCAATTGCACTCAGATATGGAACTTCAGGCTCCAAAACCTCTTCCTCATCGTCTTTAGGACGGAAAGGGTCTCGTTTTACATCTAGCGTTTGGATGACCATAGCAGTACTCGAAGGTTTCGCTTTATCCTCATTAAAACGACGTAATACCTTCTGGGTGTAGTTCGATTGGTGGACCAGAATACCATTTGAACAATGCTCAAGCTCCAGGCCGAGGCAATATCAAGTTTTTCCAAGATCTTTCATCTCAAATTCCGACTTTAGGTGCGAGGCAGTTTTCTTAAGCTCTTCGGGAGTCCCAATGAGATTCATGTCATCGACATAAACTGCAACTATTGCAAATCCAGAATATGACTTCTTAATAAACACGCATGGGCATAACTCATTATTCACATATCCCTGACTAATCAAATACTCACTCAGACGGTTATACCACATCCGTCTGGATTGCTTTAATCCATAGAGTGAATGCCTCAGTCTAATTGTGTTATGTGGTCTAGGACTATTTGATCCAGTCAATGTAAGTCCTTCAGGAACTTTCATGTATATTTCCGTATCAAGATCCCCATAGAGATACACGGTTACCACGTCTATAAGCTGCATATTCAGTTTTTCAGAAACTACCAAACTGATAAGGTAGCGGAACGTTATAACGTCCGTTACAGGGGAATAAGTCTCCTCGTAATCAATCCCAGGGCGTTAAGAGAAACCTTGCGCCACAAAGCTTGCTTTGTATCACACTATTTCATTCTTCTCATTACGCTTCCTTACAAAAACCCTGTTACAACCCGTCCCAAAATTTATGTGAAATTACCAAAATACCCCTAGGGTCAATGTTGACTTTTGTTGACTTTTCGGGACGACTTGTAAAAATTCTTTTCTTTACATATTCTTGATGTGCTCATCGATACGAACACGTGGACGCAAACGGAACTCAATTCGGAGTTAAAACGAACGTTTTACGAAGCTTTAAAGTGTAGGGGCATTTTCGTAATTTACCACTCCGTGTATGGGAATTAGGGTTTTTGGCTGGCTGCACAGCAGCCAACCCTCCCCACTTGTTTCTGCACGTTCCAACTCTTCTCCCTCTCTTTCTCTCCCATTTTCTCTCTAAGCCAAAAACGAACCGACAAACCCTAATCTTGGTTGAATCACAAAACCACCAAACCGTCGCCCAAAATTCATACCAACATGATCCTCTCGTGATTTTGGACGGGATTGTGATCTTGGAATCTTCAAATTCGAGCCCGAGCGTTCAAACCGAAGTCGGAACGGTTTCGGAAACTGTCCGTCTATTTTCTGTGCAAACCAGACCAAGGTAAGCCTCGAGACCATTACCATTGGTTTTATTGGATTGAGTAGGTTCAAATCGATATAAAGAACGTCAAATTTGGTGCAGTTTTGAAGGAGAACGGAATTAGGGTTTCCCGAAGCTTCCCGGCCAATTTCAGGCCATCTCCGGCCATTTTTCCGGCCCCAAATTGGTATGAAAATATTCTACACTTCAATACCTTCAATTTGATATATGGCACGTTGATTTTGGCCAAAGAACGAAGAAGATATGAATTTTTGGGACTTAATCGGCATTTTTCCAGAAATTCCGGCGAACCAGGCGGCGGCGGACGGCGGCGGCGGCTCCGGCGACCGGAAAGAGGAAGGGGACGACGGAATATTCCGTTAACGGCAACGGAATATTCCTGACGGCGTCAGCATATTCCGTCCAAAAAAGTATATTCCGTTAACTTTAACGGCGCTGACGTCAGCAGGCGCGTGGCTGACGTCAGCCGCGCGTGGGACGGGGCGTGCAAGCACGTGGGGCGCGTGGGTGACACGTGCCGCGCGTGGCGACACGCGCCAGCGCGTGCCGGCGCGTGCCAGCGCGTGGTCGGTGCGTGAAGCCACTTCCCGGCGCGTGGCGGCGCGTCCGACCGTTTCCCGGCGCGTGGCGGCGCATGCGGCGGCGCCGGCGGCGGTGGACGGGGGCTGTAGGGTTTTCGGGCTCCGGAAATCGTTTTTCAAGCCCGTTTTCACTAAAATAGTATTATTTTTGGGGTATTTTTCTATTGGGCCTATTTTTAATTTATTTTAGGGAAGGTCTAATTTGTTCCCTAATATTAAATAGGTAATTCTTCGACTCCGCACACCGAGGAGGGCAACACCGAGGGAGATTTCACTCCCGATCAACCGTGAGTGGACTTTTGTTTTCTTAAATGATTTTTATGTTTAGAAATGGATATGAATTTGATTTATACATGGTTTTAAATGGTTTCCAAAACATGTTTATTTATAAATATATATGCAATACTTGATAATGGTTTACACAACCATAATTGTTTTATTTATGGTATCTACATTGGGAAATGAATTTATTTGATGATTGGGATTGTTTATCAAAGTATGGTTATATGTTATGAAATGTTTCATACTTCGATATCACTTTTGCATAAATATTAAATGATATTTTATTATATGGTTTTGAGGGAAATATTTTATTTATGCAACACTTGATATTGGGAATTATGAATGGGATTTTGGCTCCTATATCTATACACATGAGTATGTATGTATGTATGTTTTCAAACACACTAGGTATGCTTTCACTACGTTGTAGTACCGTTCTCATGGCCATAGGACAGTTCTCACATGTTTGGGTCACACGCACTGTACTCTAGGGGTATTGTCCGGTAAATACCTTAGTGCAAGCTTGTCTTACGTTTATTGTTGTTTATGGGGAAAAGGCCCCACTACGTAAGGACTCGGGTGTGACGCGCTGCGGCGCCAGGACTTACATGTGTGTGGTACTAGGAGTACAAATGATTGGATAACGTATTGGACTTGTACGGTGATTGAGAGGCTGTTCCTCAACCCGTACATGGGTGATCGCGCATATACCCTGTGTTGGTTTCTCCTTATACATATATATATATTGACGGAAATATGAACTGTGCTTTATTGTTATCGTACCTTTTGATATATTACAGTATACTTTTAAAGTACCTTTCGAACTATACTATGATAGTATATTTCTACAACTACTGGTTTTCAAACAGGGGGTTAGTACATTGAAAAGAGAAAGGTTTGTGAAAACTTTTATTTTTGTCCACTCACACTTTTGTTTTTGCGCCCCCTTCAGGACATAGTGATAGTGCATCCGGCGAGGTCGAGACTTTTGCGTGGCAGCTCTGATCATCCATCCCGACCATGTAGGGATTTATCTTTTACTTCCAGTTTCTTTAATAATATCCATCCCTGTTATGGATAGAGATTTTAGGAACTTGTTTCATTATTTGTTTTCCGCTGTTCAACATTAGTACGCTCTGAACCATATGCATATTGACATTGGATTTTGCAACTTTAATATAATTTAATTTTGGTTACCCTAAGTGTTGTCATGCATTTAATGGCTTCGTCACTTATGAGTGTCGGCCAGCACGCTCGCACTCGGTATCCACGTGGGTATCGAGGGTGGGGTGTGTCAAACCCACTTATAGCCAACGGGCTTCACATGTGGAGGTGTAGGAACTACAAGCCCAAACACTTTACGTTTCGCAAGTGAATCAAGTTCGACCTGGATTGCTTGTTTCCAGTTTGATGTGAAATTAAATTGCACACAAACTTAAACCTTAATAATGTAATCGTAGTATATGAAAGTAGGGATCGTTCTAGGCCGGGGATTAACTAGGGATGCTAATCTACACTAAATAGACTCAAAAACATAAAACTGAGTTAACTTGACTCAAAACAGGTACTAAGAACAGATTTGGACTAATTTAGACTCAACTAGCACTAACAAATTTTAGGGGAATTGGTTTTGACGAATTTAAAAGTTAAACAAATTAATTAACACAAACGAATGAAAGGGTGATTAACAAAGATGAAAAGCTAGCTAGAAGGTCCTTCTCCACACATGACATATATGCATACAAATCGATCTCCAGTTATTCTTTCAATAAACCATGAATCTCAACACCCCAAGTTAATTAGGTACGCTTAAATTAACCTTCAGATTTTCCTAGATTCATTGAATTGGACGGGATACGCGGATCGCAACCAAATTATCCTTATCAAGTTCCCTAACTATGAAAAGCATGATAGAGATACATATCAAAGGTCATTAAGTTCTTTGAAAACCATAAGCATTGACAAGGTATTTGTGACTATGAAAAGCATGACACTCCTACCAGGAATTCACTTAACGCGATCGTGACTAGCAACCTCCACTACTTGTGAATATAAGTTTCTAACGATTAGGTGAAAGTCCCTTATATTCTAGCACCAAATTCATGCATGCAAATTAAGTAGGCCTCCTCAATCAACATACAAGAATAAGTTTTCAATCAAACAGTTAAGCAAATTGCATTCACGATTCATGAAATTATAACTGGATGTAATAAATTCATATCACATATATGTTCATGGCTTTGAATTCGCCTCTAGCTAAAAAGAAATTAGTTACTCATGATTACAATGAAACAAAAACTACCAAAAATAAACATAGATAGAATACACCTAAACCCTCCAAAGCTGCGGCACAATCTGGGATTTCTGACTTTTGGCTCTTGTGTGCTCCCCCCTGTCAAATGGGTCTTCTATTGTGTTTTATGCGTCTTCAAGTGATTGCATCCTCAAAGCATTTTAAGGCACGGTTTTTTAGAGAGTTTAGAATTCCTTAGAAATCCTTAATTCATCTGAATTAAGTGTAGAAACACGCACAAACAGCTGTCCCGTTATCTTCCTTGAAACTCAATCCGACTAGGACTCTTCTGCCTGTTCCGACCTTCCGTCACTAAAACAGCGAAAACTAGACATCCAGAGCGTTCCAACCATATATGGCTTGACATGTAATTCATCCTGAGGAAATCTGGGTGCTCTGTCGAAGTTGGCAGTTATGCACAGCACTGTCCAAATTCCACTCGGATTCCACTTTTGCAATTTCCTTGTCTTCCAAACTTCTAACTTCACTCTTTAGCACATTCCTAGCCTCATATGAACTTCAAACACGTCCAGCCATCATGCTCCAAACATGTGATATCCATTCCAAGTCCAAAATTGCTCTAAAATCCTCCAAAAGGCCCGTTTTTGCCAACTTTGTCACTTGGACTTACAAATACACGAAAATAGCTTAAAATACTTTAATAAACAGAAACTAGCTAAATAAATGCAAGGAAATAGGCTAACAAAGTCGCATAAGTATGCTCCTATCACAGTTTGACCAATCAGTTCTACGTCGACATTCATCAACGGAACGTGGTTCAATGTCATCCCTCAACATGATATCAGTAGCTACTGCATATGCAAATGCATCGTCGACTATCATCTCATTCCTATTCCAAAGTACATCCAAGCTAGCACAATGGACTGAAATCTCACGATTCTCAAGAGATGGATTGGTCTCTTCAAGGGCACTACCGTAATCTAGAATAACCTCATGCGTTGGAAAGGATGAGTTAGCGATAGTAGGATTCGAACTAGGCTCACTAGTTGGTGTCGTGGGTTTCCTCTTTCGAGGTTGTGAATCCTTTGAACCAACATGCCTGCCACGCTTCAGGGTAGGAGCAAATGATTCGCTAGCCGCCAGGGTATCGGGCCGCACAACAGGTGCGGCCACACGTCCTTCGGGGGCGTTTCGTCCTTCAGGAGCAATGGTTCGACGTACGTTTGGTACATCTATCTTTGCAGGCACGTTTGCAGCTAGTATATGCGATCTCGTCACTTTCGCTAGATCAACGCACTGTAGATCTAAAATACGTTACACCTCAATTTCAGACTAGCAGTGCGGGGATCTAAATGAGACATAGTGGGATTAGACCACGACAATTCGCGGCATTCTTAAGGAACAACTATGTTCTTATCTCCCCCTAACGTCGGGAAGACTATCTCATTAAAGTGACAATTCGCAAAGCAAACGGTAAAGAGATCGCCTGTTAAAGGTTCTAAGTAACGAATAATCGAAGGAGAATCATAACCAACATAGATTTCCAATCTTCGCTGAGGACCCATTTTGGTACGTAAGGGCGGTGCAATTGGCACATAGACCACACAACAAAAAATGCGCAAATGCAAGATGTCGGGCTCGTATCCAGTCACCAACTGTAACGCATAATAAGGTTGGGTCAGGACGGGTCTCAGGCGGACCAACATTGCTGCGTGAAGCACTGCATGGCCCCAAGCAGATATCAGAAATTTGGTTCGCATTACCAAAGTCCGAGCGATCATTTGAAGGTGCTTAATGAACGCTTCTGCTAGGCCGTTTTGGGTGTGAACATAGGGTACATGATGTTCAACTTCAATCCCAATAGACATACAATAGTCATTGAAAGTTTTCGATGTAAATTCTCCAGCATTATCTAGTCGAATCGACGTAATCGGATAATCAGGGTGGTGAGCCCTTAGCTTAATAATTTGAGCTATGAGTTTGGAGAATGCAGCATTACGAGTGGACATAAGGCACACGTGTGACCAACGTGTGGAAGCATCAACCAATACCATAATGTATCTAAATGGTCCGCAAGGTGGTTGAATAGGTTCACAAATGTCCCCATGAATCCTCTGAAGAAATTTGGGAAGATCCGTTTGGATCTTGTGCATGGACGAGTGAGTGATTAGCTTACCCAGGAAGCATGCTTGGCATGGAAAAGTGCAAAGAACGAAGTCCTTACTGAGGGTAAAGGGATGCCCGTGTGAAGTATTGAGGATACAGCGCATCATAATTCGTCCAGGGTGTCCCAAATGGTCATGCCAAAGCAAATGTTCCATTGCAAGCCCACTATTAGGGTCGGCCACATGGTGGACCTCAACGGAGCGAATGGTTGTAATATACAAGCCATTTGGAAGGCGTTCCATCTTCTCATGAATACACTTCTGACCATATTCATAGGAAGTCATGCAAAGGAATTCAGCTCTATTTTTTTCAGAAGTTTCATCGTGGTAATTATTATCTCGAATATCTTTAAAGCTCAACAACGTTCTTCCAGAACGGGGTGAGTAAAGTGCCTCTTTAATAGTTAATTTAGTATCATTGGACAACATTAGGTGGGCAGTGTCATACCCCTCAATTAGATTGGATGAGCCTGAAAGGGTTGTCAGAGGTGATATTTTAGGTATGAAGTTAGTAAAATAGATGTGTTCACGCAAAATGGTGTGCGTAATTGCACTATCTGCCAGACAACTAACTTCTCTACAAGACATACCTAGAAATAAATTAATTGAATTGGTCTCATGTATAAGGAAATTAAAAGATCATTCATTCAATTAATCATTCAAGAAATAATTTCCATAAAATAATATCCAAAAACTTAAAACAAATACCAAACAAAAAGAAAAAATTGTTTAAAACTTAAACCAAAAGATAGGGGGTTCGGCCACTTAGTGGTTTTTTGCCACGAGTGGTGATTTTCGGCCAACATATAGGCCCATGTCTAAAATCTAATTTTCCATCGGAGTAGATGCTTCTTGAAAATCAGAACTCTCCAGGGTAGTATCTTCAGGATTCTCCACTTGAGCAAGATTAGTCTCTACGGCTTTACGACTTGAATGATATTCAGCAACAGCGTTGGCTGAAGCTCGGCAAGTGCGGGACCAATGGTCCTGAGAACCACAACGGTAACACAGACTTACATCTTTGGTTGCCTTGCTCTTAGTCTTGAAGTTTGAGGCTTTGGGAGCTAAATTAGTGCTCTTCGGGGCGTTACTTCCTCCTTTGGATGGGCCTACGCTCTGTTGACCTTGGGCTTGTGGCTTAGGGTTAAAACCCTTGCCTTTCCCACCACACCTCTGGAGTCGGTTTTGGCCTCGATTCGTGCTAGAGTGTGCTTCAGGGACAACGATCGAGCCAGTAGGTCTAGCTTGATGATTTTTCATCAACAACTGGTTTTGCTTTTCAGCAAGTAGTAAGACAGAGATCAAATCCGAGAATTTGGTGAATTTCTATGCCCTATATTGTTGCTACAGGACAATATTGGTGGCATGAAAAGTTGAATAGGTCTTCTCCAGGAGATCTTATTCAGTCAAGTCTTCTTTGCAAAACTTGAGAAGTGATCGGATTCGACAAACTTCAAAGTTGTACTAATTCACAGACTTAAAGTCTTGGAAGCGTAAATGCTGTCAGTCGTATCTTGCTTCAGGCAAGAAAATATCTTTTTGGTGGTCAAAGCGCTCTTCCAGAGCGATCCATAAAGCTTTGGATCCTTTTCAGCGAGGTACTCAGTCAGTGCGTCGTGCATATGTCTTCGGATGAAGATCATGGCGGTTGCTTTGTCAGCTTCGCTAACTGGGTTATCCGTCTCAGCTTCAATGGTAGCCCTAAGGCTCTTTGCAGCTAGGTGGAGCTTCACATCTTGTACCCACTTGAGGTAGTTCCTTTTAGAGACTTCCAGAGTGGTAAAGTTGAGTTTGTTCAAATTCGATATGTTGCTGTAACAAAGGGAACAAGATTGTGGTCAGTACTATGAAAAACGGTTCATAGACATGGAGTAGAACATTCAGGTTCTTTTAGACATGTTTTGGTTTAAATTTACATGAAAACTACGGGTTTCATGAGTATTTAATTTTTAAGGAAACTTCGGGTTTCATGGCACTTATTCAAAATTTCGGGTTTGAATTTATGAACTTCAAGTTCATGGATACCTGCAAGCAAACGCAATATACAAAACAAACAAAATAAAACAATTAACATATATAGCATAAACAGGTAGTTGAACGTAGGTTTACGGAAATAATTTAGGCGGACTAAGTTTGGAGCTGCAAGCCCAAACAAAGAGAAAAACTGGGTTGCAAGCCAATTGGCAGACTTGAGCAGCAAGCCCAAATGGCTGCAGGTAATAGCAGTGGGATAAGCCCACATGGGCAAAACAATAAGGAAGGAAAAACAGGCCAACCAGGGCCTGGTTTGAAGCGGGCCGAGTGGGGGAAGCATGGACAGCCCATGCAGGAGCTGTGTTGGGCTAAGAAAGGAAAGAGGCCCTCGGGTAGGCTTAGCTGGAGCCGGGTACGGGCCGGCTTGGCTACAGGGTTTTTTTTTTCAAAATACGAAAAAAAAAATTTCAGAAAAATCGAAAAACCAGAAGAAATAAAACCCCTAATTTTTCCTTCGTTCACACAATCATCAATTCACTTAATATGTAGCAGATATATAAAATTTAATATGAACACAATATTTGCAGAAGATTATAATTCATTAAAAGCAGAAAATTGGATTCATGCATCATGGTGAAGGTTCATGCAGTCAAGGCTGAAAAAATATCGACATTGAGACCGTGTTTTAAAAGTACTTGGATTGCTGATGATGATGGTGGAACAATTTGTTTGCACAGGAACGCCTTTCAGATTCCGTAGCGTAGCGTCAGGAACGCGCTGATAACGTGTTGTGGCCTATTTTGTTGAAGGGTTTAAGAACATGGAGAAGGATGGCCGGCGGCACAGAGAGAATAGAGAGAAATAGGGATGAAGGAAATTATGGTGTGTTATTTCCCTCATACTGGTGCCTTTATTTATAGCAATCCAAGTACAATCATAATGGAATAAAGATCTTAGGATGATGAGAATATCTCAATCCATATCTACCTAGGATTTACACAATCACATTATCACATGTAAATATTATCAACAACAAAAACAAAAACTGAAAACTGAAAACAAAATGGTTATCAAACGACACTTAGTATTTTTATGTCTCAGTTTTTCTGCCTTTTTTCAGTAAACAAATTTTTATAGCGCACCACTTAGAACATCATTTGATAACTCCCTGGCTAATATTTTTCTTATTTTTTATCTCATTCATTTTTCTTCCTAGTCTTTCTCATTCATTTCTCCGATTAGAGAAGAAAAATGATAAACACTCTTTTTTTCTCATACACTCACTATTTAATCATGTATGTGTTGTGACCTAAAATTAGATGGGTGCAGCAAAGAGAGAAGAAAGAAAGAGATAAGGGCTTGAGAAATTGTAGTACCTATACCTCACGCCTAGTACCTTTATTTATACTAAACCACAACGATAGATACACTTGATATCCAAATAAGTACAAACCTAATAAGATAGAAACACTAGATTATGATAGCATTCTAATCCATATCTACCTAGGATTTACACAATCACATTGTGCCAATATTATTTATATCCCTCCCCCTTAAGTGTGTAAATACTCAAGTAGATATCACATCAGATCTTCATAGATGATGTAGAGATAGTTAATGAAGTCGTCTCGTAGGCACAATAGAGAACACGCAACTCTCATATAAGGATTTGCACATAAGTCTTACAAAAACCTGGCTATGGTAAAACCTAAGGTGAGACAAAACTCATAGTTTAACGAGAAAAATGTGAGTTAATGCAATGTCGATACTTAACATCTTCAAAACGTAAGTAGTAAGAAAACACACAAGGGTATGACCATCCCGATGTGAGTGCCTCATCAAAACCTCGTTACGCAACAAAAACTTAATGGGAAAAATGACCCTGATTGTAGGGAAAAGAGTACATTAAGGTCAAGTGAGTATACTTCAGAATACTCCCCCCAAGTTCGACAAAACTCCCCCTGAGAACTACAAGCGTTGCAAATGAGAAAATTTATTCATGCCAAATCCTCGAACAAGCTTCTTCGGCAGTGACTTCGTGAAGAGGTCGGCAAGGTTGTTTTGGGATCGGATCTGCTTGACTTTAATTTTCTGATGCTCATGTTGATGTGATGTCGACGCAATATGCTTGGTGTTGACTTCTTGGATGTATCCTGTTATGGTTTCGTCGATACATGCGGCGTTGTCTTCATAGATCGTCGTTGGAACTCAACGAAGGATGAAAAATTACAGGTGCTTCGAATATGCTCTCATGTACACATGCAGCTTCGTGTATGGCGATGAACTCGAAGACGTCGCAACTAAGGTATTTTTGGTTGACCTCCAAGATATTGTGGTGTTCCTAACGATAAAGACATAATCCATTTGGAAACGTGTCTTGTACGGATCAGACAGATAGTCTGTGTCAGCGTATCCCACAAGGTAGGCATCATTCCGATAACCAAGAGGTTGTGCTTAATTTCTGATATGCGTAGGGATAGAATAAGCCCAGATCTGTAGTAATAGAAAGCGTCTTTAACACCAATTTGGTGGTAACGTGTAGGCGCAGTGTTATATCTTACCAAAAGATCAACAACGAAGGAGATGTCATACCTAATGCAATGAGCTAAGTACAATAAAGCATTAATTGAACTTAGATATGAAACTTCAAGTTCCACAACCTTTTCGAGGGTCTCATTTGCATCTAGCGTATGGACGGTCATGGGTGTACTGGAAGGCAACACCTTCCGAGTATAGTTCGATTGGTGGACTAGAATACCATATGAACTATGCTCGAAACTTCAAGTCGAGACGGAACGAATTTTTCCAAGATCTTTCATCTCAAATTCCAACTTTAGATGCGAGGCAGTTTTCTCAAGCTCTTCTAGAGTCTAAGTGAGATTCATGTCATCGATATAGACTGCAACTCTAGCAAATTCGATTTTGTACACGCAGAGGCATTGTTTATTCACATATCCCTAACTAATCAAATATTCACTTAGATGGGTATACCGCATCCGCCTGATTGTTCCAATCCCTAAAGTGAACGCCTCAATTCAATAGAGAGGGTGTTTTGTGGTCTATAACTATTTGAATCAGTCTATGAAAGTCATTCGGAAACTTCCATGTAGATTTACGTATCATGATCCCTATAGATACGTTACAACCACGTTCATAAGCTGCATATTCAGTTTTTCGAAAACTACTAAACTGATAAGGTAGCGGAACATTATGACGTCCATTACGGGGAAAAAATCTCCTCGTTCAATCCCAGGGCATTGGGAGAAACCTTGCGCCACAAGGCGTGCCTTGTATAGCACTATCTCATTCTTCTCATTATGCTTCCTTACGAAAACTCACTTGTAGCCAACGGGCTTCACATGTGGAGGTGTAGGAACTAAAAGCCCAAACACTTTACGTTTCGCAACTGAATCAAGTTTAACCTAGATTGCTTGTTCCCAGTTTGACCAATCAGTTCTATATCGACATTCATCAACGAAATGCAGTTCGATATCGTCGCTTTTCACTATTTTGGGTAGCTACCATATACGTTAATATCGTCGATGATAATCTCAATCCAATTTCATAACTCATCCATGCATGCATAATGGACCAAGATTACAGGTCTCGGGATAATCCGGATTAATTTCATGAAGTGGAATGGTTGAGATTGCAAAAGAGGAAGGGATTCGTTTGTACCATGTTTCTCCACTTCTAGGGAGGTAAATCTTTCGAACCGAGTGATCTATCGCGCTTCAGGCGGGGAACATATTGATTGTCTAGCCGCAGGCTTATTGTGCCGTCCAACAGGGGTGGCCAACCATCTTTCAGGGGCGGCATATCGTTCGAGGATGTTAACTCAATGTCCATTACGTACGTCTATCCTTGCAGGCATGTTTACAATTGGTATGTGTGATCTCATCACTTTAGCTAGATAAGAGAAAACGTCTGGAGCAACACTCTAGAATCTAGAATACGGGGATCGAGATGAGGCATAATAGGGATGTCTACGATAATTCGTGCCGTTCTTCATAAACGTTGACGTTCTTATCTCCCCCTAACGGCAGGAAGACTGTCTCATCGAAGTGACAAACCGCAAACTGGCAATAAAGAGATCACGTGCAAGGGCTCTAAAAAGCTAATTTAAAGGGGAATCATAATCAACAACGATTCACAACCTTCTTTGAGGACCCATATTGGTACATTGCGGCAATGCAATATGGCATAAAGTGCATACCCAAAACGAGCAAATACGAAACATCAGGTTTGTACCCAGTAACCAACTGTAACGCTAAAAAGTGTTGAGTAGTAATGGGCCTCAGGCGGACCAACATGGTTGCATACAAGATTGCATAGCCTTAGGCAGAAATCGAAAGCTTGGTGCGTACACCAAGGTTCGGGTGATCAATTGATAATGCGTTTTACGATCGCTTCTGCGAGGCTGCTTGGGGTTGTACATGGGGGGTAGATTGTTACAACCCGTCCCAAAATTTATGTGAAATGACCAAAATACCCCTAGGGTCAATGTTGACTTTTGTTGACTTTTCGTGACGACTTGTGAAAATTTATTTCTTTACATATTCTTGATGTACTCGTCGACACGAACGCGTGGCGCAAGCGGAACTCAATTCGGAGTTCAAACGAACGATTTACGGAACTTTAAAGTGTAGGGGCATTTTGGTAATTTACCACTCCGTGTATGGGAATTAGGGTTTTTGGCTGGCTGCACAGCAGCCAACCCACCCCATCATTCTGCACGTCTCACTTTTTCTCTCCCTCTCTTTCTCTCCCATTTTCTCTCAAAGCCAAAAACGTACCGAAACCCTAACCTTTGGACGAATCACAAAACCGTCGAATCGTTGCCCAAAATCCATACCATCACGATCGTGTCGTCATTCTGGACGAGGCTGTGATTTCAGATTCTTCAAACTCGAACCCGATCGTTCAAACCGACGTCGGAACGGAATAGGCAAACTGTTCATCGATTTTCTGTACAATCCAGACCAAGGTAAGCCTCGAGACCATTACCATTGGTTTTATTGGATTGAGTAGGTTCAATTTGATATAAAGTACGTCAAATTTGGTGCAGTATTGAAGGAGAACGGAATTAGGGTTTCCCGAAGCTTTCCGGCCAATTTCAGGCCATCTCCGGCCATTTTTCCGGCCTCAAATTGGTATGAAAATGTTCTACTCCTCAATACCTTCAATTTGATATATTACACGTCCAATTTGGCCAAAGAACGAAGGAGATATGAATGTTTGAGGTTTAGGGACTAAATCGGCAATTATTTTCTAGATTCCGGCGAACCAGACGGCTGCGGACGGCGGCCGGCGGCGGAGCTCCGGCGACCGGCAAGAGGAAGAAGGAGAGGGAATATTCCGTTAACGGTAACGGAATATTCCTAACGGCGAGGGAATATTCCGTCAGAAAAAGGTATATTCCGTTAACTTTAACGGTGCTGACGTCAGCAGGCGCGTGGGGCGCGTGGCTGACGTCAGCAGCGCGTGGGGGCGCGTCCGGGGGTTTCCCAGCGCGTGCCGGCGCGTTCAGGCGCGTGAGACCACTTCCCGGCGCGTGGAGTGGTTTTCCGACCGTTTCCCGGCGCGTGGCGGTGCGTGGGGTTTTCGGGGCCCGGAAATCGTTTTTCGAGCCCGTTTTCGCTAAAATAGTATTACTTTTGGGGGTTTCTTTTATAGGGCCTAATTTTAATTATTTGTAGGGAAGTTCTAATTTATCCCTTAACTTTAAATAGGTAATTCTTCGGCTCTGCACACCGAGGAGGGCAACACCGGGGGAGATTTCACTCCCGAATACCTGTGAGTGGACTTTTGCTTTCTTAAATGATTTTTATGTTTGGAAATGGATATGAAATTGATTTATACATGATTTCAAATGATTTCCAAAGCATGTTTATTTATATATATTTAATTTTAAATATATATACTTGTTGATTAATATTTGTGCAACCATAAGTAATTTATTTATGGTAAATACATTTGGTAAATGGATTATTTTGGTGATTTGAGATGATTTATCAATTATGTTCGTACATTATGAATTATCTTACACTATGATATTACTTTGCATAAATATGAAAAGATATTGGATATGATTTGGGAAATATTATTTATGCATTATTGATTTATGGGATTTATGAAAGGGGATTTTGGCTCCTATATCTATACACATGAGTATGTATGTATGTTTTCAAACACACTTGGTATGCTTTCACTACGTTTGTAGTACCGTCTTCACGGCCGTAGGACAGTTCTCACATGTATGGGTCACACGCACTGTACTCCAGGGGTATTGTCCGGTAAATACCTTAGTGCAAGCTTGTCTTACGATTATTGTTGTTTATGGGGAAAGGCCCCACTGCGTAAGGACTCGGGTGTGACGCGCTGCGGCGCTAGGACTTACATGTGTGTGGTACTAGGAGTACAAATTATTGATTAACGTATTGGACTTGTACGGTGATTGAGAGGCTGTTCCTCAACCCGTGCATGTGTGATTGCGCATATACTTTGTGTCGGTTTTCCGTACTATATTATTGGATATTTATGATTTGTGACTTACGGAAATGTACATCTTTCGAGATATTTCAGTATATGTTTATAATACCTTCGAACTATACTATGATAGTATGTTTTTACGATTATACTGGATTTTCAAACAGGGGGTTAGTACATTGAAAAGGGAAAGGTTTGTGAAAACTTTTATTTTTGTCCACTCACACTTTTGTTTTTGCGCCCCCTTCAGGACACAATGATAGAGCGTCGGGCGAAGTCGAGGCATCTGTGTGGCAGCTCTGATCAGATATCCCAACCATGTAGGGATTTATCTTTCTGTTATTCAGTTTCTATAATAATATCCATCCCGGTTATGGATAGAGATTTTAGGAACTTGACTCACTATTTTATTTCCGCTGTTTCAAATTAGTACGCTCTGAACCATATGCATATTGACATTGAATTCCGCAACGTTTATTACAATTTAATTTCGTTTCTACCAACTGTTGTCATGCATTTAATGGCTTCGTCACTTACGAGTGTCGGCCAGCACGCCCGCGTTCGGTATCCATGTGGGTATCGAGGGTGGGGTGTGTCATAGTAGCTTTGCTAGGGATGATATAAAAATCTAATTTCCCCAACGAGCAGGCTTGGCAAAGTGTGCTTGTAGGCACAAAAAACCTTACTCCAGGTAAGGTGATTTATTATGTAACACGTTGCCTCATGTTTCGACCTAAATGTCCCAAATAGTCGTGCCAAAGCAAGTAAATTGCTCGAATCACCCGGGTCCAGCCCCGCCTATATGTGGCATGTCCTAGTTGGGAGGTAGCCCAGTGGCCTCAAAACATAGCTTCAAGCATCATATTTTAAAGGTGATACAAATATACTCCATTCTATTTTCTACAGTGGTTTCATGACCATTGTTCTCTTGAATATGTTTAAAACTCAATAACGTTCTTCCGAAATGGAGAATATAAGGCTCCTTAATAGTAATTCAGTACCATTAATACAACGAGGAGCGGTGCCAATACTCTTAATCAGGTCAGATAGACCTGATTTTGTTGCTAGAGGGGTTATTTAGGTATGAAGTTAGTGTGCATAGTAGCACATTCATCCAGACAACTAATTTCCCTAAATTTATACCTTATCACATGTTAATTGAATTTGATCACATGTATAAGAAACATGATTTGATTAACTCATATTCAAGGACAATATCCATAACTAAAACAAACACCAAACTTGAATCCGAGAACATAGGAAATTGTTCACAAAGTAAACCAAATTGGATAGGGGGTTCGGCCAACATGGCCTTCCATGTCAAAATTCTGCTTTTTCATATGTGTTAGGTTGAGCAAAATTAGTCTCACATATTGACTACGGGAATGGTACTCCTTAACAACATTGGTAGGGGCACAAATAACTGCATAACCAATGATCTATTCCATCAAAACGGAAGTAAATTTTGCACGGTTGAGGTTTGGGAATACTGTCCCTTATCCTTGAAGTTTTGGGTCTTAGTTGCCAAGGGATCACGTGATGCCACCCCTTTGGTAGACCCTGATTTTACCATTATCCAATACTCTCCAGTCGAAGATGGATGAGTAGATTCGGTAGGCGTGTGTCGAATTAGAGCCTTTTTTGTTCAGTTCACCTCTGCCGAAGCAAAGCATGACCTTCGGTACATCCCTGCCGAAGTAAGGCATGTTATTCGATAGACTTCAACTGAAGCTGGGTCACACCATTCGGTAGACTCTAGCCAAAGTTGGGCCTATACTGTTCGGTAGACTCCACCCAAAGCTGGGGTACTGTTTTCACTATTGTGCTTTTCAATAAGCAATGTGGTAGTAATCATATCCGAAAATTTAGTGAAATTCCGCTCTCTACAGTGCTTCTTCAGGAGCATGTTAAGAAGCATGTAAGGACGAGAAAATCTTCTCCAGTCAAAATTCAATCGGATTCTATAAACTTCATAATTGTACCTATTCACGGATGGGTTTCAATCATGTCTTGCATCAAGTAAGATATGTCTTGCTTCAGGCAAGATCATCTTTTGATGATTAGAAAGGACCGTAGAGTGAGTCAAAGAGCCATGGATTCCTCGTCATCAAAGTACTTCCATTTACAATTCTTCAGGCATAAGTCTTCAAATGAAGATCACGGCGAAGGCTTATTGAGCTATATCCATGCCATTGTTAATTTCAATGTTTCTCAGCTTCTCGGTAGTCAAGTGGAGCTTCACAACTTGTGCCCACATAAAGTAGTTTCTGCCAGAAACTTCCATGTCAACGAAATCGAACTTGTTACGGTTCGAAAATCCACTAGATGGAGGGAACAAGATTGTGGTTGGTGCTTATGGAAAATAAATTCTCCATAAGCATCAAAGTTAGAACATTCGTGTTCTAAGACATGGTTTGGTTTAGTAGATTAATCATGGAGAACTTCGGGTTTCTACATGAATGGTGAGTTTTAGGAAACATAAAAAAAAAAAAAGTTTATATGGGACTTTTTCAAAACTACGAGTTCGAATTTTATGAACTGCAGGTAACGTATATATAACACAAATAGGTAGATGAATGTAAGTCTACAGGGCCCACATGGTGTGAATGACACTGCCTAAAAATTGGGGCAAGCAGGGCTTTGGAGCTGCAGGCCCCAAGGTTGGTGTTACTAGGCTGCATGCCAGCATTGAGAAACGAGCAGGGGCCCAGGCCCAAAACTGGGCTGGTGAGTGGTGGCTGAAAACCAAAGCTCACTTGGGGCAAAAGAAAAAAAATAGGAGAAAAAGCTCAGGCTTTAGGGCCGGGTTTTGGTGTCGGCCGAGCGCGAGAAAAGCCTAGTGGGGCCCGTAGGTGTCTGGTTCAACCCAGCCGAAGCTGGGGTGTGCTTCGCTGAGGATTCCAACGATGCCACTGCCAGTGGCATAGTCACAGACCAGAAGGGGGTCAGGGCGATTGCGGGTAAGACCCAGCACGAAGCTCGAGGTCTGTCGATGTGAACAAAACCCTAGGTCGAGAAAATCTCGTCATCGTCACTAATTCCAGCACACAGAGGGGGAAATCGTAAGTGAGGCGATTTGGGTGTCCAGAGAAATTCTGTTGAGAATTTGAACGGAATTCTCGAGTTAATGTCGTCGGAGACGACAACTCTACATGTGGGACAACTTCTGGTGTCACTATCTCTATCGATCACTGAGTAACAGTGGTGGATTGCAGCTTCCAGCGTGATGAGCCTCGACAAGATTGAGGCATGGTTGACAGAGGAAGAAGACGACATTAAACGATGTTGTTTCTGTGTGTTGGGCCAGGAGATGCTGGCTCACTGCCTTTGATGGCTCGGCGTAGCCATGGCTCAAACGCAGAATTAGAGTTTTCAAAAAAGAAAAAAAAACCTATTTTTTTTCCCACAATCATCAATTCACAATATATAGCAATTATTGAGACCGTGTTTTAGAAGTACTTGGATTGCCAATGACGATAGTGGATCAATTTGTAGGAGAATTGCCTTCAATTCCGAATTTCCATCTTCAATGCATTGAATTTCGCTCGATATAAAATAACAAGGAGAAAATTGAATCAATAGCAAGTATATTAATTCAATAAAATAAAAAGTAAATCAAAATAAGAATTATTGAAAATAATACTCCCCATGATTGAAGATGGCCAAAACTCCGGTATAATTCTCTTTAGCACAGCGAAAAAAACGTGCTGATAAGGTGAACGTGTTGTGACCTAAAATTAGAGAGAGAAAGTAGAGGAGTGCTATAAAGAGAGAAGAGTGAAAGAGAGAAGGACTTGAGGAATTGTAGTACCTATTCTTCGTGCCTAGTGTCTTTATTTATAATAAACCACAATGATAGATACACTTGATCTCCAAGTAAGTGCATACCTAATAAGAGAGAAACACTAGATTATAATAGCATTCTAATTTATATCTACTTAGGATTTACATAATCACACTATGCCAATATTATTTATAACAGTACGTTATTTTTATTTGATTAATTTTCTGATGGTCTGAAACAAAAGAGAAACGGGTGTGTGCGCTTAGGCCTCGTTTGATACGCCGTATAGCGCACTGGATAGTACTAATAATCCGGTCTCGAGTGTTTAGTGCGCTTCGTAGTAAAATAGTCTCCCGACTATTTAAACCGGGTCCACCATTTAGTACCCCACACACCCGACTAATTATACGCCCAAAAACTTCCGTATAATTAGTCGGGTCCGTCCCTCTCACTCTCTTGGTCTAGCTTGAAGGAAAATATTTGAATTACAAGTTCATTTGAGCAACACTTAAGCATGCTATTAACAAATTAAAAGCTCTTAGCTAGCATATTAGTACTCAAAAACAAAACTTTGCTCATGACTTTTGAAGCCTAAATGTTGTGAACCAAGACACAACTCAAAATCACATTAGTAAGTTGTAGCATCCTATACCTTTGTAGAATTTTCTTTGCATGAGCAAAGGCTAAATACCCAAGAGGGCCTTCAATCTCATCTTGGATGAATACCTTTGCTTGGAGGAGTTGTGGTTGCACCTTTAATCAAATTGAAGGTTACCTATGTACTTCGTCTCCTACGAAGATCAAACCTTTCGTAGTTCTTGCATTTGATGAGGATTTGAGTGAGTTTGTATGAAGAACAAATTGTGTTTTTCACACACACCTAGGGTCGCCCAACACAGTATAAATAGTCAATATTAGTCCGATACTGCACCAAACGCCCGACTAATTTAGTCAGTACTGTCCGATGACAGATTATCCTATTCGACTGTAATAGTCAATCTAGTCCGAGCTGCCAAACGAGGCCTTAGAGAAAACTATGCTAATATATAGATGCTTTATCCAGCCCACCAATTTTTTCCTATTATTTATCTCATTCATTCACCCCTAGTATTTTCATACTTTTATCAAAATTTCAAAAACATCCTTCAATATTATTGGGTTACATACGAAACAACATTTGGGCTACCCACGTCAAACCGGTCCATACTAGTCGCCCTGACAAGAGACCGATATTGATACCCATCGTTTTACCCAATTTTTTACGAAAGCCCTTATTCCAGAGCCCCAAAGTAAAACCTTGGTTATTTCTTGAGGAAGAAGACGACGACGAACTGAAGAAGAAATAGGGAGCGAAAGGCATAAAATTTCTCTGCCCATCTGCACGAACAGAGCGCGAAAAAAACTGGGTAAGATCCGCATTCGCCAACGATATCTGTTTGGTGAGATTTTAATGTAGTTTTTGCATCTGGGTTCTGATGTTTTCCGTATTTCACATATGTGTGCTGCCCAATTGACGCTATTTAATAATTTCGTATGTTAGATTGAAGAAAAAGACTTTTCCCAAATTGTGTTCATGTTTGGATTTCTGGGTTTTCCTTGTTCTTCCCTTTCGCATTCGATTTTCGGGTGTTCTTACTGTAAATTTCGATATTTACATCACAGTTGGAATCAAAGATGTCTAGGAGATATGATAGCCGTACAACAATCTTCTCCCCTGAGGGTCGTCTCTACCAAGTTGAGTACGCAATGGAGGCCATTGGGAATGCAGGTACCGCGATCGGGATACTGTCGAAAGACGGGGTTGTCTTGGTTGGTGAGAAGAAAGTCACATCCAAACTCCTCCACTCCTCAGCTTCCACTGAGAAAATGTACAAGATTGATGACCATCTTGCTTGTGCTGTGGCTGGCATAATGTCTGATGCCAACATTCTGATAAACACCGCTCGGGTTCAAGCTCAGCGCTACATGTTTGCGTACCAGGAACCGATGCCGGTCGAGCAGCTTGTTCAATCTCTTTGTGATACCAAGCAGGGCTACACGCAGTTTGGTGGTCTCCGGCCCTTTGGTGTTTCGTTTTTGTTTGCTGGTTGGGACAAGAATTACGGTTTCCAGCTTTACATGAGTGACCCTAGCGGAAACTATGCTGGCTGGAAAGCTGCGGTGATTGGGGCTAACAACCAAGCTGCTCAGTCGATGCTTAAACAGGATTACAAATCAATCGAAAGGTCAAACTGCCATGCTGGGTCATGTCAGAACCGTCAAGCTGCAAAGCTTCATACCTCTATACACAGAGATAATGTGAGCACTTCATAAAAGTACGTATCTTCTTGAAAAATGTTTCTATGGCAGGTCCACCACTGGCAGAATTACTTGCACCCATATTCTCCTCTGCCTGGCTAGCTTCCTTCTCCATAAGATGTTATTTCTACATTTATCGCTCCAGCACACATCACATGGATGCTGAACAGGATAGTATGCTGAACTTCACACTTCTCTAAACAATTTTTCAACACTATCTGGACAGCATTTCAGCATTCTGCTGTTAGGAAGACAAAGACCTGTCTTCTAACCTGTGTAGTATCTTTCTTCATCACACCTGCAGTTATACTTGAAAATCCGCCACAAAACTG
Organism: Gillenia trifoliata; assembly: GCA_018257905.1. Classification (NCBI taxonomy): domain Eukaryota; kingdom Viridiplantae; phylum Streptophyta; class Magnoliopsida; order Rosales; family Rosaceae; genus Gillenia; species Gillenia trifoliata. The sequence continues at coordinate 11,476,600 of CM031082.1, forward strand.
CCTCAAGATAATGAAATAAAGAAAGTTATAAAGGCACACACAACTCACCCTTTACATCACAAAGCTGCAGTGCCACCAACTGCCATCTTTGATGCTAAACCCACCTCAGCGCCTTCACTCTTCTCTCTCCTCTCTATACCCAGAACTGCGGCCTTCAATTCTTCCTCTTCACTTACCTGCTCCAGCAAAACAGCCTTATCAAGCAGCTTTATCGCCAGACTTACACTGCAGTTAGTCAACCCATTTTCCACAACATGCAAATTAGTCACACTCACTCGCCACAGCATCATGCAATGCAATGTGCATAGGCTCATGAAGAGCTATCCTTGTGCTTCTAGATTGGGCCAACAAAAGATGCAGACATATTTATACTTCTCACAAAAAGCAAAGGAAGAAGAATGCAGAAGTGTAAATGGCTTCTCCCCATTTTCCTTTCTTGAGTAAATTAACAGAAAAGATCAGTCACATTTCATCCTTTGACGACATAGAGATAATAAATTCTAGCAGATCTAGATTCCATCTCTCAAAAAAGTGACTTGCACTTGAAGTTTCCAAATATAGATATAGCTTCAAAGTTTGTTCTGCAGATTTACATCCACCACCTTTCTGCACAAGAGTAGTGAGTATTTAAAAATAATAATAACCAAAACAAAAAGCAAGATATGATAATATTTGCTTGATAGAATTTGCTGCAAATGGTGGTGTTCACATTTTTCACTGGCTCACAATCAATGGCAAACTCTGAAATGTCATCATGCTTTCTTCATCCACATTGCCTTCATGGCAGCAGAGAGGAATGTGCACTTCAGTGAGCAATGAAGGCTGGCCTTCTTGGCACGTGGCTTATTTGAAGACTATCTCTCTTTGGAACAGTGACCTCATCTGTGGCCTGGCTCTGCAGTCTCACCACATCATCAGATCTTCCATCCATCCAATGACTATCATGGAACGGAAAGCAACACGCAGGTGATCCAATCACGGCTTACGCCTTCGTGTAAATTTCATACCAAATTGCAGCTTGTTACGATCGTACAAACACACTGGCCTTTCTAAAAAAAGAATCTATTTAGCATGGGAGATCCGCTTCAGCTCACCCGCTCTGGGCCTAAGTGACCTTCCTGGTAGTCTCTGGTCACAAAGGCAAACACATTATTAGGCTGGTGCTGCTGTAATTTGCAGCATACATACCATAACTCACAGTGTAACACATAACAAATCATGAATGTGGGAGGCCAGAGATGAAGTTTATGATGCATGATAATGGCAAATGAGCTGGCTGTAAGAGTGTACTGAGTAAATGATCCTGTCAATCAACGTTGAGTCAATACTCGTTCATTTTGTTATTTGATCATCCTCCATTCACAAGATGGCACATGTTTCTGCATTTAGAGACATATCTATCATACAAAAATACAAATTCTGGCGTGGCTTGGAGGATCATAACGCTTTCATTTGTCTTTTATTTCAACAGATTACTCCTTGTCCTGTATTGTCACTTCTCAATTATTTAAAATGTATTTTCATGCACTTTGAAATAACTGTTTCACCCTGTCATGATTTCTGCTCCATTCTTCATCATCAATAAAGGTGAGAGGCTGCAGAATTTTTCATAAATGCAATGTAATCACCAATGATATATGATGGATCAGGTCAGATTGTACCAAAATATTTAAGAAACCAAACAGAAAAAGGTGAAAAAAGCTCAGTAATATATGAAGGTAAAATGAGTACATCTCCATTAGAAAAACGCGTGTTACAATCAAGTTAAAGCTTGAGTCATATTCCGCCAGCGTTAAACCATGTTATAAAGGACTCAAAGCAGTTTGTAACATGAAGTAGTGTTGACACTGGCGCATGAGTTAACAGATTGACCTCATCGCCACCAAACTGGCTTCAAAATTCACTCTCGCACGAGTAGAGAAAAGCATATCGATGGGGCATGTAAGATTCTACTTCAGAACTAACTATGTCACAACATGCAGCTGATTCAAAAAGTTAGAAAGGTTCTAATTTCTCAATTTCGCACTGTTCTTTCACTATAATACAAAACTGGTCTCATTGTCACAGTCTATAATTTATTTTCAAATGTCAGCAGCCAGTTAGTTTATATGATCATCTTCTCAATCAAACAGTCTAGTTCATGTGCTCAACCTTCTGGAAAGCATTCATAAAAATCAAAAGGGGGCTAAGACTTTGTAAGTCCTCAAAGGAGTTTGGTTTATTACAGTTTCAAAGATGGGGTAGCCTCTTTACCTCCCCCCACCCAAAAAAAATTTTATTTCACCAAAAAAAGTTGATAATTTAATTACATTTCACATTCTTAAGGTTTGAGGTAATTTTTAAAAATGAGCTATAAATGTTTAATTCTTCTCATTTTAGATTTTGCACTATAAGATATTAAAATTGTATCAATTTATGCCTTTGGTCTCATTGATTGTTTGATCATTCACTAAATTGATGACATCGTAATCGTGAGACCTATATAGTATGGACTAACGTGTAAGCCACATATTTGCAAATTCACATTGACAAAAGAACTCATCAATTTAATGGAAGATTAGATCTTCAAAGAGACAAAAGTATAAATTGGATACACCCTCAAAATCTCATGTTGTAATGTGAGAAAATTAGTTAGTCATGACCCATTTTGAAAATCACCTCAAACTTGGAGAGTGTAAAATGTAGTTAGCCCTTATTTGTATGAATGTTTTACAAAGTTCATCCATATGACAATACAATTATAAATTTCAGATAAGAGGAAATATACATAAGATTAGGAATCTAAGTTTAGTTCCACAGATTACCTCAATGGAAGAAATGAGTATAAAATGCTGAAGACTAAATCCTTGTTGACGATAAAATAAAATACCTATTGATACAAGTTTTTTTAACAATACAGTTTTATATTCTACACTAATATATGCTAAGGGGAGCGTAAATGGTCAACCCCAGACGCATCGCTGAAAGGAATGCCTTAACCATTTGGGTAATCCATTACTTGCATTGATAAGAAGTATCATTAGTACACAAAAATTTTCATAAGGGATTGTCGGCATTTACACGTCCATAATTTTATCAGATTTTATTCTCAACGTGTGAATTGACCTCAAAATATCCTCAATCCGATAGTGTTCTACGGGTGTTCGAAGCTCTTTTATATTTTGTTTTCTTACTTGTCGATTCTTGTAGTAATCGCTGTTACAAACGCTTTAAGCTCCTAATGTGATCGAACTGGCGTGTAACTTAAAGGTTACGTGATGCTTAACTGTGGGCAAAATAATTTTGCACCTACTCGTGTGTTTTGTTTCCTGGGAAGATTTTTCTTCATTTCTCGCTTGTGACGTTGGTTTACGTGGCCACAAGGGACCTATGTCCTCAATATTTTTGGAAACCTTTGTTTCCTCTATCCACTCACTTCTCTCTCTCTCATTCATTTCATCTTTCTTTTCTCTCTCGTTTACCTCTTCTTCCCGAGAAACATACACTACACAGATAAACAGTTGGTAAAGCCACACCCTTTTTTGCTGTGAACCGAGCCAAACCATCACCACCATCTTGATCCTCTCTCAGATTGAACTCAACGATACCTTCCGATTGCCCAAACTCCCCCCAATCAATGAAAATTGCACACGTAAGAACTGAGAAGTTCCCCGGGCGAAGTTCGCCAATTCTGACTACGCGAGGCTTCTAACCACCACCATTAGTTCATCTCATTGAGTAGAAGAATTTTCATACTAAATTTGTGTGTTTTGCTTGTGATTTGGAAGCAAGCTCCGAATGCTATGCTTTAGGACTAAGACTTCCTAGCCACCCTGTGCCATTTTCAACCACTTTTCAAGCTCCAATTAGGTATAATCTTGTTTCTTTTCTTTCTAGTTTCATTTTGACATTTAGATAGTGGAAAATGGTTGAGAAATGAATGAGTTATACATAGTTGAAAATTTTCAGGAACCAGCCTAGTTTTCTACGGTATGGGAACTACTTCTGCCACTTAATGACTGCGCAAGGAAGAAGAAGCGGAGGATATTCCCCGTAATGCTGGATGTAATAATATTCTCCGACAACATTAGCATATTCCGCTAAATTTAAGGTATATACCGTTAATTTAACGGCATTAACTAACGCTATGAAGTCCAATCACCGTGATGTGGCCTGCCGTGACACCCTCGTGGCAACGCTTTGTGACATTGTTCGACAATTTTTAGCTCCCATTCGGAACAAACATGGAATTTCAAGTGTTTTCCTTAGTATTTGCGTAACTTTGAGTGGTTTAATGATTAGTAGTTACTTCCCATTTAGGGAGACTTAATCCGAGGAGTACCGAGGCCAGTAAGGTAAGGCGACCACGACCCAACCACGTAGATCGTTGAGTGGTCTACTCTGCTTATACCAAAGCCTCCACAATAGTTTTGGAAAATATTTTATATCATGCCACGCTTTTACTTACGAGTATTTTTTTTTTTCTTTAGGATATTATGCAGTTTTGTATTTGAAACATCATATTAATTGTTGAGTGTGCAATGTTGAAAGTAGAAGTTAATTATTTGGCATTCGGAATTTTTATTTTGAGTGAGTTGAAATGCTTGGTGATTAATAGATTCATGGTTACAACTAGTGATATAGGGCATATTTTTTCTTGATATATAAGAAGACTTTAAAAAATTATAACCCAAATCGGACGGTAGTCCTAAGTTTGAAAGGCTATCAGGAGTGAAAGAAAAATCTCACTAACCAGCTGACATGGAAATAAGTAGACTAGCTGGGCGTATATGCATGAGAACAGTTGTCTCTTGGACAGAGCTATGCTTATATATAAGATGAATTTACTTACCTTCTCCCAGCATCCAGCGACAGCAACTTTCGGGAAAATGGTCGTTTTGAATAACTCCCTTGTCAATTGTACTTCAATTGATTCAATCGAAACCAGTACACAAACTGTTGAGAAAGATGGATGCCTTGATTTAATAAAAAATCAAAACCATGGAAGTTTTGCTTGGTCAGTCTCTTGAAGTTTTGCTTGTGCAAACATTTAAAACTCAGGTTGTGAGTCTTTCGTTTTCTCTCTTTGTAGGATACAAAGTTGAGTGCGATGAAATATGATAGAATATCCGAATGCAGAATCTGAAATCATATGTACACTAGTACGCAACTATGTCAATAAATATGAGAAAATTAAACTAGACATTCCTTTGTAACGTTTCTAACACTAAATGAATATATTTGCAAATGGTTAAATAATTTTTATTATAAAATTTAAATATGCTGACATGCAAATATTTTATTATTAAAATAATGACATGGATAAAAACCAAAGGACCTTGATCAAAAATTGAAAAAGGATAAGGTTACAATCAATGAAATAGAAAATTGAGGAATAGAAACCTAATTTCTCCTTTTATAATACATATTTGGATCTGGGCCTCCAAGTACGTATTATACAACAAACAGTACTGGAAAAAAAAAACTATTATCATTCTTACAAAACATTTAATCAAGAGTTTAAGACATGTAATTTTTTTTAATAAATATTATTACTTGTCAAGCTTGAACTACCAAGTCGAGCTCAAGCCTAGCTCGAGTTGTTTCATAAAAAATTTCGAGCTACTCACGAGCTTTATGAGGCAAACAAACCAATGCTCAAGCTTTGTTTGTTTCTTAATCCAGCCGAACTAGGATTGGCTTGATTCTTTTATGAGCTGAATTTCAACGATCCAAACCCGGTGTGAGCTCAAATTGTTTTACATCCCTACGTAAGTGACATCCGATTTGAAAAAGTTCACATTACAGCCTCATTTGTTTGACTGAAATGTTAGAATAGGAGTGGTAATCACGTTCAATTCCTCGATTGATGTAGAATGTAATGTTTAGGAAGCGCTTTTAAATGACTGAAAGCGCTTTTAGAGAAAAAAAATTTGGAACCAATCCTTAGTAAAAATGCAAGTTAATCCTGAAAAAACACTTGAAGTGCTTCTTGCAAGAAGCACCAGTTATGTGCTTTTTGTATGAAGCACTTCAAGTGTTTTTGGAACCCAAAAATATTTTCTCTAAAAACGCTTTCAGTAATTTAAAAGCACTTTCCAAATATTTTTGGGTTACAAAAGCCCTTGAAGTACTTTTTGCAAGGTATGTGCTTCTTGCAGGAACCACTTCAAGTGCTTTTTCAGGATTAACTTGCATTTTTACTAAAAATTAGTTTCAAAATTATTTTCTCTAAAAGGCTTTCAATTACTTTCAATTATTTTGTGCGCTTTTGTTTTAAGTCCCGTGATATTTAATTAGGCAGTATGTCTTTAAAAAAAAAACACAACTTTAGTCCCTGATATTCAGGTTTGGGTTTTGAATAAAGTTTCCTATCCAAAACAGCTTTAGTCCGCACGTCTTTTGCAAGTGATCCCTCAACGGAAGGGGACTGATATATATATTAGCAAAGAGAAGGGTTGCACCGAGGAAACTTAATTAACATATGGCAGACGGTGGCCGCCGGAAGCGACAGAAGAAACTGGTCCCCTTGGATGATTGCGCTAGTAGTATTGTCACCAAGGACATCGTGGTCGAGATACTATACAGGCTACCAGGAAAATCTTTACTACGATTTCGGGGTGTATGCAAGTCATGGCGCACTTTAACCTCCGATCCTTATTTTGTTAGGAAGCAGCTCAGCCATGCAGTCAGACGCAACAACAACAACAACAACAACAACTTACAAGCACGCTGCCTCTCAAGTCTATAGACTACGAATCATTATCGTCATTAGTAGTGAAGAACAAGGATGAAAATATTAGTGACAAAGTTGTTCCACGCTGCAGAAATCACGAATTCCCGAGAACGAACGTGGGGATTATGAGTTCTTGCAATGGCCTAATATGTCTAAACACAAACCGGGACGGCGTTCACGTATGGAACCCTTGTACTGGACATTCCATCATGTTTCCGGAACCTGCTAATTGGTTTTCTATCTATTATTTTTGTGGGTTCGGTTATGATTCCAGCACTGATGATTACAAAGTCATTGCAGATTACTGGAGCTCGCTAAGTCCTCCCGGCGAAATCCAGGTCTTTACGCTGAAAACGGGTTCATGGAGGACTGTCGCCGCATTCATGCCGTTGTGAGCGGGCGGTGCTCTGCATTGGCTTGACATCGATTATAATCCAAGAACCATCTCTTTCGATTTAGAGGAGGAGAAATTTGAGGAGCTGGTGGCTTTACCCAACGTTATCAAAGAAGCATCGACACGGACGGAAATTGGATCTTACAGAGGTTCTCACCTTTTGTATTATCTTAACCACGCAGGATTGAATATTATGGAAATATGGGTGTTGATGGAACATGGAGTTAAGGAATCATGGACCAAACTGATCATGCCAAAAGATAACGACCCCTTTGCAAAGTCTCTACACGCCCTAAAGGATTATGGAGTTTACATCTCTAAAGGTGACTTGAAATTATATGATTCAAAAGAAAAGAGACATAGACTTTAATTTCACCCGTAATTGGCAAGTAGTGCAAACATTTAAAACTCAACGGTGTGAGTCTTTGATTTACTTTTTTGTTTAGGATAATCTTACAATGATCTAGTGTTATTTTTTTTTTTTCAGTTTGTAAGTGTTGGTTCAACTCCTATAAATGACGAGTTTGATACTAAATTAGTATTTCTTTCTGTTGGAAGTGTGAAAGTTCAAGTTCAACTCTCACATCGGAGGAGTTGTTGCATTGCCCAAATGAAAGCTATTTGATGCCTAATTATATATGGAAAGAAAATTTCGTATTTCATTTCCAAGCCTCGTTTCCATTGGAAAAACTACGAGTATGAGATTATTTTACGGGATAAAGAAGTTCGAAAATGCTATTCGTCTCGAGATTTATTCAACAAGAGCTTCTAATCTTACAAAAGATGACAATTCTAACGAGATTCACAACTTACATTGCCTTGTACATGTATTACACTTCAATCAAGATAGCGACTGCTAATCTCTAACTCTCAAACTATTAACGAAAAAAATCGAGAAAGAAAACGAGGAGTGGGAAAAAGAAGTAAAAATCACAAAAATCATACAACTAAACATAAATTTCAAAACATTAAACCCATTCCTTTGGGTTGATGCAAGCATCTAATAGTTTCCATTCTTCGCTTCCCTCTTCTGGTTTCTGCGCAGCAAACAAAAAAATCACTCCCTCTATTATGAGTTCAAAACTTCAAACTCTTCCATTTTTCATTAGTATCCGAAATAAAAGAGATCCAGTAAGCTTACATGGTCATATCCCCACCGAGCAGTCAGTGGAAGAGATACGAGAATACTCTCAATTCGACCTCCTGTCTTTAGTCCAAAGGTTGTTCCACGATCATAAACCTTTTGTTTATAAGAAAAGATCAATTAGAGACCTCATTTTCATAATTATTGATGATATGAAATTCTCCGACATCTTCAGGACTTATTTTCTTACCAAATTGAATTCGACATAGCGCCCTCTTCGCAACTGCTGCCATTCCTTCTGCTGATCTGTAAATGGCAGATCCTTTCTTTTCTCTATAATTGGCAGGTAAGCAGGGACCACAGAATTTGCACATTCTTCTCGTCAACAGAAGTCCGTGCAGGAAGAGGATTTAGTTGCTCAACAAGAATGAAACAATTAATGGAAAATACACAAAGAGAGCATTCTATATACCTGTGGCAAAGGAAAGAAGCATCTCCTGATCATAGTCATTTAGATCGTCAAAAAATATTCCTCCAAGTCCTCGCCTCTCATCTCGATGCTGCATACAGAAATGATTGTCAAATATAAAGCAAAATAGTATCAGGCAAACATAGCAATTTAACATCTGAAGTGAGTCCGAAATCATTAATAGTTTTATCCCATTTAGTCAGCATCATATTTAAAAAGAAACCAGTACTTTAATAGTAAATGATTGGGAAGTGGCAAAAGGGTTTTACTATTCATATGACTACAATCCACAAACATGAAAAAGTACAGAGATTATATACCTGGTAGATTTAGTATTTGAATGTTATATCTTGTATGTGTACATTAGGCACTTCTTGATGGGTAAACCTCATTAAATTTGTAACAATTGGTAATTTGACACGACAGCAATCACAATCCACAAATAATTGCATTGTGATGAGAATGTCAACATGCTCATTTCACAGAATAATATCACCGATATAATATAAGCAAACAGAAACAAGAATGCAGTTATTTGGCACGCAAGCACGTCTTTTGTTAGTTCCTACAAAGTTATCCAAATTGACTATTAGAGTTTAGAAAACATCAATGCATCATCAACACCACATTATAAATTTATCACACAACAGTAAAAAAGGTTTAGTAGAATACCTTGATATAGAAATAATCATCACACCATTTCTTGAACCGAGGATAGAAGGCAGGATCAAATTTGTCGCAAGCACTTTTCTGAACCTACAGATTTAGGCAAACTTCGTATGCAGTTAGTTAAAGCCACCCAGCATTTTTCAAAAGAAGCGGGTGTTAAAATACCGGAGCTTTAATCACAAAACACCATGAGGAAAGTTGTCTGTTTTGAGTACATACTGAATGAAAATGCTTAACATCCTCCTCAAAAATATAAGCAGGTGTCAAGTCAGTACCACCCCCAAACCACCATTGCCTAGGTGCTCCAGGAGCATCTGCACAAATGTGACAAATCAACATCGAGTCCAAGCAGCTCTCTTTTTTCATAAAATTATATGTACACAAGTGATATAAGGAACAGGCAAATTTTCCAGATGCTGACGAGAAGAAATATCTTACCTCGGTAGTTAATCTTATTATTGTTTCTGCTATTGTAACTGCTAGTTTTATCAACATTGCAATTATTTTCATTATTCATTGTTAATTAACCCATAAAGTAATTACTCAGAATCTCAACAAATCATTTCTAGCATGTGAGTGAGTATAATCCGAGTGCCCAGCGGATTATGTTTTACGGGTTGCACATTTTTCTGTGTAATAACAACAACCTCTGCACATTAACGTTCAATTCGACCCCATCCGTTGCCAATCTGTCTAATCTTTGGTTTTGCATTATTCAACATAAGAATGAACGAAAATGATGGATTCAAGCCTGCTTGCATACACCACCTAACTAAGCAATTTACCATCAACAACAAAGTAATTAGAAATTAATTAACACATTCATACCTTGGGGAGCATCGGTTTCGAAATACCGATAATTGAAATGCAAAGTAGGCGCAAATGGGTTCTTCGGATGCAAAACCTGAAAGCAATCAAAAACCAAAATGCAACCCCACATATTACACACACAGAATAAGAAAACCCAACATTTCTTTGTCCACAAACAGAGCAGAACTCACGAAATTACCGAGCTAACTCCGGCGGCGAAGAAGGGTACCGGGCCAGGCTTGTGATCACCTGCGGCGGCGCCCTTGGCTGCTCGGTAGGCCTCGGGAGGCATAACGCCGTACACAACAGAGACATTGACACCAGCCTTCTCCCAAACGGCGCCGTCCTGGAGGACCCTGCTGATGCCTCCGCCGCCTCCGGGTCTCGACCACACGTCCTCTTTAAATGTGGCGCCGCCGTCCGCGGCCTCAATGGCGGCGCAGACGGTGTCCTGGGCTTCTCTTATCATTTTCTCGAAGCGAGCCCGGATGGAGGACGCGGAGGAGTTCTCGCGGAGGAAGGTGGTGGGCCGGTGGGCCTCGGGGGTCTCTTTCTCGATGACGGCGCATCGGACGGCGGATGAGGGGGCGGAGTGGAGGGAGTGGCGACGTGGGGTGATGGCGAAGGAGTGTTTTTTGGGGGAGAAAGGCGGGAGCTTTGGTTTTAGGGAGGGAGATGGGGAGAGGAGAGTGAAGGAGGAGGAAGCTGAGAGCGCCGCCGGCGGTGGCATTGTGGGTGTTTGGAAACGATTTTTTAATCGGATTTCTAAAGGCTGGATCTTTCTCGCATTGGAAATTGAGAGGGAGGGATATGGAATTGGGATAAGGCGGTCAGTCAAAACCAAATCCAGATATCAGATACTTTGTTCAGTGCCCACTGGATTGGATTATCCAGTTTTACTGTGGGAGCTTGGTCTTTTACTGTTGGTCATTTAAGGTCAGTGGAAGTGAAAATTGAGCTACATTTAGGAGTCAGTTCGAAAAACCGAAAATCGAAAAAAACCGAACCGAATACCGAACCAAGGCTGAAAAAAATCAAACTGAAAAAAAAAACCGAATCGAACCAAAATTGGTTGGTTCGGTTTTGGTTTTAGTGGTTCAAAAACCGAACCGAGCCGAATCAAACCGAACCGAATAAATATAAATTAATATTTTATTTATTTATTTTTTATTGGGTATTAATTTTTCAAGCCCAATTCCAAATATTAGTCCAATTTCAACACAAGCTTAATAGGCCCACACTTGGCCCAAACATTTAAAAAGCCTTATTCCCTATATTAACCCTAGACTACCCTCTCTTTTATTTGGGTAGTGATTGAATAGTGTAATTTTATTTGAGATCTGAGAACTGGTCTTGTTCTAGTGTCTGAAGTATTGAGATTTTTGTATTGATTTGTTGGATTTTAATGGTTAGGTCCTTTTCTACTGATTAGAATTGTAAGGTTTCTGGGGTATGATTATCCAAACCAATGTTTTAAATTTGTTTATTTTGATTCTCCTTCCAGCCCATAATACATGGCTGCCAATCAATAATTGGAACTAATTTTTCCTAATTTTCCTACTTATTAGAATTAACTCTTGATGATTTAATATGTATGCCTTTCGTCTATTTGCTTGGTTGGCTTTGTATAATCATTGGTTGTTCAAATTTTTTTTTTTTTTAACAAAAGAATTTTCGTATTAAAAAAAAAAACCAAACCGAATTCAAACCGAACCGAACAGTAATTTCGGTTTGGTTTCAGTTTTGGCCAAAAACCGAACCGAATGAAACCAAACCCAGCCCTAGCTACATCAGTAAAAGGAAAATGCCAGTTTTTGGTATCAAGAACTCCTCAAAAATCCCCCCAAGTTGATGATCTAATTTACGATTTTTTTTTAAACAACCATATATGTGCTGTAACCTATATTTAGAGAGAGAAGAAGAGGAGTGCGAGGGAATTTTTCATGTCTAATGCATTTATTTATATTAAGAAGAGGGAGAGAAACTTGTTCTGTAAGTAATACAAATTATACAAGGAAAGATCTTCTAGATCAAGAAAAATTTATAATTTATCTCTACTTAGTATTTACACAATCACACTATGCCAATATTAATTGTAACACTCCCCCTTGAGTGTGTAAATACTCAAGTAGTAGACACATCAGCTCTTCATACTGAAAGTTGAAGAAGTCATCTCATAGGCATTGATGGAGAACACGCAAGTCTCATATAAGGATTTGCACATAAGAGTAAGTCTCGTGAAAACTTGGCTATGGTAAAACTCAACGTGGGACAAAACCTATATAGTATAAGGAGAAAAGAGTGAGTTAATGCAATTTCGATACTTAATATCTTCAGGACATAAGTAGTAAGAAAACACACAAGAGTATGACCATTCTAATGTAGGTGCCTCATCAAAACCTCATCAGGTAGCAAAAACACAACGGCAAAAATGATTATGATCGTAAGAAAAAAGAGTACATTAAGGTCAAGTGAGTATATTTCAGCATACTCCCCTTAAGTTCGACAAAACTCCATCTAAGAACTACAAGCGTTGCAAATGAGAAAATTTGGGCATACCAAATCCTCAAACAAGCTTCTAAAAGGTTGACTTCGGCAATGACTTTGTGAAGAGGTTAGCAAGGTTGTCTTTGGATCGGATCTGCTTGACTTTAATCTTCTGATGCTCATGCTGATGTGATGTAGACACAATATGCTTGGTGTTGACTTTGTGGATGTATCATGTTATGGTTTGGTCGATACATGTAGCGTTGTCTTCATAGATCGTTGTTGGGACTCAAGGATGGATGAAAATCGCAGATGCTTCGAATATGCTCCCATGTACACGTGTGGCGTCGTGTATGGTGATGAGCTCGAAGACGTCACAACTAAGGTCTATTTGGTTGACTTCCAAGATATTGCAGTGTGCCTTGTACGGATCAGACAGATAGTCTGTGTCAACGTATCCCACAAGGTAGGCATTATTTCGAGAACCAAGGAGTTGTGGTTCATTCCAAGATGCGTAGGGATAGAATAAGCCCAAATCTGTCGTAACTAAAAATCGTCTTTCACACCTATTTGGTCGTAGCGTGTAGGCGCAATATTGTATCTTGCTAAAAATTAACAACATAAGAGATGTCATGCCTAATGCAATGGACTAAGTACAATAAAGCGCTAATCGAACTTAGATATGAAACTACAGGTTCCACAATCTTTTTAAGGATCTCATTTGCATCTAGCATATGGACGATTATGAGTGTACTCGAAAGCAACATCTTCTAGGTATAATTCAACAGGTAGACTAGAATATCATCTAAACTTTGCTCAAAACTTCAGGTCGAGACGGAAACGAGTTTTCCTAAGATCTTTCATCTCAAATTCCACCTTTAGGTGCGAGGCAGTTTTCTCAAGCTATTCCAAAGTCTAAGTGAGATTCATGTCATCAACATAGACTGCAACCCTAGTAGATTCGATTTTGTACACGCAGGGGCGTAGTTTAGTCACATATCCCTAACTGATCAAATATTCACTTTGACGGGTATACCACATCCGCTTGGATTGCTCCAATCTGTAAAGTGAACGCCTCAATGAATCGAAAGGGTGTTCTGTGGTATAGAACTATTTGAATCAGTCTCTGTAAGTTCTTCGAAAACTTCCATGTAGATTTTCGTATCATGATCCCCATAGATACGTTACAACCACGTTCGTAAGTTGTTATCAATCCAGGGCATATGAGAGAAACTTTGCACCATAAGGCGTACTTAACACTATTTCATTCATCTCATTACGCTTCTTTTTTATTTGGATAGTGTTAGAACTATTAGCCCAAACACTTTCCGCTTTATCAAGGAATCTAATTCGACATGGATTGTTTCTCGTTGACCAATCAGTTCTACGTCGACATTCATCAACAGAAAGCGGTTCAATATCGTAGTTTTTCACTATTTTGGGTAGCTACCATATACATGAATATCATCGATGATAATCTCATTCCAATTTCATAACTCATCCATGCATGCATAATGGACCATGAACTTCAAATCTTGGGATAATCCGGATAATTTCATGAGGTGGAATGGTTGAGATAACGAACGACGAAGGGAATCCTTCAAGCCGAGAACAAATTGATTAGCTAGCCGATGGCGTACCAGGCCATCCAATAGGGGCAGCCAACGGTCCTACAGGGGCGGCACACCCTTCGGGGATGTTAGCTCGACGTTCATTACGTACGTCTGTCCTTACAAGCATGTTTGCAGCTATTATGTGTGACCTCGTCACTTTTGCTAGATCAGAGAAAGCGTCTGGAGCAATACTCTAAAATCTAGAATATGGGGATCGAGATGAGACATAGTGGGGACGTCCACGATAATTCGAATCGTTCTTCAGGAATGTTAACATTCTTATCTCCCTCTAACAGCGGGAAGACTATCTTATCGATGTGACAATCCGCAACTTAAGCAGTAAAAAGATCGCTTTCAAGGGCTCTAAAGAGCTTTGAAGGAGAAACATAATTGACAAAGATTCAAATCCTTTTTTTAGGACCCATATTGGTACATTGTTGCGGCTCAATATGGCATATAAGGCGCACACCCAAAATGCATAAGTACGAGACATCAGGTTCGTACCCAGTTACCAACTGTAATGCCAAAATAGTATTGGGTGGCAATGGGCTTCAGGTGGACCAACATACTTGCATACAAGATTGCATAGCCCTAGGCATAAACCGAAATCTTGGTGTGTTTACCAAGGTCCGGGCGATCAGTTGATAATGCGTTTTATGACCGCTTTCTACGAGGCTGTTTTTGGGTTGAATATAGGGAATTCAATGTTCAATTTTAAGCCAAAAGCATGCAATACTTATAAAAAATTATTCGATATAAATAAACTCTCTGACATTATCCAGTCTTCTAGACTTTATGGGATAATCAGGGTGGTAAGACTTAGGTTAATATCGGCTAGGAGGTTATCAACGTTAGGTATGGATAAACATGTGACTAGTGTGTCGATATATCAACCAAAACCATATTTGCATGGTCCGCATTTTGGTTGGATTAGTCCACAAATATTCCCTTAAATCCACTGTAAAAATAGGTTTATGTAGTATCTTTGTTCGGGATAATATAGAAATCCAATTTTCTCAACGAGCAAGCTTGGCAAAATGTGATTATAGGCACAAGATCCTTACTTCAGGTAAGGTGATGCATCTTGTAAGATGTGGCATCGTGTTTCGACCTAAATGTCTCAAACGGTCGTGCCAAAGTAAGTAAACTACTCAATTCATCCGGCTCCAAGTCTGCCGTATGCGAGTCTGCCATATGCGGTGCATCGCATACGGCATGTTGTCCATTGGCTTTAAAAATATGTTTCGGGCCGTATTCTTAGGAGTTGATGCAAAGGTATTCCACTCTATTTCCTTTAGTGGTTTCATGATCATTATTCTCTCGAATATCCTTAAAACTCAATGATATTCTTCCGGAACGAAGAGAATATAAGGCCTCTTAATGGTAATTCAGTATCATTAATACAACAAGGATCGGTGCCAAAGCCCTTAATCAAGTTGGATAGACCTGAATTCGTTGCTAGATGGGTGATTTATGTATGAAGTTAGTATGCGTAGTACCACATTCATCCAGACAACTAACTTATTCACATTTATACCTAATCACGTGTTAATTAAATTTGGTCACATGTAGACAAGAAACATGATTCAATTAACTCATATTCAAGGACAATATCCATAACTAAAACAAACACCAAACTTGAATCTGGGAATATAAGAAATTGTTCACAAAGTAAACCAAATTTGGATAGGGGGTTCAGTCAACATGTCCTTCCATGTCAAAATTTTGTTTTTTTAGATCTGTTAGGTGAGGCAAAATTAGTCTCACAAATTGACTACGAGAATGGTACTCCTCAACAACATTGGTAAGAGCACAAACAAGTATATAACCAATGATCTCTTCCATCAAAACAGAAGTAAATTATGCACGGTTGAGGTTCAGGAATATTATCCCTTATTCTTAAAGTTTTGGGTCTTATGTGCCAAGAGATCACGCATTTGGTCGTGATGCCACCCCCTTGGTACGTCCTGATTCTACCACTATTTGGTACTCTCCAGTCGAAAATGGATGAGTAGATTTGGTTAACATATGTCGAAGCAGAGCTTTCTGTTCGGTACACCTTTGCCAAAGCAGAGGGTGTCCTTTGGTACATCCATGCCGAAACAGGGCATGTCTTTCGATGGGATCTAGTAGAGATTGGGGTTCGGTTTCGCTACGTCTTTGCCTAAACAAGGCTTATACTTCATTAGACTCCGACCGAAATTGGTCACACCTTTTGGTAGACTCCAGTCGAAGTTGTGTCTATACCATTTGGTAACTCCCAGCCGAATCACTGGGTACCTTTTTAACTATTGTGTTTTTCAGTGAGTAGTGTGGTAGTAATCAGATTCGAGAATTTAGTGAACCTCTGCTCTTTATAGTACCACTTCCGGAGCATGTTAAGAAGCATGGAATGACGAAAAAAAAATCATCTTTAGTCAAAATTCGATCGGATTCTATAAACTTCAGAATTGTACCTATTCACGGATAGGTTTCAATCATATCTTGCGTCAGGCAGGATATGTCTTGCTTTGGGCAAAATCATCTTTTAATGATTGGAACGGTTCATAGAGCGAGTCAAAGAGCCATGGAATCCTCTTCATCGAGATACTCCCATTTACAATGCTTCTGGCATAAGTCTTCGAATGAAGATTATGGAAGAGGCTTATTTAGCTCTATTCACGCCATTGCTGGCTTCAATGATTTCTCAGCTTCTCAGTAGTTAAGTGGAGCTTCACAACTTGTGCCTACATAAAGTAGTTTCTGCCAAAAACTTCCATGGCAGTGAAATCGAACTTGTTATGGTTCGACAATCCACTGGATGGAGGGAATAAATGTGGTTGGTGCTTATGGAAAATAAATTCTCCATAAGCATCAAAGTTAGAACATTCAGGTTCGAAGACATGGTTTTTGTTTAGTGGATTAATCATGGAGAATTTCAGGTCGCTACATGAGTGTTTCTATGGCACTTTTTCGAAACTTTGGGTTCGAATTTAAAAACATGAATTTTAGGTTCATGGTACCTGAAAACAAACGCATTATATATAACATAAACAGGTAGATGAGCGTAGGTTTACAGGGCCTAAGGGTGTGAATGGCATGGCCTAAAAATTTGAGGCAGGCCGGGTTTGGAGTTGCGGACCCAAGTTGGAGTGGCTGGGCTGCGGGCCAGCTGTGAAGAGCGGGCAGGAGGCCTAAAGTCTAGATTGGGCTGGTCAGGTGGCTGGAAACCAAGGCCCACGTGGGGCAGAAAAAAGAAAAGAAAATGGAGAAGGCCCAAGCCCAAGGTTGGGTCAAGTCCACGGAGGGAACCAGAGGGCCTCGGGTGTGCAGATCAATCCAGCCGGAAAAAAAATAGCGGCACCGCTGCTGGCGGTTGTGATCGCAAGGCCAAAAGGTCGGGGAGCCATAGGTTCGACTGGAAAACCCAAAAAATCGACGGAGAAAGGAAGTTCTCGTCGTCGGGGTGGTCCAAGAACGATGAGATTCGATTAGAATCTCACAAAAAATTTAACGAAATTTGACTGAAATCTCGAATCCAGTCGTTGGGGACGACTCTGTTCACTAAAGGATGATTGCAGGTCATCTTAGGTTGTGGATCTCACCAGAAAACAGTAAGGGAAGGCCATAGAGCTCAACAGCAGGTGAGCTTGCAGGGAAGACAATATCAAAACGACGTCGTTTGCAAATCTGGGAAGGTTTTAGACATCTGCTCAGCTCGGTGGCTCGGCGGCTAGTCTTACGCGGCTTCAGGCAGCGGCTAGGATTTTGAAAAAGAACCTTTTTTTTTTTTCTTTTTTTTTGGCTTTTCACACACAATCATCAATTCACAATATATAGCAAATATATGAATTTATATGCAAACACAATTTAAGCAGAATATTATAATTTTTTTAAAAGCGTAGAATTGGAATTGGGTTCAGGCATCATGGTGAATGTTTCATGCAACTAAGATTGAAAAAATATAGAGATTGAAATCGTGTTTTAGAAGTATTTGAATTGTAAATGATGATGGTAGACCAATTTGTAGTAGAATTGCCTTCAACTCCGGATTTCCATCTTCAATGCATTGAATCTTGTTCAACATAGAATAACAAGGAAAAAAAATTAAATCAATAACAACTATATTAATTCAATAAAATAAAAAGTAAATCAAAATAAGAATTATTGAAAGCAATACTCCCCATAATTGAAGATGACCAAAACTACGGTATAATTCTCTTTAGCACAACGTAAAGAGAGTGTTGATAACGTGTTGTGACCCAAATTTAGAGAGAGAAGAAAAGGGGTGCAGCAAGAGGGAAGAGAGAGAGAATGATTTGAGGAATTGTAGTACATATTCCTCATGCCTAGTGCCTTTATTTTTAGTAATAAGAGGGAGAGAAACTTGCTCTCCAAGTAATACAAGTTGTACAAGGAGAGATTTTCTAGATCTCGAAGAATTTCTAATTTATCTCTACTTAGGATTTATAAAATCACACTATGTCAATATTAATTGTAACAATATTTACATTATGGGATGAAATATATATATTAATAATATATTTATATATGGGGAATGATTTATGACACCATATTTTGAACACAAATTCTAAACCATTAGAGAGAAACACTATTAATGGCTGAAATTAAATCTCATAGTTAATTATTTATTATTCTTTTAACAATACACAACAAATTTCTTTTATCAAAATAATAATAAATTACGGAACCGAATGAAAACTCTCCATATCTCCTCCATTGGCCCAACCCCCACCATTTTCATTTTCTTTTGCATACCAAGAGCTCATCGCAATCATTGGTCACTGACACAGATAACCCACGTCTCCGGCGACCTTAGTTTTGGTCCCAATCTTCGGCTGACGCTGATGTATCCTCCACACTAGAGATCTTGGCTTTCTGGTTTTTTGTTTCGGGGGTGCCGTGGAGAAATCATTTAGGAAACCGAGCATGCAATAAGCGAAAATCAATACTCAGGAAAGGAGTTGTACACGGGTTTGGTAAAGCATTCACCCTTCGGTTGTACATCGACCTGTTGGGAAACTCGAAAGTCTCCCGCAAGCGTCCCCTCTTAGGTTTGGGTCGACATTTGGCTTTGGCCTTGCTTGTTCGGTTTTGGCTCATTCTTTAATATGTTGTATCTTGGCATGTCTGCTCCGTCTGTTGGTATAACATATACGTCTTCTTTGGCAACACCATCGATTTTGGTTTCATGTTTATTAGGGTTTGTGTCCACTGGTTTCAAATGAATACTAACTGGAAACAAAAAAAAATTCATCAAATTACCTTTGATTTTGGCAAGACATCCTCTCAGCCGAGATTTTGGAAATAGAAAAAACTGATTAATCCCATGACATATGCCATAGCTAGGGTTTGAAGCCTTGGATGGAACTCATGATTATCAAAAGATGTATGGGAGAGCTTAAGTTGCCTTGATGGACCATCACCTTTCTTAACTCTTTTCAAATTGATATATGCATTGCTACATTTCCATAATCTATTTCTCGAAACTCATCATTTGCAGACTACAATCTAACTATTCAATCTAGGTATTTTCTCAAACCCGTTCGAAATAGAGATGGAGAATTTTGGCCCTTTGGGCAGGGAGACGAACGACGGTAAGCATATGAAGATGAGAGATGGAGAGTTTTGGGAGCTGTGTCATTCATACTGTTAAATAATATTAATTTTGAATTAAATTATTGTTAAAATAACAATAATAGTTTAATTGTGAGATTTAATCTCAGCTCTTAATAACGTCTTTATCTAATAGTTTAGAACTTGTGTCTAAATTTGTGTCTAAAATATGGTGTCATGGATTCTTCCTCTTTATATATTTACATAACTTAAGATTCAAATCATGTATCGATAATGTGTATGAGCAACATGTTGATATATTTTCGTAATAACATGTGACAATTGATTAACAACTTATCAACATCATTTTTTTTTAAACGATAGAAAATTGTAATAGATACGAAGTTAAATGTTTATATTTTTAGCCAAAACATTAAGCAAAATGAAATTGCTACATTTCTCACTTGAAATTGAGATTTTTTGACATAACTCTAATTGTAAATATGAGCAACATTCACAAGATAAAAGGCATAACTTGTCAAAAAAATATGATAGAGATAAATAACTCGAAAAAATCTTAGGTGGTACGTACCATTCAATGGTACAACTATTGAATGGTCCAGATTAATTTGTGGTAAACCCCAAATGAATCTTAAATCATTCAACAGTACGTATCATTGAAATTTAACCCTAAATAACTCCATTATAAAGTTCTTTATTACTAAAATGATACATTTTGTAATGATACGAGTCTTACTCTCTTGTTTGACTATTTGGCTCAATATGTAATACAACGATATATTTTTACATTAACGTACGATTTTAGACAAAGAGTGCTTGGCTCAATTTTGTAACTCAAATTATTTTATCCTTATCTTTAAAAAAAAAAAAAAGGGGACCAGTTGGTGGTCAAGTCACAACAGTCTATCTTTTCAGAAGCTGGGAAGACTCACATAGACATTTCAGCCTTCTCTGCCCACCATCGATAATTCACCAATGCTAAAAATCAAATACAAAATGAGCTATGTGAAATACAGGCATAAAATTCGCGCCAACTACTGCTCAACAGTGGTTTAACTCAAATTATTTTATCCAATTACTTAATTTTGTAATACTGCACCAAAACCAATTTATTGAACATATTACTTTTCCCGAGAAAAAAAAATATTTTGCCGGGAAAATAGAAAACAAAAATCAGTGTTATTTATGAACAAAAACACTGAACCAATACCAATTATTAGCTTCAAACTATAAAATCGGAATCATCGTCCTCACATCGCTCTGTGCATCTCTCTGTGAATCCCAATTCGATAAAAAATGGAAGCAGCGGCGGCGGAGCCCATTAGAGTTCAAAGCCTGGCCCAAGCCGGTCTGACCCAAGTCCCGCCCCAATACATTCAACCTTCCCAATACCGACCCAACCAACCGTCATCCTCGGCCAACATTCCCCTCATCGACCTATTCGGACTCGACCCGACCCGCCGCGACTCGGTTCGCGCCTCAATCGGCCAAGCCTGCAGAGACTGGGGCGCCTTCCACCTCACCAACCACGGCGTACCCGCCGCCTTACTGGACGCGATCAAGCGTGCCGGCCTCACCTTCTTCAACGACAGCTCAATCGAAGACAAACTGAACTACGCGTGCGATCCGAGCTCATCGGCGTCGGAGGGATACGGCAGCCGGATGTTGGAGAAGGACGACACCGTTTTGGACTGGAGAGACTACTTCGACCACCACACCCTTCCCCTCGCGCGCCGGGACCCTACATGCTGGCCCGATTTTCCCGCGGATTACGGCCGGGTGGTGTCCGAGTACAGTGATAGAATAGCTTCGCTTGCGCGGGAGCTGCTGGGGCTGGTGTCGGAAAGCCTGGGGCTTGAAACGCGGTGTTTAGAGGAGGCGGTTGGGGAGTTTTGGCAGAACATTACGATTAGCTATTACCCGCCGTGTCCTCAGCCGGAGCTGACTTTGGGCCTGCAGGCCCATTCGGATTTTGGGGCGATCACGCTGCTGGTCCAGGACGAGGTGGGCGGGCTTGAGGTGCTTAAGGACGACGATTGGGTGCCGGTGAAGCCTTTGGGTGGCGACGCCATTGTTGTGCTTTTAGCTGACCAAACTGAGGTAACCTTTATCATCTATCAAATATCAAACACATTTGTTCTTCTTTTTGCTGCCTATAACTATAAGAAAATTGTAGTCTTTAGTTTTATAAGCATTACCCAATTGCTTGTTTTATTTAACGAATCGAAGCGACGAATGGTTGACATTACCCGATTGGTTATACAAGTTCTTAGTATAATAAAGTCGAAACTTTTGCTCAAAATTAAGGAAATGGGCTAATTATTGTTGGTGAGAAAGAAAAGAGGGGGGATAGAATGGAGGAGGTTTAACTTATCTTAATGTGGAGGTGGGGAGGATGAGTTCCCTGTATTTGAAGTTTCTGTTTTTATAATGCAGTGTCAAATTTTCTTGATCAACTCTTTTTTGTTTGACTTTTTGTGAGTCTCTATTCAAATATTTGAAGGATTTTGTAGGAATAAATTTGGCGTCGAGAAGAGCCTTGTAGTGCCTTTGTTTTATTAAAAAGAGATGTCAGCCGTTGTCAATTGATGCCTGTGCCTATTGAATATCAGCAGTCCAACTACCATGTCATTGCGGGATTATCATTCGCTGAATGACATTTTTAACAGATAAAAATATTGCTTGAAACCCACGAGACACAGTGAATGAATCATGATGAATGTACTGCATGGTATTCTTTGTTCTTCTAGGTTTCTCAATGATGCTGGATTCAATCAAGTGGTACTGGTAGCAATATGTTATATTATGTGTAGGAATATTAACGTTTTCGCCTGGGTAGTTGTGCTTATCTGTCGGTCTTGGCCAGGCTTCTGATCATTTTGTTTTCTATTTGCTCGACGTATTGATTTAGGGCATGTTGTTTTAGTAGGGAATTAATAATTCGTCTGTGGGGACCTGAAGACAAACTAACCTAGGAACCTCATTTTGTTTTCTTTGGCTTAGTTTTTGTTCATTCTTGGTCAAGTAGGATAGGATGAGTGATTAGACAATAAACATTGGTTAATATGGTTCTAAGTTGATTGGATGCGTAGCCGACCAAGTTAAGACGTACTGCTTTCCACATGCACTTTTAGTTGCAGCTGGACATAACACACTAAAAAATAACATGTTGCTTAATCTGTCAATATATGAGAAGTCGCATTGTAGATCAGACGCCTGCCTTTACAGTTTGAGCAAGGGATAAGCCATAATATCCTAATCAACTTTATTTGTTTTCAATCGAGCTGCTAATTGTATGATGTCACGGACAACCACTATTTCTGGACATTGGCATGACATCAATCCTCCATCGTACTTGTTTTTCTCTCCTTTCGTTGTTCTTATGTGTTTTGGTCAGGAATATAATACGTTTGGGTCCCAAGGAACACAATGAGGCTTGGTCATTGTCCTTTCTGATTTGTCTTAATAATTGGCTTTAACTGAGATTACAAAGAACTGTGACATGAGGAGGAACCTGTAATATTTAATTCAGCCACTAGGAAATTGGCTTTCACTGTTGGGTTTGACTTTGGATCGATACTCCAGGTACCGATTTAGGTTGGTCCAGTTTTGTGTTTGTACTAAGTGGACTTGAGCCGTGACTTCTGAAACTAAGAATGCCGTCCGTTCTTAGGTTTAATTTTGATATATATGTATAACTACGAGCTCCGTTTCTCTGTAAGCTGACAACTGAATCACCAGCATGAGCTTTCGTAGGTTTCTTATTGTTTTAAAGATTGCATTGAATGAACAAGTTTAGCAATGATATCAATTTTGTTTGTTGTCTAAAACTGGGCTATATTGCTTGCAGATAATAACCAATGGCAAGTACAGAAGCGCGGTGCATAGGGCTCTAACCAATTCCAGACAAGCACGGCTCTCAGTGGCTACATTTCACGATCCAGCCAAGACAGTGAAAGTATCCCCTGCTTCGGAGCTCATCAGTGAGTCAACTCCTCCCCTGTACCGGGAAGTTGTTTATGGAGATTATGTGTCGTCATGGTACACGAAAGGCCCAGAAGGAAAACGAAATATTGATGCCCTCCTGCTTGAACCTTGATAGTTTGAAAACCCTCATTCCCCCAACATTATGGTACAAAGCAAACAGAAGCCTCTTTTTAGGAACCAAAATGATTTGAGGTTTTATATTGAGAGGTATAGATGCATGATTGTATACAATTGATGATACGCTAGGTTTTTCTCGTTTTATACATCTTCGGACGGCAATTGTTTCAATGGAAATTGATCTAAAATAGTGTAGTTTTCAATGCATTGTGTATGTGTTTTGGATTGCTATTATTGAAAGCGTCAAAAACTTAATATGGAAGCAAAAGCAATGCAATCCATACCACTGATTTTTTATTTTTTTTATTTTTGAGACGACAACTAATTTTTTTTAAATCAACACATGATACGACTAAATTGTCCTCAAACCGAATAATTAAACTAAAATATTTGAAAGAATTTGACAGAAGTAAAGAAAAAGAATCTATCACAATTAGAAAGCCTAAAAAAAGAAGAAAAAATCTTCAACTAAAATCCACACTTAACAATAATAATCATCATTAGCAATTGAAAATTAAATTAATTAATCAAAATTATGGCACCCCTATCTGCCGTCCGAGAACCAAAACAAAAATTAAAAATTAAAAATTAATTAATTAATTAATTTTATTTTTGAACACAGTCCCAAAACATCTGACTCCCCCAACCTCTCCTCCTTGTTCTCTTCCGTTTATCCCTATCTGTCTCTGACGCAGAGAGACCGAGCCAGCTCCCATTGGCGCCTTTTAACCCCTCCGATTCCTCCAAACAAACGCCAAGTTCCGATCCCATCCGATTCTAATCCAACCACCGTGAAAAACCCAGATGAAGCGCTACAGGAACGGAGAAATCTGGGACTTCGAGCACCAAATGCCGGTGGCCGCCGGTGCCGGAGATGTTATATTGGGTTTGGACGGCGGAACCACCTCCACCGTCTGCATTTGCATGCCTATTTTGCCCTTCTCCGACCCTCTCCCCGACCCGGTTCCCGTTCTTGCTCGAGCTGTCGCTGGCTGCACAAACCACAACAGCGTTGGCGGTAATTGTTTTTCATTTCTTGGGGTTTCAATTGATTTTTACAGTTTTGAAGTTTCGTGGTTTTTTACTCAATTGGAGTCACTATTTGGTGAAATTGTAGAGGCCGCTGCGAGGGAAACGTTGGAGCAGGTGATGGCGGAAGCGCTGGCCAAGTCCGGTTCGAACCGGTCGGCGGTTCGGGCTGTTTGTTTGGCGGTTTCCGGTGTCAACCACCCCACTGATCAGCAGAGGATATTGGATTGGCTGAGGTAACACTTCCAAGTCTCCAACATTTCCTACATTGTTCCCATTTGTGTGCTTCCCATTGGTTTCTTCATCGGACCCTTTTGACCCTTTTGGGTTTTCGACAATATCAATGTCGAATTAATGTTGTTTTGTGCTAAAAGGTTTGGGTTTGTCTTTGATGTGGACAGGGATATATTTCCCAGCCATGTGAGGTTGTATGTTCAGAATGATGCTGTGGCAGCTCTAGCTTGTGGAACTCTGGGGAAGCTTCATGGGTGTGTTCTAATTGCCGGCACGGGGACCATTGCGTATGGGTTCACAAATGACGGTAGAGAAGCTCGGGCAGCTGGTGCAGGTCCTACCTTAGGTGATTGGGGAAGGTATAGCCTTGTTGCTTTGTTCTTATTTCTGCTCTATCTCACTCTCTCCCTCAGGATGCTCTTAATTTATGAAAGTTATAGGGAATAGGGGAAGGTGTTTTCTTAATTTATGAAGCATATCGAAAGATACGAGGGTTGCGAGAAGAAAGAAAATAATGGGAGAATTTAAAGCCTTCCACCTTTCGGTCCTTCTCTGACTTCTTTATCATATTCGGACTTAATATAGCTCTTTCCTTATTTCATTTTCATCTTTCCCTTTCCTGCTCATCATTTTGTTATCATTACGCCCATCCTATATTCAGAAGATGCTCCCTGCCTGTCGATATTATGTTTATTATAAGATGTTATGGCCATATGTAACTCAGTCAGATATGCTAAATACACTTGATATCAGTTTTAAGCAGAATTTCTATAGTCTATTTTTCTGTGCTCCCTCTCTTTCCAGAAGTTTTATTGAAGGTAATATTTTGTTTACTTGCAGTGGATACGGTATTGCTGCACAGGCATTAACCGCGGTAGTAAGGGCCAATGATGGTCGTGGCCCAGATACAAAGCTTACGTCTAGTATTTTAGAGGAGCTTGGTCTTTCTTCTCCAGATGAACTCATAGGGTATCTATCTGAAACTTATAAATGTCGTCATCGCATATATGGGTGCAGTTACTAGTTGTCATTTTGGGATCTTACAGTCTTTAGCAAAACTTTTACGCAGTTTTGGCGAAAATAGATTACAAGGTTTGTTCCATCCCTTGAATGGTCCTGGTTACATGATCCAAATATGTGAGAAGGTTTCCACTAATTGTAGCTAAAATCTAGTATAAATGTATATGATAAAAGTTTTCCAGTTCCATTGAAGTACAATCATTTCATATTTTGAGACTAATCTTGTTAGATAACAATACTTACATGCCCTAAATGGCTGGATATCTCGGCAATCACTGCCTTCAAATGATTTTTTTTATTGGATTTCAGTCTCTTGAAAATGCAATTATGAGTATTTTTCCTTTGCACTTGTCATGCATTCTTGATTGAAATACATTTTATGTAAAAGGAATTTCGGTGTTTTGTGTATGTCTCTGTGAACCTTCTTGAGAAAATGAATTGAGAACCCAGTCAGTTGGTTCATCTGAACCGTAATTCACAAGATATGTTGATATAAATGAGCACCAGGGGTTTAATTGTTTGGGATATCAGATAACAACTATAATGATATATTGGATTTTAGGTGGACGTATGCAGAGCCATCTTGGGCTCGCATTGCAGCACTTGTTCCAGTTGTTGTATCTTGTGCGGAGGCTGGTGATGAAGTTGCAAATAAGATCTTGTTTGATTCAGTCCAGGAGTTGGGGTTGAGTGTGAAAGCTGTTGTTCAAAGACTTGGCTTGTGTGGTCCAGGTGTGACATACTGAACAAATAACTAAAATTTTTTTTTAAAGGAATTTCTTTCTTGGATTTCTTTGATGCATAATAAGCCATGACTCGTGAGGTTATGCATGACCTCATAGAACATTAATCATTGAGTGGTAGGGTAGTGATACTATTCAAATACCCCATTCCAAAAAGAAAATAACTAATACACTGCATACTGGGAGCAAAACATTTTCTCTCATGGCCTCTGATTATGCGGGTGTGTAGGGCCTTGATTCGATTCACTTTATGGGTTTAACTGTCATTATAGTTGATTGACACCTACAGGTGTTATCCTCCCTCTCACTTGTGCTCTCTCGCTTCCCAATAGCAGGGGTACGGCTTATTGAAAGTACGCATAGTTGACCTTCCATCTTAACATGCAATGTTTTTTTGAAGCACGACGGTGTGGCAGCTGTATGGTCATGCCTTGCTGTCTTATTTAATTTTCAAGTTTTATGCCTTTGTTCTATGCTCATTCCCTGTACATATGGGGTTGTATTATTGCAGTGCTCATGAGGGATATCCTTTATGGGTATCAGATTCAAGGAGTTTATGTACTTGCAAGTAATAATTGATAGGTAGGAAGTCCCTACTGTGCATGCTAATTTTACTTCTGTGTTAAAATAATTGCAGAGGGGAAAGATTCTTTTCCGCTCGTTATGGTTGGTGGTGTACTTGAAGCAAATAAAAGGTGGGATATAGGAACGGAAGTCATTAAATGCATCTCCAAGGACTACCCAGGGGCAGTTCCAATTAGGCCTAAGGTAAACACATATTATGCCTCACTTCAATCAACTTTTGACATTTCATGCAAATAAGATTTAAATGGTGAGCCAACTACTTATGCTAGATGGCTTCTTGAGTAGTCACTAGTGTCGGGCTTCCTTGTCGTTCAGTTCTACGTGTTCCTTTGAATAGAAACAGAAAAGCAACTTCATAACAAACTGATAACTAGAGACTAGAGAGTACATGAAAAATGGGCAACACACAAATAGTCTGCGGAAGGAACAAATAATAGTTATTAGATTACAATTGTTTCTATAATCAGGTAAAGGTCCGACTAATTACCATCCCATATGCTTGTATATGCACATTATCTTGTTGAATTTGTGACATTTTTTTTACTTACAATACTGCTTTATTTGTTATCTTGAATCACCGTCAGGTAGAGCCTGCGGTTGGAGCAGCATTGCTAGCATGGAATTTTTGCATGAAAGAATCTCTGAAGGAAGCCTTCAAGAGCTGACTGTTGTTGTTGTGTTACAGTCTATGAATTGTACAGTCGAAAGGATCATGACGAAGTGAAACAGATACAAGCAGATCAAAATTGAAAATGAAATCATCATCAATATATATTTTTTCGGGGTTAAGAAGTGATTATCAATTTTTTTTATAGTGATTATCAATTTTTTTATCTGCATAGAATTAGGTTTTTGATGTAACCTAGTGTTGCATGTAAAAGTATCACTGTTAATCGTGAAGTAAAGAAAATGATTGCAAGTGAGGCAAATGCTCCTTGTGTGTTTTTGTTGTTTGTTCAATTTTAGTCTCTTAAAAGTGAGTTGTTTTAAAACAAAAACTATCCTTGAGGCTAGCCCAGGCGGTGCCTCTGCCCAGCGTGAGTAGGCCATGTTTTCGTCTAGGCGCTGGTGAGGAGGCGTTGTCGAGGCACCACCTGGGCGTTTGACTTGTTTTTTGTTTAAAGAAAAAGCTGTCTCTCTCTTCTCCTCACTTGGCGTTGGCGTACGCGTGAAAGAGAACAGCACAGAGAGCAGCGCCGTCTCTCACGCAGACGACCAGCTGACCCCGACGCCGTCAACATCCAATCTCACCCCGTCATCTCCTACAAGTTTTGAATGATCTTTAAGATCATTATGGTGGTTGCTTGAGGTTTGAACCTTAAATTTTAATTTGATTTGAGATGGTCTTGACTATTATTTGAGTTATATGTTTGTTTTTTGCTTAATTGTTGCAATGGCAATAGATATTTGTTTATATTATATATATAATTAGAGGAGAGATTCATCTCACCACATTTTTAAACACAAGTTTTAGATTTTTGAATTTAAATACTCTCAACTACTGAGATTAAAAGTGACATCGTTTTATAAATATTTTTTTTCTCTCTCCTCATTAATTTCCCCAAAAAAATTAAATGGAGTCTTTTTCTTTCCCTTTTTATTTTCTGCCAAATGAAATAATTGAAAAGACCAAAATCTTTCAGGTCTCCTCCTCTTCCTTTTCACGTACAAACCTTGTTGGGTTTTTACGGAAACGGAAAAATATTCTCTCACCTCTCCATTGATGGCAATTGCCTCAGCAGTGTTGCAGAACATGAACAAGAGAAAGGAATCCTTTGCAATTTGGTGACTACCCACACGAACAGCCTATTCATTCTTCTTAACCTCCATTGCTTTTGTTTTTGTCGGACACAACCTCCATCGCTTGAAGATTACTGAAATGATCGGAAACACACACACACACACCAATCTGATTCCACCTTTTTTTTTTCTTTTTTTTTTTAACGGAGCAAAATTTATATCTGCTTCCATCCCAAAAATATGGCTTACGCCCTTTTTCGTTTGGATCACAACATCTCCTTCCTAAATTTGGAATCCATGAAAACAATTATACAAAGAATTAACAACTTATTAATTTGAGACTCAATCTTCTTTGTCAGTGAAAAATTTAATTACTTTGTTCATATTCCTTCTAAATCATAAATCAACTTCTCATGGAAATTGATCGAATTAACAACTTAAAACTGAGTTGGTTGTGAAATGGAATACTGAATACCCAACACCCATGAAAATAAATATCGTGTGTAAGTAGAAAAAGGTTTACTCCGAGTTAAATCATTCAAACTTAAAGTACATGATAAACTGACTGCAAAAGCCTCGTCTCTTCATGACTTGTAGATGAAAACATGAAGAAAAACATGAAACTTTTCCTGGGAAATAGCCTTTTGTAATTCCTTTTGGGATCCATACAATATAATATTGAATTTTTCTTACAATTTATCAAGAAACATTACTGATGCAAAAGACCTTCATCTCAATCTTGTAGGTCAGTTTCTGTAATTTCTGGTGAGATGGGGAAGATGGAAGGGGAGGGGTTGTGCAGGGAGAGAGAATTTATTTGCTGATTTCAGCATTAATTTACGTCACCGAGGTGATGAAAAAAATTATTTTCTTTTTCTTTTTTTTATTGGAAAAATCATTTTACATTTAATTTTAACCGTTAAAAGTGAATAAATATTAATGTATAATAAAACATGTGTCTAAATTTGTATTTAAAATATGGTGTCATGGATCTCTTCCCATATAATTATATATATATATATATATATATATGGATAATACTTGGGTACTCACTAGTGAGTACCCTATATACTCACTTTCTGATTTGGCCCAATCAAAAAATGACATGTGTTCCTTATTTTTAAAAGCCCAAGAAAAATTAAATAGCATATGTTTTATTTTTTAAAACAATAAAATATGTGTTAAAATATCACTGGGCCAAATTATTAAAGTGAGTATATAGGGTACTCACTAGTGAGTACCCAAGTATTATCCTATATATATAGGGGAAGGATTCATGGCACCATATTTTAGACACAACTTTAAACACAAGATTTTAACCATTAGATTAAGACAATATTAATGACTGAGATTAAACAAGACAATTAATTTTTTATTATTCTTTTAACTCAAAATTAATATTGTTTTATAAAAAATAATAATAAGTTGCACAAAACCCTATCTGACCTCAACCTCACCAAATGTGCAGCAATATTGAAAACTCTCCATATTCTCCATTTCCCCACCCTTCTCCAAGTCTCTTTTCTCACAATTGTATACCAAGAAGAGCACATTGCATTTCTTGGTCGGCGACACAAGAAACCCACAACTCCGACGACCTCCGATTTGGTCCCCATCTCCGGCCGACTCCAATGTCATCGGTTTTGGTTTCTGATTTTTTGGTTTTGTGCCCACTGATTTTATGTTACATCCCGTTCCGGAAAATAATAGTATTTTATTCCCGGAAGTGGGAAATGAAGAAAATGCCATTGGTTGACTTTTACGTCGTAACTCATACGACCCTTCCCTTTGTATTTTCTTGTCGTGCTCGTCGTTACGAACGCGTGGACGCGAGCGGGGCGTCGTTCGGAGTCCGAATGAATATTTTACGGGCGTTGGATTTCCGACTTTTTCCGCATTTTCAAATTTGGACAGTTTGGTGGTTGGGCTGGGGCCCAATACCCCTGTTGGCCCATGTGGCCTTGTCCCCCTGTCTATTGACTCTATGTCCCTCATCTCTCCCGTGCTCTCTCTGTCTGCAAAACTACACAAACATCACACAAATCTCTCAAGCCACCCCGTGGCCTTCTTCCTCCTCACCGAGCCAATTTCTCGGCCAACCTTCCTTCCAGATCAAACCACCATCTCAACCGAGCTCAGCCTCTCAGACCAAGCCCAGAAAACCCGAGTTTGAGCCTCGGAACAAATTCCCAGTTTTTCCCGACGAGACCTCGATCCTTCCCGGACGAGTTTCTCATCGATTGCCACCTCGATCCACCTCGAAATCACCACCATTGGACTCCTTGAAGTCCCTAGTACCTTGCTCGAGCCTTGGGTGGTGGCGTTTGGGCGAGAATCGAAGAAACCAAAATCAGCCGGTTTTGCACCGTGGACTCTTCCTCATTTTCAGGCCACTTCTGGCCAATTTTTGGCCCCCAAAATGGTAAATTCTTATTCTCCTCACTTCTAGCTTCATTTTGGTACTTGAATTGTGCAATTTGGCCTTGAAATGAAGAAGATATGAAGCTCTGAAATTTTTCCCACTTTCCGGCCAATTTTTTCAGATTCCGGCGACGGCGACTGAAAAGAGGACAGGGATAACCGGCGCTGATGTCAGCGATGACGTCAGCAAACCGGTTCAGACGTCAGCGATGACGTCAGCGATGACGTCAGCAACCGGTCCAGACCTGTTACAACCCGTCCCAAAAGTTTTGTGAAATTACCAAAATACCCCCAGTGGTCAATGTTGACTTTTCGTTACGACTTGTGAAAATTTATTTCTTTACATATTCTTGATGTACTCGTCGATACGAACGCGTGGACGCAAGCGGAACTCAATTCGGAGTTGAAACGAACGTTTTATGACGTTTTTAAGTGTAGCGGCATTTTAGTAATTTTTCACTCCGTGTGTGGGAATTAGGGTTTTTGGCTGACTGCACAGCAGCCAACCCACCCCATCATTTCTGCACGTCACTTTCTCTCTCCCTCTCTTTCTCTCCCATTTTCTCTCTAAACCAAAAGTTCACTGAAACCCTAACCTTTGGACGAATCACAAAACTGTCGAATCGTTGCCCAAAATCCATACCATCGCAATCGTCTCGTCATTCTGGACGAGGCTATGATTTCAGAATCTCAAAACTTGAACCCGATCGTTCAAACCGACGTCGGAACGGAATAGGCAAACTGTCCGTCAATTTTCTGTACAAACCAAACCAAGGTAAGCCTCGAGACCATTACCATTGGTTTTATTGGATTGAGTAGGTTTAAATCGATATAAAGAACGTCCAATTTGGTGCAGTTTTGAAGGAGAACGGAATTAGGGTTTCCCGAAGCTTCCCGGCCAATTTCAGGCCATCTCCGGCCATTTTTCCGGCCTCAAATTGGTATGAAAATATTCTACTCCTCAATACCTTCAATTTGATATATGGCACGTTCAATTTGGCCAAAGAACGAAGAAGATATGAATTTTTGAAGTTTGGGGACATAATCGGTATTAAATTTCCAGATTCCGGCGAACCAGACGGCGGCGCCGGCGGCAGCTCCGGCGACCGGCGCGAGGAAGGGGACGACAGAATATTCCGTTAACGGTAACGGAATATTCCTGACGGCGTTAGCATATTCCGTTAAAACTAACGGCGCTGACGTCAGCAGGCGCGTGGCTGACGTCAGCCGCGCGTGGGACGGCGCGTGGGGGACACGTGCCGCGCGTGGGTGACACGTACCAGAGCGTGGCGACACGCGCCAGCGAGTGGCGACACTCGCCAGCGCGTGGCGACACGTGCCAGCGCGTGCCGGCGGGTGCCGGCGCGTGCCAGCGCGTGGCCGGCGTGTGAAGCCACCTCCCGGCGCGTGGCGGCGCGTCCGACCGTTTCCCGGCGCGTGGCGGCGCGTGCGGCGGCGTACGGCGGCGTCGGCCTCGGTGGACGACGGCTGTAGGGTTTTCGGGCTCCGGAAATAGTTTTTCGAGCCCGTTTTTGCTAAAATAATAATTTTTTTGGGGGATTTTTCTTTAAGACCTATTTTTAATTTATTTTAGGGAAGTTCTAATTTGTTCCCTAATATTAAATAGGTAATTCTTCGACTCCGCACACCGAGGAGGGCAACACCGAGGGAGATTTCACTCCCGATCACCTGTGAGTGGACATTTGCTTTATTAAATGGATTTTATGTTTAAAATTAAATATGATTTTGATTTATATATGGTCTTAAATGGCTTTGAGGCATGTTTATTTATATATATTTATTAGTAAATATATATACTTGTTGATAATTATTTATGCAACCATATTTGTTCTATTTATGGTATATATATTGGGAAATGGTTTTAATTGGTGATTGGGATTATTTATCAAGTATGATTATATGATATGAAATGGGTTATACTTCGATATCACTTTTGCATAAATATTAAATGATATTTTATTATATGGTTTTGAGGGAAATTTTTATTTATGCAATACTCGATATTTGGGAATTATGAAAGGGATTTTGGCTCCTATATCTATACACATGAGTATATATGTATGTTTTCAAACACACTTGGTATGCTTTCACTACGTTGTAGTACCGTTCTCACGGCCGTAGGACAGTTCTCACATGTTTGGGTCACACGCACTGTACTCCAGGGGTATTGTCCGGTAAATACCTTAGTGCAAGCTTGTCTTACGTTTATTGTTGTTTATGGGGAAAAGGCCCCACTACGTAAGGACTCGGGTGTGACGCGCTGCGGCGCCAGGACTTACATGTGTGTGGTACTGAGTGTAACCAAAATTAGCTTGTACGGTGATTGAGAGGCTGTTCCTCAACCCGTACATGGGTGATCGCGTATATACCCTGTGTTGGTTTTCCCTTATATATTATTGGAATTATGAAATTGTGATTTATGGATATTATATCTTTTGATATGTTTCAATATACGTTTAAAGTATTTTTTGAACTATACTATGATAGTATATTTCTACGATTATTACTGTTTTTCAAACAGGGGGTTAATATGTTGAAAAGAGAATGGTTTGCGAAAACTTTTATTTTTGTCCACTCACACTTTTGTTTTGCGCCCCCTTCAGGACATAGTGATAGTGCATCTGGCGCAGTCGAGGATTTTGCGTGGCAGCTCTGATTATCCATCCCGACCATGTAGGGATCTATCTTTCTTTCAGTTTCTATAATAATATCCATCCCTGTTATGGATAGAGATTCTAGGAACTCAATTTATTATTTGTTTTCCGCTGTTTCAAAATTAGTACGCTCTGAACCATATGCATATTGACATTGAGTTTTGTAACTTTATTACAATTTAATTTTGGTTACACTAAGTGTTGTCATGCATTTAATGGCTTCGTCACTTACGAGTGTCGGCCAGCACGCTCGCACTCGGTATCCACGTGGGTATCGAGGGTGGGGTGTGTCAAGACCGGCGCTGACGTCAGCGTTGACCGTTGACTGGGCGTGACCGGCGCGTGGTGGACTTCGACCGGCGCGTAGCGGCGCGTGGCGGCGCATGGAGGCGCGTGTGACCTCACAGCCGAGCGTGGCAACGCGTGAGGCCATTTGGCAGCGTGTGGCGGCACGTGCGGCGGCGCACGGCGGCGGTTTTGGGTTTTCCGACCCCGTAACTCCGTTTTCGGGTTTCCGAACACCCTTTTTTTCGTATTTTCGAATACTTTATTAATTGTGGGTGTTCTAATATAGGTTTTGGCTACCCGTGGAGTACGGAGAGCGTGCAATTGGGCTACTTCGGCATCGGTATATGTGAGTGGGCCCTTTCCCTATTATATTTAAATGTGTTTGATGCTTGGAAAATTATATTAGGCTATGCCTACACCTTTAATTGGTTTTTAAATGATATTTATCTTGTTTAATTAGTAAACTTTAGTATTATATTGTTATACTTGGTTTACTAGTGTGACTCAACTATATTTTATGGGTCTTGGACATTATTATATTATATTGCCTATGCTTTAAATGTGGTTTATACCTATACCTAGTGATTTTGGGATTTATATTTATACTTGGCGAGCCTAGGGCTATATTTTGGTGAACCTTGAGTTTGATATCTCTACCGTATTTTGGTTCACTTCCTATGTTGTTAAATTGGTATTTTGTACCTTGGCACCTTTGTGGTATATACTTGGCTTAGTATTTTAAGTATTTTGGTATATACTTGGTATTCCAGGTACGGCATCCGTGAATACCTAATTATACGTTTACTTTGAGGTTTATCTTAGAAAGGAAATTACCCCACCTTATTTTATTTAGAAATATTCCGTGGTATGTTTTTACACGCTCAATTAGGAATGCTTACACGGTGTCAGTAGTACTGTCCGGGGTCAGGACCAGCTTCACGTGGATGTTCACACGCACTGACACGCTCACTTTGGATCCATCGTAGGTGCCAGCCTGTTCTAGGTCGCCTGGGCGACTCGAACTCGTTGTGATGCGCTGAGCGCCAGCTTCACGTGTATGTAGTACATGAGCGTACCATTATTCATACACCCAGCATGTTCATGACATAATACCTCTGTATGAACTCGTGTGTCTGTCATACCTATCGCGCGTATACCCTATTGTTTTATATTGTGATTTTACTATCGGATTTCACTGATGCCACGGAGGCTTCTACTGTTTTACGGGTTTCCCGTACTATCTTATTTTATACGATTTTTCTAGTAAAGTATTTTTACTAAGATGTGGCTTTCTGCCTGTTTTGGACTGTAAGTACATTTCCGTACTTACACTGTTTTTCCACCTACTACAGTAGTATGTTTTCCAGAAAGGTTTTTCGAAACTATTACTTGTTTTGACGGCGAGGGGTTATTACTTTCAGAAAGGAAAGGTTTTACATAATATTTACTTATGGCCCACTCACCCTTCTGTTTTTGCGCCCCTCCAGGATAAGTGGCTTGGAGCTATCGACGTTGAGACGCGGTGGTATGACAATGTAGGAATTCTTGGTACTTGTAATTATTCAGTATCCCGTACCTTGTACAACCAGTTATTATTTTATTAATTCTTTCCGCCTGCACACTTTCGTGCACTCTGATCTTTTATTCATTCAATTTGTTCAAATTATCCCTTATTTCTTCAAAATGGCTTTCGTCACCCCGCGTGGTGTCGGCCAGCACACTCGACTTTTGGGTGTCCACCTGTACATCCGGGTCGGGATGTGTCATTTTAGATGGTTCCTCAGGGGGGAAATAAAAAATTCCATCAAACTACCTTTGATTTTTGGCAAGACATATTCTTATTGGAAAATTTGTTAATAGAAAGAAATATGGCTTGAACTCTCTGGAGCATATTATTATCATGAGACGTGGTCTGCGAAAGGCTTAAATTGCCTTGTTCATCACCTTTGAATGTCACTCAACAATGTTTTTATAATCTCAATTTTGTTAATTTTAAGCACCCATTAATGATCACTGCCCAGCCGAGATTAGTTGATATTTTTTTAATACGTTGGTGCTGTTCAAGAACAAGGATTTGCAGAAAATGTTTTCACAGGAGATGTGGGATGCAGGTGTCTGCGACCAAGAAATAGGATAATACTCATGGTCTGCAACGGCCGGCAATGGAGAAGAAGAAGAGATATAGTTTTGATATTTCAGCATTGTTTCATGTTTGACGAGGGTAAAGTAGATTGGGTTATGTGCAAATTATTATTATTTGATAAAATAATATTAATTTTGAATAAAAGTATTGTTAAAAGAATAATAATAAATTAATTGTCTTGTTTAATCTCAGCCATTAATACTGTCTTAATCTAATTGTTAAAATCTTGTGTGTTAAAATTGTGTCTAAAATATGGTGCTATGGATCCTTCCCCACATATATATATATATATATATATATATATAAAGTATTATAATAATTTTAGGTACCGTGAGGCTATCGCCTTACGCCTCAAGCAGGCACGGCCCTGAGGCTAGCTCAAGTACCTATATTAGCCCTAGTAGCCTACCCCATAATTCTATAGCCCAATACCACATTCCTTCAGCCCAGAAAAAAAAAAACTTTTTCTCAAACATCACATGGTCTCTCTCTCTCGGCTCGAGAGCTTGTCGGGGAAAAAAAATCAACGATGCCGATGCGAAGTGGGAAGAGACTCCTTCCAGCCTACTTCTTTCATAGTTCTTTATTGATTGATGCTCTTCAGTCTCCAATCTCTAAGTTAGTGTTTTAATTCTTTGATTCTTATTTCCTTTTGATTTTGATGAATCTTTAGAAGAAATTATGGATTGATAAAATTAGGGATTTAGGCAATCAGGAATTCAAAAATTAGGGATTTGTTGCTTGCATTTTTGTATGATATCTATATTTGTCATTTTATTCTATTGGCAATTCGTTGTTTTATTGGATTTGTTGCTTTCCTCCACGTTTTAACTCTTATTGGGCATGTGCAATTGGATTTTTTTTAAAATTATTAAAACTTGTCTTCAAACCAAAATAGAGGATGACTTTCTTGGAGATTGTATGATTGTCCACATGGAAAGGGAACTTGTTGATACGATCGATTTAGATTCAGTAATTGATGAATTTGATGCTATAAAGACTCGTACGGTACAACTTAAGTAGTTTTATAATGTATTTGCATTGCATGTTTTCTTGTTGCTTATTGTAGGTTTTGTTTGTGTATAATTATGCATTTTGAGAGGTAAGGCTTATTACGCCCCCCTAACTAGGTGCATCTCTTTTTGCTTATCAATGAAATTCACTTGTACCATCAAGTTTTGTTTATAAAATATTATTTATACATGTTATACTTGAAGTCATTAACATGTTTTATAACATTTAGGGAATGTCAAAAAAAAATAAATGAGACTCTGCCGAAATTAAAAAAAAAAACATTCCACTAATGAAATTTGGCTTCAAAGTTCAGCACACCTGAGATTTGAATCCTGGATATGTGCCTGGCCCCAAGGCTATCCCTGAGACGCCTTGACTTCTCCTTCGCCTTTTAAAACATTGGTTTTTATATAAACACATTTGCATGCTTGTTATTAGGTTTGCAGACTCTTAGTTTTATAATTAAAATCATCAGTATAATTTTATCATTCCTTGACATTACAAGAATGAACTGTTATTTGTACTCTAAAAATCTCATTGTGCACTCCTCTCAAGCAGTCTTCTAAAAATTGGTCTGGGAGGCGCCTAGGCGCTGGGCGGTGGAGGAACGATGCGATTTAGGCCAAAATGGGAAGAAAAATTGGGTAGGAGCTAGGCGGGCGCCTAGGCAATGCTAGGCGGTGGCTAGGCGAGGTTTCATGGTTTTTAATTTTTTTTTTGTTCTTTTTAGATTTTAATCTTTTATTTTCTTCATGCTGCAATTGAATGGTGTTGAATTCTAGATGCACGATCTCATTTACATATATTGATTCATTGAATCATTGATTAAATATGTGATGAAAGATTATGCGAATTTTATTTTTGAATTTGGTTTCGGGTTTTTCTTATTTTTGTTGCATTAGTTTGTGATGATGTCAATGCCATGAAATAAGTTGTTGCATTAGTCTAAGACTCTGAGTTGATTGTAGTACTTTATACATGTATGTATTTTTCTATTTTGCATTTTATCTCTCCCAAATTCCCAATACAAATATAGTTTTTTGTTTTTTTTTAAAAAGTGTAAATAGACACTTATTTATATGATATATAATAAATTTACTAAAATCCACCTAGGCCCCTAGGCGCTAGGCTCCTGTCCGCCACCTGACTAGCTCCTAGCACTTTTTAGAACCTTGCTCACAAATGTATTTTTCTTTTTAAATATTGAAAGTTTGGGTGCACAATGAGAATTTTAGAATGCCAATAATAATTCCCTAAAAGAAAAGAATCTTTAAATTCCTTGTTAAACTTACTTGGGGTGAAAATGGCATAATTGGCATTTTATTTCTATGCATTCTAATTCGGTAGAGTGCTTAGGGCTGGTTTGGCGAGTATGCATGCGTATATTGTTAGTGTGGCGTTTTGTGTCAATGACACGTCAAGTGAAGACAAACTTACACATATTGTATCATTGGCACGACCCGCTATAATGGTGGTGTACTCGTGTCTTGTAAGTTCTTTTCATTAGTTTGGAATTGTTTATTTAAGAAACACTTTTGTTTATAAGCCTTTTTTGGTAAAAGTGCATTTTATTAAAAACATGTTGAAATTTTTTTCATTAAAAAAAAAGCGTTCTCCAGAAAACGCTTTTAGTGATCAAAAACACTTACAACCTTTTTGGAAGCAATTCAGTTATAATATATATGGTCAAGAAATGTCGGCCCTCAAGCTTTGTTCGATAGAATTCATAGGCAAGAGATATACACTAGTCAGTAAACCCAAATCTACTCACTTTCTTTTTCGAAGAAAATTGTAACGCCCATGGCATGTAGAAAGCATGCAAAGGATGCTTAACCTTCCCATATCAGAACAAGAAAAGCACAACTTGATTCGATAACGGCTTCTGATCTTCACACCAAAAATAATCCCCTCATCTTTTTGGATCATCATATCCTCCATTGTCAACTATAAATACCCCTCAAACCCTACATACCAAAACCTACATTAACAATTTAAGCTCACGATTAAGGTATAATTAAACACTCTAGCACTTCAAACGTACAAAAAATGAAGGGTGTTGTTATAGCGGCAGTGGCGGTGGTGCTGGCCATGTTGGTCTTGATTGAACCGGGGCATGCCACGGTCACTTGCCAACAAGTAGTGTCATCTGTGACTCCTTGCCTTCCATATCTCACCAGCGGCGCTGGCACCCCGCCCCCGGCATGTTGCAGTGGAGTTTTGGGTCTGAAACAGCTCACTCAAACCACCGAAGATAGGCGTACAGCCTGCCAATGCCTTAAGGACGAGGCAAGTCGAAACCAAGGCATTGAGGAAGATGCTGCGGCTGGCCTCCCCTTGGCGTGCCAAGTTCAGATCAACGTTCCCATTTCTAGGAGCGTCGACTGCAACCAGTTAGTAATTAATTCATGTATTGTATTCAAAAAT
Source organism: Gillenia trifoliata (assembly GCA_018257905.1). Classification (NCBI taxonomy): domain Eukaryota; kingdom Viridiplantae; phylum Streptophyta; class Magnoliopsida; order Rosales; family Rosaceae; genus Gillenia; species Gillenia trifoliata. The sequence goes on from CM031082.1 coordinate 11,516,838, forward strand.
GGGTCAAACTTCAATGGTACGTACTGTTGAATGGTTTAAGATTCATTTGAGGCCCACTGCAAATTAATCTGGACCATTCAATGGCCGTACCATTGAATGGTACGTACCACTGAAGATTTTTCTTTGAAAAATTCTTACTAACAATTGTTGTGTCATGTGATTAGCACGTGAGATGTGTTTTGTCATGTGATCATCACGTGCTTGCTATTGCTAATGTTTTTTGCTTTTCTATGCACAGGATTGAGTAAAATGGAGGATACAGATTGAGTTAAAATAAATAGAGAGAAGCATGCATGCTTGGGGGATGCTACTATCTTCTTCCCAACGGCTACATTGGCTAGCTTTTGGTTGAATGTGGTCAAGTTATGGTTCTCACTAGAGAGCCATGCTATACGTACTTAGTTTAAGCTACTAGCTACTTGTTATGTACGATTTAATATTGTCTTAAATAAAATAAAGAAATCTTAGTTATCTGTTGCACATCTCTCTCTCTCTCTCTCTCTACACACACATCACCTACATATACGAACATTTTACCAATGTCAAATGAACTTCAATTGAGATTTGAGGCCTTCTTGCAAAGTATATATAACCTGAAAAAGTCGTCAAATCAATGTGTCACTCCAATTACAATTTTGTTGCAATGTACTACTTGCAACGAATTTGTTTAGGGATACACTAGGAAGTCTTTTTCTTTTCCCTAACATCGGCAAGTAGTGAAAAAAGGTCCACATACTCTAATAGCCAAAATTGTGAGTGTTTTCGGATATGAATTCAAATAATCTTAATATGATTCAATCCAATTCGACTATTTTATGTCATTCTATTCTAGTAGTGAGATATGAATTCAAATTGTGATTCAGTGTTTTGAAATATGAATTCAAGTAACCTCAATATGATTCAATCCAATTCGATTGTTTTATGTCATTTTATTTCAGTATTCTAAATTGTGATTCAACTAGCGTTTTAGGATATATAAGATCTAAATTGTGAGTCAGTATCAACATAATTCAATCCAATTCGATTGTTTTATGCCACTCTAATAAAAAATGACAAATTAATAAGTATTGTAACCTAATTTGGATCCATATCCAAAACGCTAGTTGAATCACAATTTAGACTACTAGAATAGAATTACATAAAGCAGTTGAAAGACATCGAAAACATATCAGCCAAACAAAACTATCGAAAAGAAGGTAACGCGCTTGGCGGATAGTCATGCATGAAATGCCTAACCGAGATATAAGAAGTAGCTAGAGAGCATGCAATGCGCTCCTAAAATCACACAAATTGAACACACCCGCCATTAGCAACTATAAATACACCTCAAACCGACCGACCAAAATCACAACTAAAAGCTCCCATACATTTTTAATTTATAAGCTCAAGCTTAAGGTACACTAGAACACTTAATCAGTCTCAAAACCCTACCGAAGACAAGCGTGACACCTGCGAGTGCCTTAAGGAAATGGTAATTCACTACTCAAACATTAAAGGAAGAACTCGCGGTTGGTTTGGCTGCGGCGTGTAATGTCCAACTCACTTTTCTCATTTCCAAGAATGCTAATTGCAATGAGTAAGTAATCGTATTAACAAATCCTTCTCCACACACACACCCCCCCCCCCCCCCCCCCCCCCCCCACACGCTTTATTATGTGATCAGCATGTGATCCGTTTGATGCGAAAAACTATTATAAATGACGGTTATGTTTTATTATGTGATCAACATGTGGTCCGTTTGATGCAAAAAACTATTATAAATGACGATTGTAAGTAAGAAAATTCTTTGTTATGTCGGTACTGCTGATTTTTGATTGCTAACATTTTTTTGTTTTTGCACAGAGTTAATTAAAATCAAGGCTATAGATTGAGTTAAAATAAAGAAAGGTAAATTCATATTAAATATCAAGTTAGGTATAGGTTTTAAGGAAAAATACCAAGTCTAATTAAATATTTTATGATAAGCCACAAACTTTATTGCAAGTGATCCTATGACTAAATAAAAGATATGAGAGATTACCATATTGTCCTCAAATTTATTTCTTTCATAATTTTATAAGGCTTTTAGAGCTCGGGGTTAACTTTGAAGGTTTATGGTTTTAAAAGGTCGGTCAAGGTTTGGGGTTGATCATTTTGGGTTTAGGGTTTTAGAATGTCCTTGGGAGGAGCTTAGGGCTTAGGGTGTAGGTCTCGGGTTTTGGGTGAAGCCCAAAATCCGGGAACTAGACCCTACGCCCTAAGCGATTAACGTAATAAAAAAAATTTTCTTCTAAAAAAATTCATACTCATGCTTGTTAGTTACAATTCATTGGGAAAGTTAATAGCTATAACTTTGTAATGGTAGGGTTGGACATTATTGTCATTTTACCTAGCAAATTAGTTTGACTTTCCAACTAGTACCTAAACTAAAATTATAGTATTTTAACTTAAAATTATTTTAAATTTGGTATTTAAACTAAAAACTCCCAATAAATAGGTAAGCAAGAAGCATGGTGGATCAATGCTTCTATATTCTCAACGGCCGGACATCCACACATAGCTATGGTTGAATGTGGTCAAGATATGGTTCTCACGAGGGAGCCATGCTATACTTAGTTTATTCAAGCTACTTGTTAATAAAATAGTTTTCTTTTAAATATCTGTTGCAGATCTCTCTTAGAAACATATTATATTGTAGTACATACTGTAGTGTCAAATCTCATATAATTCAACAGAAATTCTTGGATAGGCATTGCCGCATACGGCGAGAAAAGCCTACTTGCACTTAAGTGATGCACTCTCATCACGTACCGGCATACGTATTTCTCACAAACGATGTAACTTCTTATTATGATATAATAAGGTAAAATTTTTGGGTGATACGTACTATTTAATGGTACGACTATTGAATGATTCAGATTAATTTGCAGTGAGTTCTAAATAAATCTTAACCATTTAACAGTACGTACCATTGAAGTTTGATAAAGCGATGTTGAATACGACATTCTTTACTTATCTCCATGATTGAAAAATAATTTTCATACAAAAATGAGCTTAACCAGTCTTTTTGACTCTCGAAAAAATGGACTGTCATAATTTAACCATCAGCCAATTCTTTTTTTTTTTTTTTCAAAAAAAAAAAAAACCCAAGACCATAGAATTTGATAGTAAAATACAAGAAGTCTTTCAAACATTAATTTGTGGCAGCTAGGACTGAATTGACAACTTAGGTTCTAAGTGCTTGATAGATGACACATTGAACTATAATCAGCAACCATCACAACCTATTAATTATTTCAGCAAAACTTCTAAAGGAAATTGCCTCTTGTGGGCACACATGGAGAAGTTCTATTCAATTTAAAGCATTTCAACTCAAACCATGCACAAAACAAATTAAGCCCCCCTAACCAATATTTAAGGAAGTTGGATCAATGCTTTATGGAGAAAACAATAAGAGATAAGAGACCTCCCTATAAATGTAATTTGATTAATCCCATTTATTAAATTCATATGGACAACCAAATGATACCCTAATCATCTTTTCCCCAACAAATTTTTTTTTCCAAAAAAGCTAACATGAAAAAGATTGGCAATTTCCAAATGAGGAAAAAGGGGAAAACATTGATTGGTAAGGGTAATATGGGTCTCTTTTCTGGTCACCTAGTGATAAAAAAATTACGGTCACTCGCCATTGAGTATAATATCAAAAATTTTATGTAAAAACACGTTTATTTATTCACACACTTAGATATCAAGTTTTAGGGTAAATTGGGTGAGGACGGTCACCAACAATTATGTGGGCTAGATTGCAAAAGAGGGGAAAATTCTAGGGTAAAATACGGAAAGTGGGGTTAGATTTTTGGTCCTCCTATTTCTATTTGCTTTTTCTGACAGCCATCCCCATGAACATTACATACATTACCCCACCAGCAATAATTACCACTGTATTAATTGATCGTAGACCAAACACGCCCTCAACGAAGACCAATAAAGCTTTCTCTCTCTTACCCCAATTCACACTCTCTCTCTCCACTTTCTCTCTCATCAGCAGCTTCACAAGCAGAGCAATCAAGCTCTCTCAAGCTGAAACTTCACCTCTTTCGGCAGTCCAATCGGAGCTTCTGAAAATGTCGCTCTCAGCTCAGTAAGAGTTCCCCAATTCTCTGTTTTACTTCACTTGCTAAGTAACTGTTCAATTTCTGAGATCTGGGTTGTCTAGGGTTTCTCTGGAGCTTGCTAGAGTTGATAAGTTTCTGAGCTTTGGAGCTGAGAGTTAGGGTTTAGGGTTGTAATTAGGGTAAATGTGGAGGGTTTTGGTGGGGTGAAGAAGATCTGGGGCGTATGAGGGTGAGAGGGGTTGTGTTTTGTATTGGCACAGGCTTTGGATGAGATTTTCCCAAAGGGTAGTTGAATTTTCTGGTTTTGGCGGGGGGGGGTGGGCATTTTTTTTTACAGCATTTGATGATATAGAGGTGAAGGGGCTCAGTAATGGGTGCTAAATATCTGTAAGGAATAAGGAGGGGACTGGTATTTGAATCTTTGTTTGAGTTGGGTTTGAAGGGGGTTTCAGTAGGTGGTGAAAGGAGGTTGCTTTTTCGGATTTTCGAACAATGAGGCTTTCGTCTTCGTCCTCGTCTCCGGGGTTTAATCATCAGCCTCAGGAAGGTATGCTTTTTTTGTTTGTTCCTTATTTGGTTATTTCCCTTTTTGTTGTCTGAAATTTAAATTTAATACTTTCGTCGAAGCGTTTGTTATTTCACTCTGAGCAGTGTCCTGCTTGCTTTTATGTTATTTATGTTTAGGGTCTGAAGTTACTGAGCCTACGTTTTAGGCAATTTTTATTTGTGCATGTCTTAATTAAAAGGTCATTGAACATGCCTGCTCTGTATTTACTTTACGAGTAGTTGTGTCTCCTCATGGAGTTATTTCATGGTAAAGAAAGTGACATTTTATGCGTACATTACTTGTATGTTTGAGAAATTAAGTTTGGTGACTGAGCACACAACTTACCATTTTACAATTATCTTAACTGCTCATAATGCTGGATGGAGTTCGAGCTGGAAACTTGTTATAAGATTGAAGTGGTTTAGGATTTTGAATCTATGGATGCTTATGTCATGCATACTCACACAAGCATAGAACCTATTGCAGGGGAGAAGAAATGTTTGAATTCTGAGCTATGGCATGCGTGTGCCGGGCCTCTGGTGTCTCTGCCTCTCCTTGGAAGTCGTGTAGTCTACTTTCCACAGGGCCACAGTGAGCAGGTCAGCAACTGCATCATTATCTCATTTATTGTTGAATTAAGATTTTTCTTTCTGAATGGTATTTGCAGAAAAAAATTGGTTTGCAGTTTGTAGAATAGGGACGTTTGTTGTTTGTGGTTTAAGGACTTATCTCTTGTTACCATTGCCTTGTTTTTGTCTAATAAGTTTGAAATGGGTCAACGCTGTGTTTTGTATCTCCCTGCATTTTGATTATTGAGAGCAGATCTTAAAATGAGTAATTATTCTTGTGATCTGGAATCTGGATAATAAAATTAATATATATTATGATATTGGTGTGCTGTGTAATCACATGTTGTGTATGTTCATTTGTAAAGGATGATTTACTCCTGTAGTCCAAAACTTTTTGAGTACACTTGTTGTTGCTTAAACAGCTGAAACGTTTAATATCTAACTAATCATTTCGTCCTGAACACTAACCTTACAGTGTGTATTCATTTTTCGTTTTTAATTCTTGGTATTTCTTATACAGGTTGCTGCATCAACCAACAAGGAAGTGGATGCTCATATTCCCAATTACCCCAACTTGCCTCCGCAACTAATTTGTCAGCTACACAATGTCACAATGCATGTAAGTGTCAGCCTGTTTGCGTCTTCTCTGTGTACCAATTTCTTGGGCTGCTACTTAAAATTTTAATTTTCTATGGTACAGGCAGATGTGGAGACAGATGAAGTATATGCTCAAATGACCCTACAACCATTAAGTCTGGTACTGCACTCGGCTGTTTTTAAATTTGATTTGGGAGTCAAGTAATTTTCATGTCCTAACATAAACTATTTTGTAGCAAGAGCAAAAAGATGTATACCTACTGCCTGCAGAGTTGGGTGCTGCCAGCAAACAGCCAACCAACTATTTTTGTAAAACTTTGACTGCAAGTGATACTAGCACACATGGAGGATTCTCTGTTCCCCGCCGTGCAGCTGAAAAAGTCTTTCCTCCTCTTGTAGGTGTCCTTATCTTTGACTCATTTGATCATCATTCTTCTGTTCTTTATTTTTTCGTCTCATAAAGTTGGTTTCATTCATTTTACTTTTACTGTTCCTCAGGATTACTCGCAGCAGCCCCCTGCTCAGGAACTAATTGCAAGGGATCTTCATGATAATGAATGGAAATTCAGACATATATTTCGAGGTGAGCATAAATTTCTTCAGAATTCTGTTTTGTATCTGCTGTCACTATCTTTTATCGTTTTCACATATCATTCTTCAAGTCTGCTGCTCTATCTTAGATGCCAAAGTAACTGAGAGCAGTGGTACTTCACACACAGTTCAGACAAACTGTGGTTTTAAATGTCAAATATGAAAATTTTGGGGAAAATTTTATACGTACTGGTATGAGCTATATCCATGTCATATGATTGTCTCATTAGAAATATATTAAATGTCTTATTTACTTGAACTTAACTTTCTATGCCTAGGTTTTTTTTATTTTATTTCTTATTTTTCAATTTATACTGTCTGGAATTCTTAACATGTAATTCTGGCTTCTAATTGCGTTTTGGCATGGCATTGTGCAGGCCAGCCCAAGAGGCATCTTCTCACAACAGGATGGAGCGTGTTCGTTAGTGCTAAACGACTTGTTGCTGGTGATTCGGTCCTCTTTATCTGGTAAGTTTAAACTGTTATTCTGTTATTGGAGGGGTGGTGGTGGTTGTACTTATTCAGTCAAGAATTGTTGTAATCATTTCTCTCACTAATGTGTTGTCTTCAATCAGGAATGAAAAGAATCAGTTGCTCTTAGGTATTCGGCGAGCAAATCGTCCACAGACTGTCATGCCCTCATCAGTTTTGTCAAGTGACAGCATGCACATTGGTCTTCTTGCTGCTGCAGCTCATGCAGCTGCAACAAATAGTCGCTTTACTATATTTTATAATCCGAGGTGAGTATCTGCTACTTCTCCAGATTGTAAACACTACTATTTACATCTTATCCCTCAATTTTCTTACAACGCAGGGCTAGTCCATCTGAATTTGTGATACCCCTGGCCAAGTATGTTAAAGCTGTCTATCATACTCGGGTTTCTGTGGGCATGCGATTTAGGATGCTGTTTGAGACAGAAGAGTCTAGTGTCCGTCGGTAGGTTATTTCTCTTCGTAGTTTGATTTCATTATATAGTTTATGATTCACATTTAATTAAGTGGTTATTCATACTTGCATTATGTGGGTTATTGACCTTTCTTATTTATTTTGTTTGTTCTTTTCCTTCAGATACATGGGTACAATAACTGGCATCAGTGACTTAGATTCTGTTCGCTGGCCAAATTCCCATTGGCGCTCTGTGAAGGTGTGTTGAGAGCATTTGGTGATTTTGATGCTCTTTAGAATTCTGATTTTTTTCTGTTATAATTTTTTGATTGAGGTGTGGCCAGTTTTTTTAACTTTTTCAAACTTTGTAAGGTTTGTAACGTGTTTTCTGCTAATGCAGGTTGGCTGGGATGAATCCACTGCTGGGGAGAGGCAGCCAAGAGTATCATTGTGGGAGATTGAACCACTAACAACATTCCCAATGTATCCATCCCCATTCCCCCTCAGACTAAAGCGACCCTGGCCATCTGGTGTTCCCTCTTTCCACGGTATCCTTGGTTTTTTGCTTGAGCAGCGCTTGGTGTATTGTCTCAAATTGTTCTGTTTCTTTTGCCCCTTAAAATACTCAGTGGTATATTCATTTCAGGTCTCAAAGATGGTGATATGGGCATTAGTTCTCCACTGATGTGGCTTCAAGGAGGGCTTGGAGATCAGGGGATGCAATCTTTGAACTTCCAGGGATTTGGAGTTTCTCCTTGGATGCAACCAAGGCTTGAAGCGTCTATGGCAGGTCTACAACCCGATGTATACCAAGCAATGGCAGCCGCTGCACTTCAAGAAATGAGGGCAGTTGATTCTTCAAAATGTTCGTCACAGTCACTTTTGCCCTTCCAGCAATCTTCAAGTGTTTCCAATGGGGCTGCTGCGGTGCTTCAAAGACAGGTCTTGCCTCAGTCTCAGTCTCAAAATGCTTATCTTCAGAGCTTTCAAGAAAACCAAGCTCCTGCTCAGGCTCAGGTTTTGCAACAACAGTCGCAGCGTTACCATCCCTATAGTGATCAGAGGCAACAGCAGCTGCAGCAGCAGCAGCAACAGCAACAGCAGCAGCTGCATCAGCATCAGCAGCAGCAACAGCAGCTGAATCAGCAGCAGCAGCAACATCAGCTTCAACAATCCCATCATCTGCACCAATTGTCTGTTCAGCAGCAGATCCCGAATGCTATGTCTGCTCTACCTAATTTTGCCTCAATCACTCAATCCCAGTCTGCATCTATGCAGTCTATCTCTTCACAATCTCAGCAGCAGAGCTTTCCTGACCCTGTTGGAAATCCTATACCTTCATCTGATGTTCCCCCTATACATAGTATATTAGGTTCACTATCACAGGATGGAGCATCCCACTTACTTAACTTAAGTGGATCCAACTCTGCAATTTCTTCTTCCTTGTTACCCAAGCAGATCACCGGTGAACCACAGCTATCATCTGGAGCTGTTACATGTGTACTTCCTCAGGTGGAACAGTTGGGAACACCACAGTCGAGTTTTTCTGAGCTCACTGCCTTGCCTCCGTTTCCCGGTAGAGAATACTCCGCATTCCAAGGCGGTACTGATCCCCAAAGCAATCTTTTGTTTGGGGTGAACATTGATTCATCATCTCTTATGCTGCATAATGGGATTCCAAACCTGAGAAATATTGGCAATGGAAATGATTCATTGTCCATGCCCTTTGGTGCTTCCAATTATACCAGTGGCACAGGCAATGATTTTCCACTTAATTCCGACATGACTACATCAAGTTGTGTAGACGAATCAGGTTTCTTGCAGTCTTCAGAAAATGTGGACCAAGTAAACCCAACTCGAACCTTTGTGAAGGTAAGATGAGATAATTGTGATATTTATTTACAAGCATATTTAACATGATGGTCAGATGTATGGACCATTGTGAGACTATTTGGCAATCCGTTTGCTTTTTCAAAACTAGCACTTGTCATCGGTAGGTCTTGTTTTTTGATTAAAATGGTGCAATTTGACAGGTTCACAAGTTAGGGTCCTTTGGGAGGTCACTGGATATTTCTAAATTCAGCAGCTATGATGAGCTGCGCAGTGAGCTCGCACGTATGTTTGGCCTTGAAGGCCAACTGGAGGACCCTCAGAGATCAGGCTGGCAGCTTGTATTTGTTGACAGGGAGAATGATGTTCTTCTCCTTGGTGACGACCCTTGGCAGTAAGTCCCAGATTGTCATGATTTTGCTTATAGTTTGTAAAATGTTTCACGTTTAATCACTGTGCGAAGTTTTAATGTTAAGCTGCTACCATTATGATTTTATGCTTTATGCCAATTTGTAGAGAGCAACAACGATAAATTTAGACAATGCTTCGAGGTTCAAAGTGTCCTAGGACTAGTTTACATCATCTGAAGTCTTTGACTGTTTTCTCACCTTTTTGAGATTTTAAGTTACTATTGTGCATGTCTATATCTCTGAGCCGAAAGACAATTGGCTTCCAGAGTTTTGAAACTATTCTTGTCATGATTTGCTGGAGGTATAATGATTCTTTGTTTATTTTCAGGGAGTTTGTGAACAATGTGTGGTATATCAAGATACTCTCGCCTCAGGAAGTGCAACAAATGGGAAAGGAAGGCCTCAACCGTGTGGCTTCTGTCCCAAACAATAAGCTTTCCAATGGTAGCAACACGTGCGATGGCTACGTAAGTCGACAGGACTTGAGAAACTCAAGCAATGGGATTGCATCTTTGGGATCACTCGACTACTAAAGGCCAACGCGTAGCTGAAAATGGAAGATTAAGAAAATTGGTGACGAATGATGAGTGTTTAACTATGCTAGTAGTGTTTATTGTAAAAGGATCGGGAGCATTCTTTTACCCTTTTATGTGGTCAGTGAGATGTACTGCTTAGGCAAAGTCTACTTGAAGCTTGCATGTCAGCTTATAATTATATACTGTAAATTATAGTAGGAAGGAGCCTTGTTTCTGAAACTAGTGCTACAGCACGTAGAACAACACACGTACCATAAAAGATTGATGTCCGAGTCTGATGCCGCTTTCTATCCCATCTTGTATTGTAATTTTTTATTAAATCAAGTTGAAAACTTATCATGAATCACAACTGATCAAGTTAATTACTATATATATACATATAGTGACAATGTTGAGGTAGGTTTCAATTCAGTCATATTGTCATAGCCCAAAGTTGGTCGCACAATATGTTGGCAATAATTTGAAATTGTATTCGCCACTCATGAAAATCGAACCTAAACTTTCTATTTACAAGTGGGCAAGGATACTCATAGATCGTATTGCAGTGACTCAAAAAGTAATCTTATCAAGACAAAAAATAAAGTTTCTGCACGCCCGTCTAACTTGTTTGTAAGAGTACAATCTCTGGTACGCTAACCTGGCATTCCAAAAAACAGATAATGCAATGCCATGTGTTTTAAGGGTTCCACTTCAGTGCTACGTAGCACTAAATGCTATGAGCATTTGATGGTCTGAATTAACGTGAATAATTAGGTAGTTTAAGCAAACCATTTCATTCAAGATACGAAGAATAGTAAACATTTGAGCCAAAGTATTTTAGAATATCAGAAACCCTATATGCAAATCAGCAAAGAAAAGGCGAAAGTAAATTGAAACCCAGAAAAGTCCTCACGATCGAAAAGTACTCCACTTGATCAATCCCTTTCTCTTTGCCACCATACTACCAAACTTCTAACTCCGACAAGCTCACACTTCCATCAAAGAATTTGGCACTACAAAATTAGTTAAAAACCCAAAATTTCTCGGTTCGCATTACAATCAACAGTTTCAAAATTTCAAGCACTACCCAGTTCGCAAATACATAAGAATCACATGAAGATTAAGTTCTACCCAAAGACAAAGCTTGAAACTTGAAAGTTAACAACAACCAAGTACCAAGTGATGGGTTCAATTAGTTTGCTTTCATGACCAAGAGTGCAAACATGGACCAAAGTATTGTGTATCTTGCAATTGGAACTTTGCTAAAAATTTAAGATGCCTACAATGTAAAGATGGCCCAAGAAAAGCTGATACGAGTTATGATTTTATATTCGAGCTGTAGATTTATGTACAATTAGCAAGCAATGAACTTGAATTTAATGGCTATCTGCGCACAATGTGTGCTATTTTCTTCAATGGTCTTGTTGTTTTTCTCTTAGGATTTTAGCTAGAATAGAACGTAGGAAAAAGATTGCGTGATGGTCAGAGTTTGATTATTGGGTATGAATTTATCGATAAATTTTAGTTTTATTATTAATGTCATCTTGTACTTGACGATAATTATACAATAGGTGTTACATCCTGTTTCGAAAAATATTAGTATTTTATTCCCGGAAGTGGGAAATCACGAAAATGCCCCTGGTTGACCTTTCGATTGACTTTTGCGTCGTAACTCATACGACCCTTCCCTTTATATTTTCTTGTCATGCTCGTCGTTACGAACGCGTGGACGCGAACTGGACGTCATTCGGAGTCCAAATGATTATTTTACGGGCGTCGGATTATCGACGTTTCCCGTATTTTGGAATTGGACTGTTTGGTAGTTGGGTTGGGGCCCAATCTTCCTGTTGGCCCATAACCCTTTGTCCCCTTGTCTGTTTGACCTCACTGTCTCTGCCTTTCCCCTGCACTCTCTTTCTCTGCAAAAAGACCTCACAATCCTCTCAAGCCACCCCGTGGCCATTCCTCCTCCTTCACCGAGCCAATTCTTGGCCAATTAACTTTGCAGACCAAACCATCATCACAACCGAGCTCAGCAACCCAACCTGGAACCCAGAAAACCCAGCTCAAGCCTCGGGCTTGATTTCCCAAAAACTCCGGTGAGGCCCTGTGCCTTGTCCATCGAGTTTCTCGGTGAAATCAGCCTTGTTGGTCCTCGAAACCACCACCATTGAACTCCTCGAGGTTCCTAGGACCTTGATCGAACCTTGGATGGCTGTGTTTGGCCAGGAATCGACGAACTCGAAGTCGGCCTTCTTCCACCGTGGTTTCTTCCTCATTTTCAGGCCACATCTGGCCAGATTTTAGCCCCCAAATTGGTAAATTCTTATTCTCCTTGTTCCCAGCTTCATTTTGGTACTTGAATCGTGCAATTTGGCTTTGAAATGAAAACCCAGATTCCGACGACGGTGACGGCGACCGGAAAATTTGCAGGGATGACCGGCTCTGACGTCAGCAAACCGGTTCAGACCGGCCCTGGTGACGTCAGCAAACCGGTTCAGACCGGTGCTGACGTCAGCAACCAGTCCAGACCGGGTTGACGTCAGCGTTGACCGTTAACCGATCGCGTGCGGCGTGTGGCCGCGCGTGGTGAACTTCCACCGGCGCGTGAGGCCATTTGACAGCGCGTGGCGGCGCGTGCGGCGGGGCACGGCGGCCCACGGAGGCGGTATTGGGTGTTCCGACCCCGTATCTTTGCTTTCGGGTTTCCGAACGCCGTTTTCTTCGTATTTTCGAATACTTTATTAATTGTGGGTGTTCTAAATTAGGTTTGGCGACCCGTAGAGTACGGAGAGCGTGCAATTGGCCTTTTCCGGCAAAGGTTTATGTGAGTGGGCCCCTTCCTTATTAAATTAAATATTTTACATGTTTTGGAATTATTTTTAGGCTATGCCTATGCTTCTAAACGGTATTTATCTTGCTATGTTAGTGAACTTTAATATTATATTTTATACTTGGTTCACTAGTATGTGACTCGGCTATATTTTATGGGTTTTGGAAATTAGTATTATTATGCCTATGCTTTTAAATGTGATTTTATATTTATACTTGGTGAACCTTGGGTTTAATATTTATATCGTATTTTGGTTCACTTAGTATGTTGTTAAATTGGTATTTTATGTACCTTAGTAACTTTGGTATATTCTTGGTATTCCGGATACGGCATCCGTGAATACCTAATTATATGTTTACTTTGAGGTTTATTTTACAAAGGAAATTACCCCACCTTATTTTATTTAGAAATATTCCGTGGTATGTTTTTACACGCTCAATTAGGAATGCTTACACGGTGTCAGTAGTACTGTCCGGGGCCAGGACCAGCTTCACGTGTATGTTCACACGCACCGACACGCTCACTTTGGATCCATCGTAGGTGCTAGCCTGTTCTAGGTCCCCTTGGCGACTCGAACTCGTTGTGATGCGCTTAGCGCTAGCTTCACGTGTATGTAGTACATGAGCGTAACATTATTCATACACCCAACCTGTTCATGACAGAATACCTCTGTATGAACTCGTGTGTCTGTCATACTTATCGAGCGTATACCCTACTGATTTATATTGCGATTTTCGTATCGGATTTCACTGATGCCACGGAGGCTTCTATTTGATTTACGGGTTTCCCGTACTATTTTATTATACGGACTTCTGGTAAAGTATTTTTTTATACTAAGTTGTGGCTTTCTGCCCGTTTTGGGTAAGTACATTTTTGTACTTAGACTGATTTTCTATCTACTACTGTAGTATGTTTTCCAGAACTATTACTTGATTTTGACGGCGAGGGGTTACTATTTCCAGAAAGGAAAGGTTTTACAAAATAATTACTTATGGCCTACTCACCCTTTTGTTTTTGCGCCCCTCCAGGATAAGTGGCTTGGAGCTGTCGACTTCGAGACGCGGTGGTATGACAACGTAGGGAATTCTTGTATTTGTAATCATACTGTATTCTCCTACTCTACTCCACATTTATTATTTTATTATTTCTTTCCGCCCCCACACTCTCGTGCACTCTGACCTTCACTTATTTCAATTTGCTTAAATTATTTCATAAATTCTTCTAAATGGCTTTCGTCACCCCACGTGGTGTTGGCCAGCACACTCGACTTTTGGGTGTCCACCTGTACATCCGGGTCGGGGTGTGTCAATAGGGTGAAAAAGACAATTCACATTTAAATTTAAGTTGGGTGTAGAGTGAGGTTATATAGGTCCAAATAAAATTTTCCTATTGTCAAATATGTTTTATGGTGAAATCTTAACTTTCTTCATGATATTAGAGACTTAACTCATGTACGTGAAGCCCAACAACCACACATGTTTCATGCCAAACAATATATGTTGTCTACGTGTTTGATTTGAGTGTCGCCACATCTAACATGAGAGGAGATATGACAAATGTGAAGAAATGTCCTCCACATTCTCAATTTATTTTATAATAAAACCTCAACTTCCTTCACTATGTTGTGTATATATCTAACACACATACACATAAAATATTTACAAGTATAACGAATCCTTTGTAACCTGTTATTCTAAATCAATTTCGAGGTTATCGCTCCAGCTGCATGGGGCAATCACCCAATATCAGATTTGAACGATTTTATTCTGCATCCTAAACTATTATTTCAAATAATTTTTAATTTTTCTTGCGAAAAATAATTCAATATAGTACCCTTTGTCTTTCTGTTGTCCTACTTCAGAGATTGATGAATGCAAGGGCAAGAACCGCTGCCGGAGTCCTCCTCGTAATACAGTACGATGGAAACTTAGTGGTGAAAATTTTGTTGGGGGTTATACATGCTACTCAAATACAACCGGCCACGCATGTGATTTTATTGGCATCGATGAAATTGCTAGTTCATGCTACTACAGAACCAGCTCGTCAAAATCTCGATCGTCAAAGGCGTTTCGTCAAATCACAACTATTAATGGTAAGTATGCTCCTAATAATACCAAAAACCTAGTATGCTTAAGATAAAACTATGCGATGTAACTTGTTACACAAATCTCGAAACTCGTATTCATCCAAAGAGTAGTTAATACAGTTATAATGCTCACCGCCACTTAAAAGTGGTGCAAAAATGCTCCCACGTTCCTATATATAAAGTCAAGACATTATACATATGTATGTATAACCAAACAAAACTACTATATACTAGTTTCTCTATTTAAAACTCATTTTTCCTAACTTTTAGCCCATAATTCTTTTTCACGAGTCATGACTGTATGAGCAGCCTCATTATGAGAGTAGGGACCTAGCATTTTGTCGCATTTTGTTAGAACAAAATCCTTAACTTCGGAATCTTGATGCAGCGAGATATATGAGAAGAGAAATGGAACGAAATTCGTACGCTAGAATTCACTAGCTAATAAGCTGAAGTCCAACACCAAGAAGGTGCATTTATTCATCCAAATACAAAACCAAACCCTAGAAGGTCTTAACTATCAAATAGGAAATAAATATAATAGTAAACAAAGCTTCAAAAACATCATAAAATATTAAATCCGAATTAAACATGGTAAACGACATAATTTGCTCAAATTATGACTGGACTTGTTGCCTAAACCTGACATGCTAAACGAAAGTTGCGTTAATCCGAACAACCTGAAAAGTTCAAAACATTCACTTTCGGGATTTAGTAGAAGCAAATAATCAATTAACCCTTGAATTGCCAATTCTCCAATCACTTTTCTTCACTAAACGTTGCTTCCTCCTTTTAGTTTGATTGCATGTAAAATAGCGCGATTCTTGTCCTACTCAAATCTTCTTCGTAATAACCGTTTCTTGTATAGCAAGTAATTATTAATTGTACGTAATTCCTATATGATTCTGTCCACAATAAAGATTTTGCCATAACCTATATATATTGTAATATTATTCTATAATCAATACAAGGAATTATATATATTTCTACGTATTCATTGGTTCTGCTACCAATCATACTACTTCTTGTTGCATGGTGGATATACCATGTTGTAAAGAATAGGAAATAATACATACATAAAATACAAGGAAATGTTTTTCAAAAGAAATGGCGGTCTATTGACTATTGTTACAACAACACGTATCTTTTGGTGAAGTGAATCTTGAGAAAATCAAGTTGTTCACATTGGAAGAGCTAAAAAAGTCCAATGACAAATTCAACACTGACGGAATACTTCGCCGGGGAGGCCGAGGTAATGTTTACAAAAGCAAGTTGGGAGATGAAAGAGTTGTTGCTGTGAAGAAGTGTAAAATAGTGGATTATGGCAAACTTTTCATCAATGAGGTTGTCAATCTTTCGAAAAGCAACCACACGAATGTCGTACAATTATTGGGTTGTTGTCTAGAGACCCAAGTTCCTCTTTTGGTTTATGAGTTCATAGTTCATACCAAATGAAAACCTTCTCAGTACATCCATGAGCCAAATGATGACCGTCTTCCACTTACATGGGAAATACTTTTACAAATTGCCACGGAAATTGCAGGAGCTCTTTCCTACTTGTATGGCTTTGGGGTTATCCTTGTTGAGCTTTTAACTGGACAAAAACCAATTGCAACAGCTGAATGCCCATTTTGGGAATAACCAGAAATCATCGAAAATCTGTCTAGCAGTCTGGAGGCTCCCACGCTTTGCATACATATCAAGCAACGCCGTCTTGGCAAAATAGCTTAAATGTATCCGCTTCAGGTTGAGCTTTTGAACGAGTGAATTAGCAAGCGAGCAATCACCGCATGACGAACATGATGAGATGACAATTACCCAAGTAGTTTCATTTATTTGGTTGATCTCCGGAGTTCATTATGTCATCAAACAATGCCGAGAGCATTGCATTCCAGGATACAACATTTTTCTGCGGAATTTGATCAAAATACATCCTTGCGTTCTCCAAATCCTTGATCCTAGCCTACGATGCACGGATATGTCAATTCGGTGCCGTATCCCGTATCCCATGCAGTATCGGATACGATCCTTGCTGGATACGGTCAGATACGCTTTGGATATGTATCCCAGTCAAGAGATACGGTCAACGTCGATGGATACGCGTATCTACACTTTGAGATACGGGTATCCTGTTTTCCGGAAACGTTTGAACTTCGAAATGGAAAATTAAACCAAAAATTAAGAGGAAAAGCCCGAAATTATCTGGAATTCGTAGAGACGTCCAGTGCTTATGCTGTGAAAAGCCCGAAATTAAATCAAAAGACGTCCCTTAGCCTTCTTCTGTTTTCGTAGAGACGTCCAGCTTCTCCTGTTTTCCGTAAAGACGTCCAGACTCCAGTGCTTCTGCTGCGAAAATTAAACCAAAAATTAAGACGTCCAGACTCCAGACGTTCAGATACGAGTGTTGGTGCTTGCTGCTTGCTTCTTACTTCTTGCTGTTTGCTTCTGCTTGTGGGTAAGTTCTGGTCCTAAATTCACGATCTTGCTGGTTCTTGCTTCTTTCTGCTTTTCTTTGTGTTTTTCTTTCTGCTTTTCTTCTGCTGCTCACCAAACAATATGCCAAAAGTCTTGTTTTTCTTTCTGCTTTTCTTCTGCTGCTCACCAAACAATGTGCCAAAAGTCTTTGACAAGACAACACCCATGCTTTTCTTTCTGCTTAATCCAACAATATAATATTAATTAACGTATTCATGCCGTATCGTATTCTAATTTTTAGAAATTTGTCGTATTGCCGTATCGTATCGTATCGTATCGCCGTATTTGTATCCGTATCCGTGCTACATAGATCCTAGCATACCCGGTAACCACAGCAGTCCAAGTAAAAACATTCCTTTCAGGCATCATATATCAAAGAGTTTGCAGGCTTCAGCTTGATTCCCCCACTTCCAGTACCCAAAAATCATATTGTTCCAATCCGCAAGAGTTGAGTCAAGCATTTCAGCAAACTGGTCTGAGGCGTGCTCGACTGGGCCGTGTTTAGCATAGAAGGCCATGCTGGCATTGCGAACGTAGTGATCAGAGCAAGACCGGGTGAAAACATACAATTCAAATATAAGTTAAGTTGGACTGGAGGAGCAGAAGCTGCAGGACTGACTCACACTCACTTGGGATTTTGATATTTGAATTTTTAGGCTCCGTCGTCTCGTCGTAGTTGTTGATTTATACCAAAGGCAAGTAGGCAAAGGCTGCTGTTTCTGTTTGGTGCTTAATGTTGTACTTAAAGAAAAGGACCAATATATTATTTCATTGAGTTATATGTGCAGGTCTTGGCATGGGTCCTGGACTATTTTCATTGATCATTGGTACATGGTGTGCATACAAAGTCATAAAGATAAGGAAGAATATTAAGCACAAGAAAATCTTTTTCAAACGAAATGGTGGGCTATTGTTGGAACAACAATTATCGTCAGGTAAAGTGAATGCTGATAAAATCAAGTTGTTCAAATCGTCGGAGTTAGAGAAATCGGCTGACAACTTTAGTATTGATAGAATTCTTGGCCATGGAGCCCAAGGTACTGTCTACAAAGGCATGTTGGCAGACGGAAGAATCGTTGCTGTGAAGAAGTCCAAAATAGTTAGCGAAGGCAAACTTTCAGAATTTATCAATGAGGTTGTGATTCTTTCACAAATCACCCACAGAAATGTGGTTCAACTATTGGGTTGTTGTTTAGAGACTGAAGTTCCTCTTTTGGTTTATGAATTTATGCCGAACGGAAGCCTTTCTCAGTATATCCAAGGACAAATTGAAGAGTTTTCGCTTAGATGGAAATTGCGCTTACGAATTGCAACAGAAATTGCAGGAGCTCTTTCCTACTTACATGGTGCAGCCTCCTTTCCCATTTTTCACAGGGACATCAAATCTTCCAACATACTTTTAGATGAAAAGTACAGAGCAAAAGTTGGTGATTTTGGAACTTCATGATCAATTTCCATCGACCAAACTCATTTGACAACACATGTTAATGGTACATTTGGTTACTTGGACCCTGAATACTTCCAATCAAATCGATTTACGGATAAAAGTGAAGTGTATAGCTTTGGAGTCGTCCTTGTTGAGCTCGACTGGACAAAAACCAATTTGTGCAATAACAAGGTCACGGCAAGGAGAAGAAGATTACACAAGTCTTGCCACATATTTCATTACTTCGATGCAAGAAGATCGTCTATTTGACGTTGTTGATGCTCGAGTTTTGAAAGAGGGCTCTGAAATGGAAATCAGAGTCATTGCTAACCTTGCAATAAGACGTTTGAATGTGAATGGAAGAAATTGCCCTACAATGAGAGAGGTTACAACCGAGTTGGAGGCCATCCAAATGTCACAAACAACTTCTTGAAAATATATCACTTGAGCATTAAGGTGCTTGTTTGGGTGAAGAAAATGTTATTGCATGCATATTTCATTTTGGACTATCAAAAACTCTTAGACAACTTTATTTATCATTAAGGGCACCTTTTTTATTATTAAGGACAGTTTTTTTACTATGAAAGATATTTTTTAATTCAAAACCCTCATCAAGTGTGATTCCTTTTTTGCTTTTTGTCTTTATAATACAAAAAATGTTTTGTTGGTGTGAGTTGACATCTCCGTATTAATTCCTTATAATTAGAATATTGTATTTTCTATTTAGTTTCTTGTAATTAAGATAGATTTATTCTTCTAATTTGCCTTGTAAGTAAATCATTGTACTATATATATTCCGCCTTTGAGAGAAGAATAAACATTCAATACATTCATAACCCTAAATTAGCATGGTATCAGAGCAGAGATCTTAGGGTTTCTGCTCTGCCTGTGACCCTCGGAAAAAAAAAAAAACCTAGCACACTCTCATGGAGATCTTGCCGCGCCCTACTGGTGACACCAATTATGGTGTCATCACCCCTACCATACCTACAACTACTACTATTGATTTATTTGTGAACTCGATACTGAATCCTATTATTATTACTACCATACCTACTACTACTACTCTTGACTCTTCTAGTGCTCTTGGCTTGACTGACAACTCTCTTGAAATCTCAGATAACTGCGAATTGACTTTACACATTTCTGGTAATTGTGATTCTTGTGATTGGATTATCGATTCAGGTGCTACAGATCATATGACCTATGATTCGAAGGATCTTGTTTGTGAGGCTACTCCTTAACGACAAAGTACCACAAATGCTAATGGTGTTGCCTCTCTTGTGGTGGGGGTTGGCACAGTTAATCTTACACCTACGCTCTCTTTACCCAATACTTTACTTGTTCCCTCAGTAAAACATAAATTAATGTCTCCTGGTCAAACCACTAAACAATTGAAATATTGTGTACTAATGTATCCTAAGTTTTGTTTTATTCAGGATATTCTCACAAAGGAGATTATTGGTCGTGGTACTAAGATGGGGGACTTATATTTTGTGGATGATGTCAACACGGGTAGAGTGAACTTGGTGCGCGAGGCTTCTAATGACAAGAAGCGACATATATGGTTGTGGCATCGCTGTTTGGGTCATCCATCTTTTAGTTATTTGAAGCATTTGCTATTCAGATTTTAAATGTGATACTTGCATTTTGACTAAGAGTCATTGTGTGCCTTACCCTTTAAGTTCTAATAAAAGTACTGTTTCTTTTGGTTTGATACATTTTGATGTTTGGGGGCCATCCCTGATTTTTACTTTTTCTGGCATTTGGTGGTTTGTAAAATTTGTGGATGACTGTACACGGATGACGTTGCTATATCTGCAAAAAAAAAAAAAAGGTGATATATTCACCGCTTTCAAGACCTTTCATACTATGGTTCAAACTCAATTTTCTGCAAAGATTCACATTTTACGTTTTGATAATAGGGGGAGTATGTGAATCATGATTTTGTCCAATACTTGACTACTCATGGTATTCTCCATGAAACTTCTTGTCCCCAAACTCCACAACAAAATGGAGTTGGAGAATGAAAAAATTGGCATATCTCAGAGACTGCCCGGGCATTGTTAATTGATGCTCATGTTCCTCGTTCTTCGTAGGATGATGCGGTTGTCACCGCGGTTTATCTTATGAATCGACTGCCTTCTAAAGTGTTGGACTTTCAGTCTCCGTTAGAGGTTTTTTCTCTGTTTGGTCTTCTACCATCCATCTTGTTGTTGTCACCATGAGTCTTTGGATGTGTTGCGTTCGTCCATTTTTATAAGAATCAACACACAAAACTCGATCCTTGTGCAATACGTTGTGTTTTTATGGGGTATAATGCACGTCAAAAGAGCTACATATGTTATCATCCTCCTACTCAATGCACTTATGTCACTATGGATGTGACTTTTTTGAAGACGGACATGTACTATTCCCCATCCCACTTTTCTGTTCATGAGGAGACAACGAGTGAAGAGAAGAATTGGACAATTGAGATACAAACAGAATTGGACAAATAACTACCCTATCTATTGACCAGTCGCATAGTCTCCAATGGCCATCACAATGCGACCTGTTGCAGATCAATGTCACTGACTGGTCAGACGAAGTTGATGCCGAAGTTGATGCTTCTTCCCCCTCTCTTCTCCAAATATAGTACCTATTGACGACCATTCTTCTGAGAATACTCTTGAGGTAAGTCCCACTACACCTATTAGTATATCAACTAATCCAACTTATTAGTTACCTGACAAGCATAACCAAGGGAAACCGCCTAATAGATATTCACCTGATGAAGTAAAAAAGTCCAGATATCCAATTGCCAACCATGTGTCATCCCACAAGTTATCAGAACTAGGCAAAACATTCATACAACAAATATCGGTTAATAGTGTTATTAGTTCTTTGAAATAAGCATTATCCGAAATTAGGTGGACCAAAGCAATGGAGGAAGAAATAAGTGCACTTGAAAAGAATCAAATACAGGATTTAGTTCTCCTACCAAGAGGAAAAAAACAATGGGGTGCAAGTGGGTATACACAATCAAACATAAAGTCGATGGGTCCATTGAACGATACAAGGCACGGTTAGTTGCTAAATGTTATACACAAACCTATGACATTGACTACATAGAGACTTTTGCCTTGGTGGCAAAGATCAATACTGTGAGAGTATTGCTTTCTTTGGCAGAAAATCTAGACTGGCCACTACAACAGTTTGATGTGAAGAATGCCTTTTTACATGGGGATCTTAAAGAACAGGTGTATATGGATATTCCACATAGATATACCTCACCTATGGAAACGGGAGTTGTGTGTAAGTTAAAAAAGGCTTTATATGGTCTGAAACAATCGCCACGTGTGTGATTTGGGAGATTTCGAATGGTCATGCGAAAGTATGGGTTTAGGCAGAGCAACTCAGATCATACGCTCTTTTTGAAGAGTAGAATGGGTAAGATAACGGCTCTCATCATTTATGTACACGATATGATTGTTACAGGAAATGACAAGGAAGAAATCTCGAGGTTGAAGGATTATTTGGCAATTGAATTTGAGATGAAAGACCTTGGTGGGCGCAAGTATTTTTTGGGTATTGAAGTGGCTCGATCGAAACAGGGTATATTCTTGTCTTAAAGGAAATATGCCTTGGACTTATTAACAGATACAGGGATGCTTGATTGCAAACTTGTGGATATTCCAACTGTCCAAAATCACCACCTTGCAGAATATCCTGATCAGGTTCCGACTAACAAAGAGCGCTACTAGAGGCTTGACCAGATATCGCCTTTGCAGTGAGTGTTGTTAGTCAGTTTATGCACTCTCCAAGTTAAGATCACATGAATGCTATTGTTAGGATACTCCGGTACTTAAAGTCAGCACCATGTCGAGGTATTATGTTTTCTTAGAATGGACACTTGAAGATAGAAGGATACATTGATGCAGATTGGGTATGAAATATTACCGATAGACGATCTACTTCTGGTTACTTTACGTTTGTGGGAGGTAACTTGGTTACTTGGCGGAGTAAGAAACAAAAAGTAGTAGCTCTTTGTTTATTAACGTGGAATGAATAGTAGTGTGGGCCCCGCATAAATTCAGGCGTCTGATTCTTGGTATTGAGGGAATCAAAAGGAACAATAATGTGGGCCCCACATATGATTTTAGGGTGCTATGAGCCTATGAAGAATTTGTGACATTTGGGCTAAGAGGCATTATATAAGTAATTTTTATGGGGCTAAGGTTTGTTATCTTTTATATTATTCAATCAATAAATTTTGAGATTTCCTCATATTATTTAGTGGATTTCAATTTACTTGTGCAAGATTTATTTTTTGTCACAGTGCCTCAAGTGATTTCCACACATCATTTTTCTCTCACTGCGCATCTCTGTTTATTTCTGACATTTGGATTGAATTACTCAAAGTAGAGTCAAGAGACAAATTCTTTTTTTTAATGGAATGGATGATAAAAGATTTGGAGAGTCAAGCTACACATAAGGCTTTGTCATTTGTCTACCACAATAGTCTTACTCTCTAAACCCGCATAAGACGGCCAGAAAGAACCAAGATTCAGGAAATTAAAGTCAAAAGACAAATAAATAGGAATGTACAAAAGAATAAAAAGGATATTTCTTCTACAGTAGGTCGTTAATCCATCCACAAGAAGTTATGATGGGCAACAATTTAGTATTAAAATCATTATACACACACACATATCGTCCTCGTCCTCCATCCGTGTGATTTAAATTTGAGACTAACTGGTGGTGCACATTTTGTAGTTTTAGAGTAGATAGAAAGAGAAGGAAACAGTTAAATTCTGTACCACCAGTCACGTACGATAGCTTTGCATCTACATTTCCAAGCAAATGACAAAAGAAGACTTGAAAGAGAGGGATATTTATAAGTCAATCACCGAATAGCAAATAAACTTCTGTTTGGGAACCTTTTACTTATCAGTTTCATCATTTCATTAGTATTTGGCTATTTGCAAACTCCATAACACCCTTGGCAAGCTCCATATGTTTCCTTTTTAGCACGAAACAGAGGAGGAAACTGGGGAAGAATCAGAAAAGAGGAATGCATGAGAATGCAATATTGTTTGCGAGTTCAAATGGTACTGTTCATTGTGTTGTTATGCCGTTTAAGCACAACAGCGTCCGGAGCAGAAGCACCGATGGCAAAGCCTTACTGTTTAAGTCTGTGCGGAGGTGTTAGCATACCATACCCTTTCGGGATTGGACCTAACAAAGATTGTTACTTTGATGAATGGTTTGAAATAAGCTGCAACAAGACAACCGGGAATGTGCCTGTCTTAAGACAAACCAGCCTTGAGGTACTGAATATTTCTATTACCGATGGCACAATTCAGGTTAACAGCCCCGTCACTTTCTTCTGCGCTGGGAATAATGGTCGTCAACCGGCAAATTTGACTGGAACCCCTTTCGTATACTCCGAGAAACACAATAGATTCACTGCAGTGAGTTGTGGCTACCTTGCGTTGGTGAGCTCAGATAAGTATCTTGTTGGTGGGTGCAGGTCAATTTGTGAGGATCAGGGGACTATAAACTATGGTAACTGTGAAGTTGGTATAAATTGTTGCCAGACTAACATTCCACCGCATCTCAGTGCTATCAGTACGGACATACAGAAAGATAAAAGAGAAAGAGGAGAAGATTGTAACAATGCTTATGCGTTCCTTGTCGACCAAATATGGTTTAAGAGCACTACAAGTGTTTCCAATTTCAGTGTCATTGAGAACGTTCCTGTGGTTTTACAGTGGAGCTTAAGCTTTGACAATACTTCCGCCACATTATTTGACAGATTCATCCGAAAAAATGAGTCTCGGGCTGACGATGATCCAATGCCCTGTTGCAAAATACTAAATGCCACTTCCTCGTACAATCGGTCAAGACTTCTATGTTTTTGCCCGCTCGGTTTTGTAGGAAACCCCTATCTTCGAGACCCTTGTTATGGTAAACCAACCTCTCTACCATATCTTAAAATTTTCAACCATATCCAAAAATTAGTTTACGATTTTTGTTTTTTTTTTGGGTCCCTGCATTGCAGACATTGATGAATGCACAGATCACAAAATATGTGGAGATGGAGGAGCCTCCTATTGTGTGAACCATAGCGGGGGGTATACGTGCTACATCGTGGGTGAAAGGACAAAAGTCAAGCTGATCCTTATAGGTATGTATGTATCAGTCTTCTAATTGATTCATATAAGAAAGATGATCATAATGTACGGATAATAATGACACAAGGCAAAAAGTATGCAGGAAAAAGTGAAGGAAGAGTCAATGGTGGAATTTACTTATTGAACATGTAAAATTTGCTCACAGAAAACCTACATGAATTGGATTTATAAAAGTTCAACATGTTAAAAGAACATTTTTCAAAATCAAAACAGAACTCAATCAAGTACGTACTCAAGTCAAGCAGTCGTAGAGTAGTCTATAAAACTTCAATTTAACGTTACGCAGGTCTTGGTGCGGGTGTGGGACTATTGCTACTGCTTATCAGCGCATGGTGGATACACAAAGTCCTGAAGAAAAGGAAGAACATAAAACGCAAGCAAATTTTCTTCAAACGAAATGGTGGTTTATTATTAGAGCAACAATTATCTTCAGGTGAAGTTAATGTTGAGAAAATCAAGTTGTTCAAGTCGAAGGAGTTGGAGAAGTCTACCGACAATTTCAACGTTGATAGAATTCTTGGGCATGGTGGCCAAGGTACCGTGTACAAAGGCATGTTGGCTGATGGAAAAATTGTTGCTGTTAAAAAGTCCAAAATTATTGATGAAAGCCAACTTTCAGATTTCATCAATGAAGTTGTAATTCTTTCACAAATCAACCACAGACATGTTGTTCAACTATTGGGTTGCTGTTTAGAGACTGAAGTTCCGCTTTTGGTTTATGAATTTATTCCGAATGGAACACTTTCCCAGTATATCCATGAGCAGAATGAGGAGTTTCCACTTACATGGGAAGTTCGATTACGAATTGCCACAGAAATTGCAGGAGCTCTTTCCTATTTACATGCCTCAGCTGCCTTTCCCATTTATCACAGGGACATCAAGTCTACCAACATACTCTTGGATGCAAAATACAGAGCAAAAGTTGCCGATTTTGGAACTTCAAGATCAGTTGCCATTGACCAAACTCACATTACCACACTTGTACATGGCACATTTGGTTACTTGGACCCGGAATACTTCCAGTCAAGCCAATTTACGGATAAAAGTGACGTGTATAGCTTTGGGGTGGTCCTCGTGGAGCTATTAACTGGACAAAAACCAATTTCTTTTAGCCGGTCACAAGAAGAAGGCAGAAGTCTTGCTACATACTTCGTTAGTTCGATGCAGGAAGATCGTCTATTTGACATTCTTGATGCTCAAGTTGTGAAGGGAGGGTCTAAAGCAGATGTCACAATAGTTGCTAACCTTGCAAGGAGGTGCTTGAACTTGAGCGGACGGAAACGCCCTACAATGAGAGAGGTCACGGCAGAGCTGGAGGCGGTTCAAATGGCGGAAAAAGCTACTTCTCATGGTGAAAAGAATTACGAAGAGGTTGAATATGTGAGGACTGAATCAGTTGAGCCATGGGATGTTGTTTCAAGCTCAACAGGCACAGGGCCTGCATTGGATGGTGGTGCTGCTTCATCATCAATGCATGAAATCCCACTCTTACCTTTCAAGTCACTGTGAACAATAATTCAATATTTATAAATTTTAAATATTGTAATGAATGTTCCACTTTCATATATTTAGGTTTTTCATTTTTTTTTTCTTAAACTCTTCCGGTAACGAGTGAATGAGACTGGAGTTTGAACCTTCGAATCCTTAGGTCACATATAGGTGATGTCTAGCGGATTAACCGGTGATGTTTTTTTTTTTGGTGCCAAACATATGAATGGAAACATAAAACTAATCTTGACCAGATCAAATTAATTGTCATGTAATTCCTCCTCTTCTTCTGCTGAGTTGTTTTTCACTGGTTATATATGCTAGAGGCTTGATATATAAAATTTTCATTGGTCTGGTCATCTTAGAACATAGAAAACAAAGGCAGAGGACCATACTTCAAGAGTAATCGAAATCATACACTAATTGTCAAAAGCTCATGATTTTCCGAAAGGTCTTATATATTTTGTTGTATAAAACTGAATTAAAGAACTTTAATATTGGACTTCAAGAGAAAAAGGCGAATATATTATTCATTGAGTTATATGTGCAGGTCTTTTCATTGATCATTGGTACGTGGTGTGCATACAAAGTCACAAAGAAGAGCGCACGAAAATGTTTTTCAAACGAAATGGTGGGTTATTGTTGAAACAACAATTATCATCAGGAGCTCAACTCAAGGTACCGTCTACAAAGGCATGCTGAAAAAGTCCAAAATAGTTAGCGAATAGGGAAACTTTCAGAATTCATCAACGAAGTTGTGATTCTTTCGCAAATCATCCACAGAAATGTGCTTCAACTATTGGGTTGTTGTTTGTTTAGAGACTGAAGTTCCTCTTTTAGTTTATGAATTCATACCTTATGGAACCCTTTCTCAGTATATCCAAGGACAGATTCAAGAGTTTCCGCTTCCATGGAAATTGCGCTTACGGATTGCGAAAGAAATTACAGGAGCTCTTTCCTACTTACATGGTGCAGCCTCCTTTCCCATTTTTCACAGGGACATCAAATTTTCCAACATACTTTTGGATGAAAAATACAGAGCAAATTAAAGTTGCAGATTTTGGAACTTCAAGATCGACTTCTATCGACCAAACTCATTTGACAACGTGTTAATGGTACATTTGGTTACTTGGACCCCGAATACTTCCAATCAAATTGATTTACGGAGAAAAGTGATGTGTATAGCTCTGGAGTCGTCCTTGTTGAGCTCTTGACTGGACAAAAACCAATTTGAGCAATAACAAGGTCACGGCAAGGAGACGAAGATTACACAAGTCTTGCCACATATTTCACTACTTCCATGCAAGAAGATCGTCTATTTGGCGTTGCTGATGCTGGAGTTTTAAAAGAGGGCTCTGAAATGGAGATCAGGGTAGTTTCTAACCTTGCAATAAGATGTTTGAATATGAATGGAAGAAATTGCCCTACAATGAGAGAGGTTACAACCGAGTTGGAGGCCATCCAAATGTCACAAACAACTTCTTGAAAATGAATTAATCACTTGAGCATTAAGGTGTTGTTTTGGGTGAAAGAAAATGTTATTGCATGCATATTTCATTTGCTATATATCATAAACAATTGCAGATGCTCTTTTGGATTATAATCCTTTGTGATGTATGCACTTTAAACGATGCTAGGGACCTCGATCAAACTATTTAAACAACCAAGATTTCATTCTAACAATTAAGTTGACTAGGGACCGAAACTAAAATGACTCTTATTTATTTTACTTGGAATCTACAAGTTAGGGCAAATCGACTGGTCAGGTATGGCAGCTAGATTTTAAAATGTATATATGCATATTCCACACAAACTACAAAAGTAAGTGCCCTAATATCCTACATTAATTATAAGTTTACCAAGCCTTGCTACTTCTTATATCGTCAATTAGTTTCATGGTATCAAAGCAGATAGGCCTACGTTCGAAGCCCAACGACCACACTTGCTTAACGCCACCTAATTTGTATTATCCACGTGTTACACTTGAAATTCGCAATACGTGTTGCTCGATTGAGAACTAACATCTTTCCATTTGTGTTCCTTTGTTTGGGGATAATTGTATGTTACTAGATTATAATAGAGTTGACAATATCTCAAATTCTAATGGGTTGTTTTATTAGCTCCCTACATATTGTTAAATACGCTTCACATTAAAATTTATTATTAAATAACTTATAATACTCTAATATGAAATGACTATTTAGGCCTCATAAGGTTTAAAAAATATAGTAAAACCTTTATAAAGTCATAACTTTGGGACCAAACCAATTTTATAACTTTAGGGAGGTTATTACTTAATAGAGGTGTAGTTAAAAAATATTATTTATTAACTTATTTATCCTTAATGAATGTTTCTAAATAGAATTCCTTGAGCACAAAGTATTTTATTTCTTGCACATATGTACTTTCTTTACTTGATTCCAGACGTTGTTCCTTGATGCCCAAGGCTCTGTTGTGTATATAAAATGTGTTGAATACTTTTCATTTTTTCGCTATCAAATCCACCATGCCACCCAAGGTCACTATGAAAAATTAGTTAACTGGAGATATTAGTGTTGAGTTGTGCAAAAAGAAAGCATCAAACCCCAACCGGAAGCAAAAAAATCTTGTGAAGTGGTTAGAGGATAACCATGGTATTAAGTTATCACAAGCTGCAATATCTATGACACTTAAACAATCAACCAAGCTCCTTCAAGAAGAAGTATTGTTGAACCTAAATGTGAAATGGTCAAAGATGGTAAGGTACCCATCAATAGAGACTGCTCTCTATGAATGGTTTCTATGCCATCAAGAGCACATCAATTTGAATGGTGAGCCGTTAAAGACGTGACATCAACTCTAAAAACTAAAGAATTGTTCCAAACAACTTTAGATAAATATTTTAGTTCATCTTAAACTTTTATTTGTGATATTGCAATTTGTACTCATTAACAATTATTAATATGTGGATGTGTGTTTCCTCAAAATGTGACCTAGAAAAATTATAACTTATTACAATGTAGAGTTTATTCCTATACATAACTAGTCCCCAGTTGAGGCTGAAATTTTTTATGACTTTAAAGAGGTTAGTCCTTTATAGATTATTACTTTGGAGAGATTTTACTGTAAAAATAAAAACTCTGAATACACCCCAAATCACTTTCAATGTGTATCCCAAAATTAATTTTCTTCAAACTCTCAAAGTCATTAACCTTTCATTGTAGAACAAAACCTAACCAGTAAAAGTTATTCCCACCCTCTATTATCTTCAATCTTTCTATACCTGAGCCGTAGAGAGATTAGTTTACAAACAACTAAAGAGGATTAACAAATATTCCCTAAATTTGGAGACAAAAGAGGGAAGCATAAAATAAAATTATGAAGGAGACAACGATGGAGAAACAAAACATGCAACAATTTTAATAAAAAAAGTGTGGGCAGAGCTTAATCCTCTTATCTTGGTAGTCAGCTATTTTGGCAGCCAATAGATCGTTTCCTGGGCATCCGCTGCTGTAATGGAGTCCATGTGTTCTTTTTTGCGCCTTGCCACTCGTTTTAATGAATTTTCATTGGCTAAAAAAACAAAGTGTGGGGTTCGTAGAATGTGTGGAGAGTGTGTGAAAAGTGTATAGTGTATGTAGGTAGTGTGGGGGTATAAGAGTAGTATGAAAAAAATATGTGGGTGTATCCCCTTCCAAGTAGTTTAATATAAATTTTAATTGAGAAAGGGGATGCGAGGTGTATTCGAACAAGGGTCTTTCTAGTGTGCTCTGGGGTAACATTTACCCCGGTTTTGAAAAAAAAACTGTATTTTAAAAAAAAATAAAAAGTAACCTACAATGCTTTAGACCATCATCCAACCGTTCATTTTTTTAGAGCATGCTAGAATTTTTGTTCGAACAATAGCTAATAAAAAAACTCATTCTAATCTCTTAGCCCATAAGCCTCATCACACCTTGCTGAATAACGACTTATTGTGCGTTTTTAAGCGGAAACGAAATGGAAAGAATGTGAGTCATTCCATTCCAGATTACGCCGCTGTTTATCAAACTAGGGAATGAACAATAGTGTGGGTCCCACATAAAATCAGGAATCCGTTTCCTGTTTTTAAGGGAATCGAAATCCAAAGAGGTCGGATTGTAGATGGCCGAAACGGACTCAAATTTTGTGTACCCAAATTACCCATATCCCAAATTTCATACCTCAATCGTCCCTTCCTTCACTGACTCAACCCTTTCCCTCTGCTGCAAAATTTCGTCGAGGTTCTATGCCTCTGCTGCAAAATCAAGAGGATGAACAGAGATCAAATGCCTACCTGTTCCTTCAAAGTGAACTTGCTTATCCAATTTTTGAATTTGGAAATGATGATAACGACCATAGGTTTGCTGCGAGAGAGAGGAGGAGGTGAAAAAGATTGTCGGCGTTTTTTCACTGGGAACGATGATGGGTTTACTGGAGAGAGAGAGAGGGAGGAGGAGGAGGGGAAAAAGACGATCGGCGTTTTGTCACTGGGAACGATGATGAGTTTGATGGGTCTTCTTTTTTCCTTAACCTGCAGCACATTTGTTTTTTTATTATTTATAATCTTTATCTATAAAACGGCTCAAACTTGTACCATTCAATGGTTTAAAATTTATTTAAAACTCACAACAAATTAATCTGAACTATTCTATAACCGTACCATTAAATGGTACGTACCACCCAAGATTTTTTTTTATAAAACATATATATATATTTATTTTGTATATTTATTGACAAAAGAAATAAAAAATAAATTATTTTATATAAGGACAATTTGGTAATCAAACTAATTTTAATTTTGATTTTGGACAATTGTAAACAGTTTTAATGGGAATACGCTCTATTAATTCTGATTTCGATTCTTGACAGTTAGTAAACGTTTCAATGGAAATGTCTGACTCCGATTCCTGTTTACTTCGATTCTTGCTTACTTCGATTCATGCTTACCCCGATTCCTTCTTAGTTTGATTCTTAGTTTATAAACACGTCCTTAGATGGTAGCCAGAATCTTGTTCCCCACCCATTTACAAGTTTGGTAAAATACGATTTCTAAAAGTTTAAACCGAAGTGAGCCGAAACCGACCGAAACTCAAGTGATTGCTAATTGATAACATATGACGGGTTGGGTTGTAACGGATTGTTAAGGTTGAAAACCGACTTCAACTTGCTCCATCTAACGGGTGGGCGGGTGTACACATGGCACTTTTTACCTCACTGATCCCTATTCTTTCCTAAATATCACAACCCATTAATTATTATTTATTTTTTAAAGGAACCCAATAATAATCTTAGTGCACCCACCTCGTCGCCGCAATTGAACAGTCGACCTTGACAACCGCTCAATCGAATTCTCTTCTAGTTTCATCTTCTTTTTTCTGGCTCTTGGAAACTCAAGGCCTTTTGCAAATACATAAGTTCATCTTTAACCTGTTAACCCGCCCAATTCACTCGAAAATCTATTGGGTTGGGTGGGTCAGATTACCTAATTGCATAGTCGGCAACAATTTCATCAAATGTTAATCCGACCATGACGGGAGTGTCAACCCAGCCCAACCAACCTTATGCCCAGCCCTAATAAAAGCACTCCTAGTATAAATAAAAGTCTTTGAGCATCAATTAGGACTTTCAAGAGAAGTATTTCGCCTGTTAAAATCTAACAGCGCATTATTCCATTTAGGTCATATTATATTTGGTCAAGTCCGGCTGCTGGCTACTTCATTTTCATCTTGTAATTTTTCCACACTCGGGACCATAACAAAAGTCGTGGCCAACGAGACGAATAATTCCCTTCCTGGCCTAATTAAATAACCAGGGTCTTGACTCTTGTGAACAGTGGAAGAGCTTTCCATTATAATTCTAGGAAAGTATTTGGCTCCTTCGGCATTCCTTTCATTCATTCCTGACAATCATAGTTTGATATATGTGCATATTTGATGAGTTACTTTTACTTATGTGTCAAATTATTATTTACAAAAGTGAATGACTCATTCGTGGGAACTGGGAAGGGAGCCAAGAAGTGTCCATAAATCTGCAGTGTTGCTTTACATTCTATTTCACTTTAGTGCATTTTCACCCGTTAGAGGAGGGTAAGGGCAAAGGCAAGGCAAGGGCAAGTGATTGCCCTTCAAAAATAGTATTTGCTTTTGTGCAACTCCACTCGTTGAGGGAGGGCAAGGGCAAGGGAAAATATGTTTTTTAAAAATTTTTTTTTTGATGCTTTGTTGACATTATCCTCCATGTGTCATTTTCAACCACTCTCGTCACGATACGTATCATTATCCACTAATAATATTCGCTCAGATTTTTGATAAGATTGTAGGAAAAATGAATATTGAGTTGTGATTGTGGAAATGAAGAATATGGTTAGGTATTTATAGAATTAAAAAAAAAAAACAAACTTTTTCCTTTTTTTTTACTGTTGAATCTGACGCACTAGGTGTGGCACAACGATAACAAAAGTAGTGGCTGACGTTAGCTTGCCTGCTGGCATGAGGGAGGGCAATACTTGATAGGGCAGTTGACAGGACATGATGGAGCCCACCACTTGCGCTTCAAATTGTAAACGGCTTGGAGGTGTTTTTTCGGCTTCAAAGGCAAAATTGTTGCCCATGCCCTTGCCTTTCAAGCACGGGTAGAAGTGCTCTTAGAGCACTTCCACCTGTTAGAGGAGGGCAAGGGCAAGGGCAACTGATTGCCCTTCAAAAATAGTGCTTGCCTTTGTGCAACTCCACCCGTTGAGCAAGGGCAAGGGCAAGGGCAAGGGCAAGGGTAAGGGCAAGAAAAAAAATATTATTTAATTCAAATAATTTAAATAATTTAATTTGTTCGTTGAAAATAAAACGATTGTCTAATTCAAATAATTTAATTTCAACTACAAAGCAAACCATAGCATTACAACAACCATAATTAATTAAAAATAAACAACAACCATAATTAATTAAAAATGAACAACATTATTCGTAGTACCCTACTCCTTAGGAATCCAATTGGTGGTGCTAGGTCCGTCATCCCTTGGAGCGTATGGAACTTCCTCGTCTTGCTCGGGAAAATGTCTTCTCATGACGGCATCTCGTTGTTTTGTCCAAAAATGTTTTGAATTAGGAGTCATTTGTTCGGGGCGTCGAGACATGATTTCATCTCTTTATGTAGATGTCGGTACCTACTGGACATAGATTGCTCGGTCCGGGGCGTGCCTTGCATCTTCTTCACCAAAAATGCATGAATCTTCTTCCACATTTTGTCGACCCTCATCTCATTTTCGTTGATCAGGTCATGAGTCACACGCACCCAAACCTCCATTAATGCAATATCTTCAGCGATTGACCAATTTGCCTTCTCACTCATAATTTTTTTTTTGTAAAACAAGGATTTGGAAGGTGAAAAACAAATATAGTTGATGTAGGAAAAAAAATATTGAGTTGTGGTGTGAGGAATGAAGAAGATGATTGGGGGTATTTATAATAATTTTTTAATAATTTTTTTGAATTTTTAATGGTCAGATATTAATCATGGCTGTTCATTTTTTTTCAAATTTTAATCGAACGCACCAGATTGTGCCATGTGGCACAATATGATAAATTTTTTTTTTCGTTGGAAATCCAACGATCCAAATTAACTAGCCATTGGAAATCCAACGGCCACGAAAACGCCACATCATAGAGCCGTTGGCTTTGGCTGACGTCATCCGACAGGCGTGGGTCCCACACTGACAGAAAGCCCCGCCACTCTCCCCTCCTAGCGCGTGTTGTGTACGCGCCTGATTTAAAAAAAATATAAACTAGGCTGACGTCACTCTGACGTCAGCTTGCTTGCTGGCGCCAGCTCGGGCACAAACTGCTCGGGCTTGAGGTTGGGCTTGCTGGGGCCCACCTCTTGCCCTTTGCAATTGTAACCGGTGGAGGCCCTTTTTTGGGGTTGGAGGGCAATCGGGTTGGATTGCCCTTGCAATTGTGTGATGGGTGGAAGTGCTCTTAGGCTCCTGGTGTGTTTGATTTTTCTTCTAAAGAAATTGTATTCAATTGGGATTTTGAGGGATTTTAATGGATTTATAAATCCATGGATTTTGATGGAGTTTAATTGATTTCTACTTCTGGATATTCCATTTAAAACTTGAGTGAATTTCCTCAAATTCTCATGTGAGATTTGTGAATGCTTAAAATACACTTCAAAATCTCTTTAATTCTCTCGAATTTCTCAGCTTTTTAATATCCTTTAAAATCAATTTATAATTGAATACATCAGCTGGAATGTTATAAACTCTTTTAAAATCTTAATTGAATACACCCAGATTTCTATGAATTTTAATTCTCTCTTTTAAAATCCTGATTGAATACACTTAGACTTTCAGTGAATCACTTAAAATCCTGATTGAATACCCATTAATTTGTATATAGAATTAGAATCTCTCAAAATCTCAATTTAATACCTTAATTGGGCCCCTTGATTTGTATATAGAAGTCGACTTGAATACCCCTTAACTTGTACGTACTGTTGAGTGGACTTGAGTCGCTAGACTTATAAAATTCATGGACGAAACTTCGAAAATACTTTTCTAAGGTAACGAGAGCTATCTCTGCACCTTCCTAACACTTCTTTCTTTTAGTTTTATTCTTGAAAATGATCATTTGGTATCATTGTTGGATCCAATTTTTCTTTTTATTTTTGAAACCAATGAGTATTCCATAATTTAGTTACATTCATCATTCTTGAAAACTATAAATTAGCTTCAAATTGAAAACTAAACCACCCCAAAATAATCCAAGCTTCCTACAAGACATCAAAGAGGTGACAAGAGAGGAGGAAGAAGCAAAATATGGACACTGTCGGCTGGTTTCTTCTTCATATTACTTTGTTCTTGTGGTCTATGACTGCAGTAGAAATAGCAGCAGCATTACATTTACAAGCACCCATATCAAAGCCTAACTGTACGTCGCATTGCGGTCAAGCCACTCAAATCCCGTATCCTTTTGGAATTGGAACCGGTTGTTACCTTGACGATTGGTTCCAAATAATCTGCGACAACTCCACCAGCCCTCCGAAAGCTTTCTTTAACTTTACCGGCCTGGAGGTGCTCGAAATCAATGTTGAAGGCACAGTAAAGGTGGCGAGCCCGATTACCTTCTCCAATTGCAATACACAAGCCATCAGGCCGCCAGACAGCCAACTTAGTGGGAAGCCCTTTTGTGTTGTCCCAGAAGAACAGATTCACTTCAATAAGTTGTGGAGCAATTGGCTTGATGACATCCTCATCCGAGTCAACAATTGGCGGCTGCTTGTCCATATGTGATGATGATACTGGTAATGATTTAAGAAATAATAGTTGCAGTGGACTGAATTGCTGCCAGACCACGATTCCTTCGTATCTAAGCACCTTCAATACTAGTTTCGGTAAAATAACAAATGCGGAGAGAGAAAAATTATGCAAGTACGCATTCCTAGTAGACCAAGATTGGTTTACATCAAATTCCACAAATATTTCTGACATTGGTAACATGGACAGCGTCCCTATAGTTCTGGAATGGAACCTATTGAACTATTCGACTTTCGATACATATAGAAATGAAATGACAAACTCAACCAATATGAATTGCGACGGCGGTCGTTGCTTCTGCTCAATGGGCTTTGAAGGAAACCCCTATCTTCTTCATGGATGTCAAGGTAAAACCTCTAGCTACAATTGTCCAAAATTTGAACATATATAATACATGCACAAATTGAGTTTCTGTTTGACGTCTTTAATATGACTATTTATTAGTACTTAAACCACTTTTGATGTGTGCAATAAGAATGTCTTCAAGCACAAGGAACCTCAGCTAAATGATCACTTTCAATGAAATTTCAGATATCGATGAATGTGAGGATCCAGTCCACATCAACAGATGCCGTCCCGGCATTTGTATCAATTATCCCGGGTGGTATCAGTGCCTATTGTCCGATCCATTAAAGTCACGAGTTAATCTGGCCATTATAGGTATATGCTCCTGCACTATCATAAACTATGATATCATGTTATTATTGATGAACTAAATTTAAAAACTTGAACCTGAAACGTTGACAAAAGTTTTGTCTCCTTTCTTGTTTTATTGAGCTACTCAGTTACCAGCAGTGTTCTCGGACTGTTGTTTCTACTTATTGGTGCATGGTGGTCGCGCAAAGTCATAAAGAAAAGAAAAAATATTAAACGCAAAGAGAAGTTTTTTAAGCAGAATGGTGGTCTATTATTGAAACAACAATTATCTTCGGGTGATGCCAATGTTGAGAAGATTAAGTTGTTCAATTCAAAGGAGTTAGAGAAAGCCACAGACCATTTTAATGCAGACAGAATTCTCGGCCAGGGAGGTCAAGGTACGGTTTATAAAGGAATGCTGGCAGACGGAAGAATTGTTGCTGTCAAGAAATCGAAAATAGTTGCTGGAGGTGAAGTTGGGCAGTTCATTAATGAAATTGTCATTCTTTCACAAATCTCCCACAGAAATGTGGTTAAACTGTTGGGGTGTTGTTTAGAGACAGAAGTTTCCCTTTTGGTTTATGAATTCATACTCAATGGAACACTTTCTGAGTATATTCACAACCAAAATGAAGAGTTCCCCCTTACTTGGGAAATGAGGTTGCGAGTTTCCATTGAAGTTGGAGGAGCTCTTTCCTACTTACATTCAGCAGCTTCCTTTCCCATTTACCACCGCGACATCAAGTCTTCTAACATACTCTTGGATGAAAAATACAGAGCCAAAGTAGCAGACTTTGGGACTTCAAGATCCGTTGCCATTGATCAAACGCACCTTACGACACAAGTACATGGAACATTTGGTTATCTGGACCCAGAGTACTTCCAATCTAGCCAATTTACGGAGAAGAGCGATGTTTATAGCTTCGGAGTGGTCCTTGCAGAGCTCTTGACTGGAGAAAAACCAGTTTCATTATTGAGGTCACAAGAAAGCAGAAGCCTAGCAACTTATTTCCTTCTTTCTATGGAGGAGAATCGTCTATTTGATATTCTTCATGCTCGAGTAATGAAGGAGGCTGGGAAAGACGAGATTATGGCAGTTGCTAACCTTGCACAGAGGTGCTTGAATTTGAATGGGAAGAAACGACCCACCATGAAAGAAGTAGCGGCCGAATTGGAGGCAATTCAATTGTCAGTTAAATCTTCTGACGTGCAACAAAATTTTGAGGAAGTTGGTTATGTTCGAAGTGAAATAACAGAGCCTTGGGATGTTGTTTCTACATCAACAGCTTCTTGTATGGATAGTGGCACAGGTTCTTCATTGGATGTACAACCACTATTGTTCTTCAAGTCATTGTGAGGAATTATTTCTTCTAATGAAACAATGTGGTCTAAAATTTCAACCTTCTTCCGTCCCCTTTCTTTTATGAATCTCTCACATTCTAACATCTTTTTGCTTTCGAATATTTTGAGCCTGATCGTGCATTATTGTAGTTTGGAGGTATGGAAATTTAAGGTGTGGCAATTGGAAGTGGATGTCAATCTGTTGTGGCTTATGTCAACCTAGCTTGTTAATATATAATTGGTGTTCCGATCGGATCGGATGTGTTTTTGGCTTCAAAACTAGTATACGGGAGTGGCAGCAAGTTCAACCTCTCCCACTCTCTAGGTTGTTACTGCATAATAACCGAAGTCGTTTGTATTTTAGGCAGCAAATGTTTGACCGATGCTTTTGATAGTTGTAAAGAGCATCACCGGCCAAAACATCCGGTTTTTACGCTGGAAAGTCATCGGATTTCAACCGTTACTTTGGGTAGTG
This sequence comes from Gillenia trifoliata, assembly GCA_018257905.1. Lineage (NCBI taxonomy): Eukaryota > Viridiplantae > Streptophyta > Magnoliopsida > Rosales > Rosaceae > Gillenia > Gillenia trifoliata. The sequence goes on from CM031082.1 coordinate 11,555,129, forward strand.
AGAGGTGTTTTAATTTTGACAAAATTATCAATGTATATGGTAGATGTACATTGCACTTGATTTGATCACGTTTGTCACCAAAAGATTTCGATCACGGTCTTTTGTAGGCTGTAAAAGTGGCTTGAGGAGATCCGCAAATGAAGAAAACTCAAACATGGTGCAATTTTTGGATTTCTACAAACTTACAAATCAATTTTTGACGATTTCCATAATGCTAGATTAATCAAGATAGCAACCAGGTTATATATTAAATTCTAAAGAAAGCAATTTTTCAAGACAGATCACTGAGCAAATATTTGTAATATTCTGTATCTGTTTTTGGTTATATATGAAAAAATAATTAAACTCAAGGTTTTAAAATTTGTTTCCTAGTTTTGTTTTGCTTAATGAGCTAAAATTTTGTCCATAGACTCAAGGCTCGTCGCGTCTAGAACATATTAGTCCTCGATCTTCATGGCGGAATCAAACATCTTGCAAATCGGTCTTCTTTCAAGATTTTTCAAATTTATCTGAGTCTTTGACTATATTAAGACGACTGCTAGAATATATACTAATCATGTATTAATTAGTCAAGTATGGCTGCTAGCCTGCTAGCCTGCTAGAACTAATATATATACTATACTAGTCATGTATTAATATATCCTTGCGTACATAAATCTTCCTTGAATATTAAATTAAATGACATCTAACGACTATGGTGGGTGTAGAAATAGTAGTACTCTAGAAGGTAGAGAGAGAGAGTTGACGTATCACTTGCTATGTTTATTCCAAGCTTCACTAGACATGGCACGGCTCAATATATAGATAGGTAAAGGAGAGAAGAGGAAGAACAAGCAGAAACAAAAAATGGATGTTGTGCAGTTCCTAATTCAAATTACTCTGTTCTTGTGGTCTTTGAGTAGTGCAATACCAGCAATGGCCTCGCAGGAACTTTTAGCAAAGCCAAATTGTCAAACAAATTGCGGAATCGATACAATTATCCCATATCCTTTTGGAATTGGAGCGGGTTGTTACATGAACGACTGGTTCCAAATAAGCTGTGACATTGACAGCTCCTCTGGCCGTCCCACACCTCGCTTGAGCCCTAAAACTCTGAACCTTGAGGTGCTGAACTTATCTCTTGATGGCACACTACAAGTCAGAAACCCCATTACCTTCTTTAGTGAGTGTAGCTGTACCATGGGCAGGCCAGTTGGGGAACAACCGCCCAACTTGACGGGAAGCCCTTTCGTGTTTTCTCAAAGGAACAGGTTCACTTCAATGAGTTGTGGCGGAATTGCCTTGATGCAGTTGATGAATGGCTCAATAATTGGAGGGTGCTTGGCCATTTGTGGTGACAATGGCGGCGTGCCTGAACCACTTAGTGGGTTTGATACCTGCAATGGTATTAACTGCTGCCGGACCACCATTCCTGCCAATCTTACAACCTTCTACACTAACTTTCAAGTAGTGACTAATGGTACTACCCTTGGATCTGCATGTTGTAAGTATGCATTTTTGGTAGATGAAGCATTTGTGTCGCCTGGTGCTTCTTCACTGCATCAGTTGATAGGCGTCCCTGCAGTGCTCGAATGGAACTTGAGTCGATATACGAAATCGGATATATATGGGACAGACAGTGGGGTTGATTATTCTTTAAACATGACCTGTACAATTAACAACAATTGCTCCTGCTCAAGGGGCTTTGAAGGAAACCCCTACATCGTTGGTGGATGTCAAGGTATATTTCTAGCTATTATTTTATCCAAACTTCAAAACGATGCACAAACTTCTTTTCTTTTCTTCTTTCTAGACATTTAGGCTATGCTTGGGTGCTGGATTTCCAAGTCCCAAGGGACTGTGTCAAATTAGTAAGGGATGAACCAAAATGTTAGATACGAGGGATTAGAAATGGGCCCTTCATGATTATTACAAAGGCATGGAAGATGGACTTGTAAATACTAACTTGGCCTCATTTCTAAACATCTCTATCCAACATTTTGTGATTCATTCTTTATTAACTTGGCTTCAATTCCTTAGGACTTAAAAATTCCTCACCAAAACATAGTCCTATATAAGGTCCTATTTGATTTTTTATTTCAGTTTTTATTTTTCAATTTTCAATTTTAAAAAATAGGAAACTTAATGTTTGGTATATGTTTTCACCTTTCAAATAACAAGAAAATTGAATGTTATTTGAAAGTTTGACAAAAAAGAAAACTATTTGAAAGTTGTTCGGAAATTGTTTTCAGTTTTCATTTCATATGAAACTTTATAAATGAAATTACCCTTCGAATCATAGTGTGAATTTGAGGTTATAAATGAAAGGGAATGTGACAAAGAGTCCGTAACATTTTTCTGGTGAATATTATATTACGGATTAGGATGAATTTTTCAAGTGAACTTTGGGTCAGACCTTCCGGAGCCTGATTAAGGGGTCCTGGGAGGAAGAAAATGTTTCACAAGAAACACCTCATTCAGGCTTTCATTTGAAGTTATATGCAATTTATCTCATCCATTGAACTTTTTTATATTTCCTGGCCATTGAATTGCAGATACTAATGAATGCAAAGATCCAAATAGATGCGGTTTCGGCAACATTTGTGAAAATACGGTTGGGTCGTTTGAATGCCACGCTAAAGGACTATCTCGAGTTAATGTGATCATTATAGGTACACTGCTGCACTCTTCGAATCCAAAAACAATAACCTGTGATTGTGGCATCTGGTATTAGCATTTCTAGTGTATCCACTGCCATTACACAATAAGAACGAACAATAATATCTTACCAATTTTTTTCTTCCAATTGAGCCATTCAGTTACCAGCTGCATTGTTGGCGTACTGTTTATACACATTGGAGCATGGTGGTCGCACAAAGCCATAAAGAAAAGGAAAGACATCAACCGCAAGCAGAAGTTTTTTAAACAAAATGGCGGTTTCTTGTTGGAGCAGCAATTATCTTCCGGTGAAGCTAACGTCGAGAAAATTAAATTGTTCAGTGCAGATGAGTTAGAAAAAGCCACGGACCATTTCAGTGTAGATAGAATTCTTGGTCAGGGAGGCCAAGGAACCGTATACAAAGGAATGTTAGCAAATGGGAGAATCGTTGCTGTAAAGAAGTCGAAAACTGTAGTTGGTGGAGACGAAGTGAGACAATTCATCAATGAAATTGTCATTCTGTCACAAGTGATTCACAGGAATGTGGTTAAATTATTGGGTTGTTGTTTGGAGACTGAAGTACCCCTTTTGGTTTACGAGTTTATAAACAATGGAACACTCTCTCATTATATTCAGCACCAAAATGAGGAGTTTCCTCTTACATGGGAAATGTGCTTACGAGTTGCAACCGAAGTTGCAGGAGCACTATCATACTTACACTCGGCAGTTTCCTCTCCTATTTACCACCGAGACATCAAGTCTTCGAACATACTGTTGGATGATAAATACAGAGCCAAAGTGGCAGACTTTGGGACATCAAGATCTGTCGCCATTGACAAAACACACCTTACCATGACACAAGTAAATGGAACATTCGGTTATTTGGACCCGGAGTACTTTCAGTCTAGCCAATTTACGGACAAGAGTGACGTTTATAGCTATGGAGTGGTCCTTGTTGAGCTATTGACAGGAAAAAAACCAATTTTTAAGACAAAGTCACAAGAATCCATTAGCCTAGCACATTATTTTCTTCTTTCCCTGGAGGAGAATCGTTTGTTCGATATTCTTGATGCCCGAGTTGTGAAAGATGCCAGGAAGGAAGAAATCATGGTAGTTGCTAATCTTGCAAAACGTTGCTTGAATTTGAACGGAAAAAAGCGTCCTGCTATGAAAGAAGTAGAAGTGGAGTTGGAGGGAATTCAATTGTCAGTGAAAGATTTTGATGTTCAAAAAAATTTTGCAGACGTTGATTATGTCCAAACTCGAATAAACGAGGTTTGGGATGTTGGTTCGACATCAACACATGAGCCTAGCACGTTATTTTCTTCTCCGTTTGATGTAGAACCGCTTTTGTTTATCAGAACACAGTAAAAAATAAATGTTTTTTGTTGTAATATTCTGTATCTATTAGAATTATACGGCCAGTTTGGAATTATTGAACTTGAAAAAAAAAATGTTTTTGTTGTGTTTTGAGTATAATTAGTTGTAAAATAAAACAGTTAAGCGTTTGTTTTTTGAAAATTGCTCTTTAGAAAGAAAGCATTGTAAAAAAGGCGTTTTTAATGTAAAAGTGCCATAATTTTGTATAAAGACAAAAATGGACATGATAGTCACCTAATATTTTGAATTTCTTAAGTATAGCCTTTATCACATATTACATCATCCCTTCATATGTTGGTTATCTTTAATCACTTTGCATGTTGGTTATCCTTCATAATATGCAGCTTACCACGTGACTCTTAAATTGACCATTTTGCCCTAATGTCCCCGTGTACCATACATTTATCCCTTGAATAACCCAACACTAAAGTTCTTATGCTCCATGAACAATCTCAACAAATCCACACATAATGTATATATACACATCGAAAACGATACACAAAATAAAACATGTTTGACTTAAAAAATAGATAAAAATTTATAAAAAGAGTAAAATCCACAATAATTCATAATTTTTGTATTTATCAAAAAAAATAAAAAGTTTTACAATACATCACATAAACCACTGCCTTAATTATCGGAACACCAACTAGACATGGCCATAAACAAACCCAATAACTGTAAACCCCTCATTTCTTCTCTCTCTCTCTCTCTCTCTCTCTCTATATATAATCTACGTGGATTGCATGCACAAGTATGCAACCTTTTGCATGTTGTAAAAGAATGGAGTGAAAGCTCCTATTTATACTAGTGTGATCCAAAACTTAAGGACTAAAAAAATATATAATAAAATATACTTAAGGATTGGATGAGATGATAACCAAGAACAAAGGTGGACAAATATAGGTTAACAAGTGGCTTGGTAAAATAGGTGGTACATTTAAGCACTTGACTAAAAGAAATATGGAGTTCGACACTTGCTTTCCAGGTGTCATAATGATACAAGAAAAATGGAGGCTTATCACAATGGTTGCAGGAGGTTGCTAGAAAAGAAGGAAATCAAATTGATCTCGTTCTCCATATGGAGATGTGTACCATTGGACAAACTCAACTAAGAAAATGAATAGGGTAACACGTATGGAGGCTCCCATGCATGCAAATATATAATAATTTATGAAAATATTTTCGAATACAAATACAATAAATATAATATTTTTTAAAATACGAATCTTGACAGAGAGTTTCAAGAATACAATGTATTGTATCTAGGGCTGGGAATTTTGTACCGAAATACCGAAACCGAACCGAAAAATACCGAACGGAATACCGAAATTCTCGAAACCGAAAAGTCCCGAACGGTTCGGTAACCGATACCGAAAAAATACCGAAATTTCGGTACGGGGATCGGGATGGTCTTACCATATTTTCGGTAATACCGAACCGAACCGAATTGAAGCAATTCGATTCTCAATTGTCGAAAAATACCGATCGAACCCATCCTTTCCATTCCATCCATCCCCATTGCCATTCGAATTGAAGTGAGTCTGGACAAAACATACATATTCCTCTCCTCTCCTCTCCTCCCAGCTCTCGAAAATACCGATCGAACCCAGCATTCGATCCCATCCATCCCCATCCCCATTCGAATCGAATTGAACTTCTCCTCTCCTCTCCTCTCCTCCTAGTCCCAGCTGAGCTCTCGACCTCCTCAATTCTCAAACTGAATTCTGTGAAAGTTTGAAACACCATCAAACTTACTCAATCAAATCCACTTCTCTTCTCCTCTCTGGGTTCTGCTTCTCTTAAGTTCTTCTCCTCTCTCGACCTCCTCAATTTATTGCTTGCGGGATTTAGGTTTTCAGTTAGGGATTTGGGATTTAGCCAGCAAATATAGAGTTTTTGAATTTGTTTATTGATTGATTCTGTGAATGATGTGATTCTGTGTGTGTGTGAATTCTGTTTTTGAATTTGTACTGTGAATTGTGTGTGTGTGTGTGTGTGTGTGCTGTGAATTCTGTGATTGTGTGTGTGTGTGTGTGTGCTGTGTATGCAGCTAGTTAAACTATCATCTCCATACTTCCATTAAATACTTATAAGGATTGTTCTTCAACGTGCAAGTGATTAAGTGATTAATGTGGAAATGTCATGACTTTTTGTTAGTTTAAGATTAAGTCAGAGGGGTGAGGATTTCAGTTGGGAAATACATAAATGGTTGTCCCTTGTTGTTTGTCTGGGAACTCTTTGATTTGCTTATGTTTTGGTTGTGGATTATGACGTGTTTTGCTTTCGAGCCGTGCATAGTCCCAAATGAATAAATGAAAGGATTTTGGTTTCTGACTTTATTGGTTTTGTATATTGGAATATAAAGGTGTTGGGGACTTTCATCACAGAATGGGATGAAGGGAAGCTTATTTGCGACAAATTGCTGTCTACGAAAGAGTCTGCTGAAATGTATGCTGAGTTCTTGGCAGAGCTTGCCGTTGCTTTGAGCTTCGATGGATGGCTGGTACATACTTTTTAAGTGTGTATATCTTTTCATCCTGGTTTGTTCTAGGGTTTGTAGCTTTTAGATTTTAATTTCTTAACCAGTCAATTGTTGATTTGGATTAAAAGTTACAACAGAAGAGATTTTAATTTCTGATGAGGATGAATATGCTTGCTGTTTCTGATGATATGCTTGCTGTTACTTGCTGTGAATGTAGGATAAATTGCAACAGTAAACATTGAATGGAATGGATTGAAATTGATGGATTGATTCGATTGTTTCTGATGAATATGCTTGCTGTTTCAGACTTTGGTCCCTTTGTGTTTATTGAAATGAAATCATTGAATGGATGAAATTTGAATGGATTGAATGAATTGATTATTGAATGGATTGAATTGAATCTGAATGGATTTGAATGGATGGATTGATTCGATTGAATGGATTGAATGTATTGGATTGAATGTAATGTATGGATTCATTGGATTGGAATGAATTTCGGGGAGCCCCAATACCGAAATCAAATATACCGAAATTTTCGGTTCGGTTTCGGTATTCGAAGTTGCCTCCCAATTTTTTCGGTTTCGGTATTCAGGGGGAGGGTTTCGGTTCGGTTATCGAACCGAACCCAGCCCTGATTGTATCCTTCATGGAGACAATCCTTTCTTAAAACTTACTAATAGAAACTAATGTAGAGAACAATTTTATTTACATGTATATATCTCTTTTCATTCTCCGCTTATTTACAATTTTATTTAAGAAAGTTGAAAGTAATGAAGAAGCTGAGTAGTTATGAGAATAAAATGCATCTTGTTTGGATGTTGAACTCAACACCGCCCCGTCAAAGGGTGAAATCATTCAGCAGATGAATTTAGGTCCAAACAGAAACTTTTTCAACAAGAATCCTAAAATCCTGAGCAGTCACGTGCACACAGCATATTCTGAAGCAATTAACAATGTTAAATGCTAATAAAGTGTTAAAAAGGAAATTTAGGGAGAGAACAGTTTTGTTAAATGTGTCCTCTCCATGTGTGCCCAACTGCCCTTCTACAAAATTCAGCATAACTCTTTACCTATATAATAGAATTATTTTAGCCGCCTCAAATAATCAATAGGTTTTGTTTAGGGTTCAGGGTTCAGAGGTTTTTAATTTATGCCCATTCTAATTAGGTGTAACTTCCTTCTCTCATTCATCATCAACAAAATTTTCATAAACTCACCTACGACCTTATTCTAACTAATTACAAGAAATGAGCCTCCTTTTGAAACAATAATCACAAATAATTCGCAAATGTACAATTCTTAAATAAACCTTGCTCGCGTTAGGCTAAACAAATAAAGCCATTTTAGGCCAAACAATGGACCACCTTTGGAGCACTAATCACAAATAATTAGCAATACAATTCTTCAAAACAATAGGCGCCCCTTGAAGAACTATACACAAATAATATAATATCATATCAGAAACCGATCCCAATTTTTAATCACTCCACCAAAATTCTACCTAAAAGTAATTAATATACCAAAATTCAGCTGACCTATAGCTACACACGTGTTTGTCAAACCTACCAAGAAATAAGATTAGAAACACATCATCCTTTAATCTTGTTGGAAATTTCGATCAGAAAAAGAGAGACGCCGTACTGTAATAAATATTAAAGTACAACTTCCAGTGTTTCCTATGACTAGGAATTTGTAAGCCAAAGTATAGGAAACTCGTTCTTATTCTCTTGCAATTGGAGTTTCTCTTGCAATTGGAGTTACACTCGCAAGGTAGCACATGAAAAGACTGGCTGTAAAGTATCTAACTTATGTGAATGGTAGTTAAACCTGACAGTTTTAGGTACTATTATCCACTATGTTTGGTCAGACATAGTACAAATATGTCCGCCCTTGCCTCTTCCAAGTAACACACACTTTTAGAATCCTCTAGTAGTGGTGGCACGGGGAACCAACCATGGGATCGGTGGAGGAGAACCAGCAGCCGCTGCTGCTCGGACTTGACACGCATTCTCGGATTGCTGACTTGTCTTCCCCTGCTGTTGAAGAGTTTCTTGGGCACCGGCCAGTGGCACTCCGATGGTGGCCTAGGCTGGTGGCTTGGGAGTCAAGACTCCTATGGGTTTTATCCGGTTCATCTATCATTGTTTCCATATTCAACTACATGCTCAGCTTTGTCACCCTCATGTTTTGTGGGCATTTGAGTGCCTTGGAGCTTGCCGGAGCCTCTATCGCTAGTGTGGGAATTCAGGGTCTTGCTTATGGGATTATGGTTTGTACCCAAACTAATGCGAACCGTTGGTTATTAACGCTCCAAAATAGTTATCATGCATTCCCCTGTTTTTTCACATTAAGGGGTTCATGATGACTATTCTAAAGTGTCAGTAACTTCTCCCTAAATAATTCATGTAGTGAAATTTCATCTCTATGTTTTCTTCTATTTTTCATTTTTGGTGGTTGAGTTAATCCTTTTTTGGTTCTTGTTTCTTAATTCTCGGTTCGGAATCAAAGTTGGGAATGGCAAGTGCTGTGCAAACTGTGTGTGGGCAAGCATATGGAGCCAAGCAATTGCCATCAATGGGGATCATATGCCAAAGAGCAATCATCTTGCACTTGGGAGCAGCAATCCTCCTCGCATTTGTGTATTGGTGGTCAGGTCCAATCCTCGTAGCCATCGGCCAATCAGAAGAAATTGCAGAGCAGGGCCAAATCTTTGCAAGAGGAATCATTCCACAGCTTTTTGCATTTGCCATAAACTGCCCCCAGCAGAGGTTCCTTCAAGCTCAGAACATAGTCAACCCTTTGGCTTACATGTCTGTTGGAGTTTTCATCCTTCACATTCTTCTCACTTGGGTGGTGGTTTTTGTTGTGGATTATGGCCTAATTGGGGCTGCTCTTACACTGAGCTTCTCTTGGTGGCTTCTTGTCATTATTTATGGGCTTTACATTCTTCTGAGCCCCAAGTGCAAGGAGACTTGGACTGGCTTCTCTTGGAAAGCCTTCAAAGGGATGTGGCCTTATTTTAAGTTGACTGTTGCCTCTGCTATCATGCTCTGGTAGGTGAAACAATTATGCAAATGCGACCACTTTGGCTTTCTTAGACCACATTAGTCAATGACCGTATGTCGAAGCTGATGTGTCATTACTCAGCACATAAGGTCGTTTGCTAATGTGATTTGAAAAAATGTGGCGCCATATCATTACTCGTGTGTAAATTTTGAGTAAAATTATTTAGACACGCAAAGTTGACTATGTTGCTAACACACTTTCTGATACAGGTCGGTCCTATATATAACAGTATGGTCTACTTCTATTGGAGAGTGTGTCTAACTAGCATTACCAAAAATTTAAACCCTTAGTCCTCTTTTTTTTGTAAAACCTTCACGGAAAAATCTTGGGTGATACGTACTATTAAATGGTACGACCATTGAATGATCCCAGATTAATTTGCTGTGGGCCCCAAATAAATTTTAAACTATTCAAAATACGTACATTGAATAGTACGTACCATCGTACCATTGAAGCAACCTTCACATGCTAATGTCTTTTTCCTTTTGTGAATGAATGTAGTTTGGAGATATGGTACAACCAAGGGCTAACGCTAATATCAGGGCTCCTCCCCAACCCTACAATCTCACTAGACTCCATTTCTGTTTGGTAAGTATGGATTTTGTTTATGCATCTTTTAACCTTTTCAATACCAGTTAATTTCATGAATTATTTAACGATTGCTATTATTATATCTAACTTTTACATGTTCTTATGTGATGAACAATTCCAGCATGAACTACTGGAACTTCAGTTTGCAATTTATGTTAGGCCTAAGCGCAGCAGCCAGGTTTGTGAAAAAAAAAAAAAAAAAACAGAACCTCATAAGGATTCAAAGTATTCCTCTACATGTTCAATTATTGGAAGTGATCTAATCATAATGAGATGACTTGTCTTATGCAGTGTTCGAGTCAGTAACGAGCTAGGGGCTGGTCATCCAAGGGTGGCGAAATTTTCAGTGTTTGTAGTGAACGGAACAAGCATCCTGATTAGTACAATCTTCAGTGCGATTATATTAATATTCCGAGTTGGACTGAGCAAGCTATTTACAAGTGAGCCCGATGTTGTTGAGGCGGTGTTGGATTTAACTCCGTTGCTAGTTGTTTCCGTTTTCTTGAATGGCATTCAACCCATACTTTCAGGTATCGAATCTATCGATATATATAAGATAGAAGCTGCGGTGCAGATGAACAAACCAGGTGGTCATACAAATGTTTACAATCATTTCTAATTTCAGGCGTGGCAATTGGAAGCGGATGGCAAGATGTCGTGGCTTATGTCAACCTCGTTTGTTACTATATAATTGGTTTTCCAGTTGGATGTCTTCTTGGCTTCAAAGCTAGTATGGGAGTCGCGGTAAGTTCACTCGCTCCCTCACTCATTCCGTACAGTTGTTGATTTGTGAGGGATACTGATACAAGAGATGCACTTTGGCTTGTTTTTTTTTTTTTTCAGGGGATTTGGTGGGGGATGCTTATCGGTGTTTTTTTACAAACAGTAGTTCTAATTGTTCTCACCGCCAGAACAAATTGGGATGCCGAGGTGACTTAACTTTGATGAAAGTAACTCATGTGAGCATATAAAGTAGGCATGAATTGCATTTGGTCACGTCGTCACTAATGAATTTTATCATGGTTTTTTTGTAGGTTCTAAAGGCGGCTGATCGCTTGGACAAGTCTGCAAATGAAGAAAACTCAGACTTGGTGGTCTCCGCGTAATCCCAAGGCAAAGTGTTCAAACTTCATTGAAGCAGGTTTTCAGGTAGTGAATTGGAATGCAATTCTAAAGGAAAAAAAGTGTAGTCAAATAGCAACCACGTCAAGTACTCAACGATACAAATTCACCTCAATAGATGCAATTCTAGTTATCAGTGCAAGCCTTTCGACATTGTGAAGGCAAAAGCTAGAAATGGTACTGGTTCTTTGTTCTACATACAACCACAATTTTTGGACCGACAATATAGTTGTCTATGGTCTTGCAGTTGTAATCCTTTAGACTATTACGTCTCTAATGCATATTTCTGAAAGCAAATTCACCTAGCTTGCTCCACTCTTCAAGTCCTGATGAGTTTCTTCTTGTGCGTCATTTAAAAAATATTTCGTAGCACTCAATTTGAAGTGACTATTAACAGAAATGATTGCTTGCTTACAAAATCATGGTGTAAATAGCAACAATTCAGCCTTTCATTACCTAGTCACCAGAATATTTTTAATTTGTCAAGTATGGCTGCTAGATTTGATTTTTTTTATTTTTTAGTATGGCTACTAGAAAACCTGAATGATACATTTTGACTTAGCCTCCAAGGACTAAAGAGAGTTTCCAGAAACCGTGACTCGGTATACTTCTGAAGAAAATTCCTCCTTGATAGAAATTAATTTAGAGGAGGAACTATTTCTGAACACAATATATAAAAAGAAATATCTCCGTGGACCGTGCCTACAAGAATTAGAAGAAGCAGAATAATGGATTTTGTCCAGTTTCTACTCCATGTTACTCTGTTTTTTGGGTCTATGAGTTGTGCATTACCATCAGCAGCAGTACCATTATTAGCAAAGCCTAATTGTCAATCGCATTGCGGAGACACTGAAATCCCTTACCCTTTCGGAATTGGAGCAGGTTGCTACATTGACGACTGGTTTCAAATAACATGTCACAACTCAACCAAACCTTTCTTGAACAAGATCAATGTAGAGGTGCTAGAAATTTCCGTTAAAGGTACACTAAAGGTTGCAAACCCGATTACCTTCTCTTCCAACTGCAGTACTAATAAGCCTATTCGCCAAGCGGCCAACTTGGAGGGAAGCCCTTTTGTGTTCTCCCAGAAGAACATGTTCACCGCAATGGGTTGTGGCGTTATGGCCACAATCACCTCAAACTCAAATGGCTCTACCGTTTCAGCCGGTTGCAAGTCCGAATGTGACAATATTTCAACAAATGAGAAAAAGAATAATGGAGTTTACTTCTGCCAGACCCCCATCCCTTGGCTTCTCTCTGCCTTCAATACTAGTTTCCAGGTTTACCACGACTACACAAAAAGTACTAGTTCATGCAATTATGCATTTTTGGTAGACCATGACTGGTTTCAGTGGTTTCCCAACAATTCAACAAAAAATATTTCTGCCTTCAGTGACATGGACAATGTCCCTGTCACACTAAAATGGAACTTATATCATTCGACGGTCGAGGTACTTGGAGACATGGTAGAAGTAAATCCGAGATCCGTGGGTTCCGAATCATCCTTCTATTGCCAAAGTCATAATGACAGCTCTTCAATACATGAACCCTCAAGTAGGCTGGAATGTTTCTGCAATTGGGGCTATGAGGGAAATCCCTATCTTCTAAAAGGATGTCAAGGTAAACAGTTCTAATTTATAGTTTTATAAATCAACAAACACCGTCCTTCTTTGTTTGTCTACCCTTTTTTTCCAATTTAAAATTCAATGAGCAGTTGATTTACATTTCTTTTCATTACATGATATTGCAGACAAAAATGAATGTGAGCTTGGCAACCGTTGTCCTGCAGGCTCCATATGTAAAAATCATGATGGGTATTATGAATGTCACTCCCCACATACAAAGTCTTGGGTTAAACTGGTTTCCATAGGTATGCGCCCTTATCCCCAAATATTACATAAAAGGGTTTTCATCACAAATAGAAAATCGATCATTGTCATCCCTATAAACTCACACTCACTACAAAAAAGATAGGCTTTTCTCGACGGTGTTGTTTCATTGGCGTAGGCTAAAAACTGGATAGCCATTGTAAATTACCTGGTTAATCTTCTCATGTAACTGAGCTACTTTTTCAGGTATCGGCAGTGGTCTTGGACTATTGTTTCTACTCATTGGTGGTTGGTGCTTGCATAAAGTCGTCAGCATTAAACTTAAGGAGAAGTTTTCGAAACAAGATGGCAGTTTATTGATGGAGCTACAATATTTATCTTCTGGTGAAGACAACTTGGATAATTAAAAGTGTTCAAAATAAAATTATGATGTTAGAGAAAGCTTCCAATGTATACATATAGAGTTTTACGAAGGAATTTGGTTTGGCAAATGAAAGAATTGCGGCTGTGAAAAAGTTTAAAATAGTATGCGGAGATTAATTTGAGTTAGACACCTATGTCAACAAATTAAAATTTCTACAACAAACCTTCCCCATTCTCTTTATTGTAAATAATCCCTTATACTGAAAAATAAAATAAAAATTATACCACGCAACGCAAATAAGAATGTTTTGACTTACCTAGTAGTAATTGCGTTAATATGCAAACACACTATATTGATGGGAGAAGAATTTAAACTTAAAACTTCTTTCAATATTAGAATAATAAAGTACCACTAGACTGAGAGCTTATTAATTATATTGATTGACGTTTAGTATGTGCATAAAACATTGATAAAAGCTATATGTTGAAATTGATAAAGGAAGAAGTGTTTTTCATTATGATCTCAAGTTTGTACGGAATACAAATATATAAAAGAGGAAGAGAGAGGCAACGGACTGGAGGATAAAAACACCTCAGTCATTGACAACAATCTTCCTTAAATCATGCCCTAAAATAAGGGCCTAACTATTAAACACAATTTACAAGACATAGTTCCTAAGGTTGGCTGCTGCAGCCCTCGGTGAAGGCACTGGCTGCTGGAGTGTATGAGGTGGTAATCTCAACCTATAACATGTGTAATAGGTTGTGATTACAACCTTAACCCTAACAGTCTTTCAATACTCCCCCTCAAGCTGGATCAGGTGGATTAATTGATCCAAGCTTGGATAATAACCTGTGAAACTAAGAAGTGGCGAGATTTTTGGTGAAGATATCTGGGAGTTGATCATGACTCGGGGTGTACATTGTGTCAATAATTTTGGATTGAACTTAAGCTCGCACATAATGACAATCAACCTCGATATGTTTAGTTCGCTCATGGAAAACTAGATTGGAAGCAATGTACATCGCATCTTGATTATCACAGTACATGGATATTGGTTGTTGTTGACCAAATGTCAAGTCTGAGAGAAGACCTTTTAACCAAATTAATTCACAAGATGTTGATGCCATAGCTCGGTATTCTGCTTCTGCACTTGACCTAGCAACAACAGATTGTTTCTTGCTCTTCCATGTGACATGCTTACCACCAACAAATGTGCAGAATCCAGTAGTGGACTTTCTATCAAGTGCATTCCCTGCCCAATTTGCATCTGTGTATGCCATGATCTGTGCATTTGCATTGTTTGTCAAACAAATTCCTCTACTAGCTAATCCCTTGAGGTAGCGAAGAATACGCTTGACAATCTATAAGTGGTTGACAGTGGGTGAGGGCATAAATTGACTTACAAGACTCACTCCATAGGCAATATATGGCCTAGTAATAGTTAGATAAATCAATTTACCAACCAGTCTTTGATATTCACCAACATCAGTGAGAAGCTCCCCCTCAGCATCTAATTTCAGTTTGCTTTCAACCTCCATCCCGACATCATTGATTTGGATTTGCTTCAGGCTCAGAAAAAATGGGAGGTGATATTGAGGAACTCTCAACCTCCATCCCGACAGAAATCTCTTCTGCCATGAAGAGAGGTACACAATAGCAACAGAGACAGACCCCTTAGAAACCTTGCTCTGATACCATGTTGAAATTGATAAAGGAAGAAGTGTTTTCCATTATGATCTCAAGTTTGTACATAATACAAATATATAAAAGAAAAAGAGAGAGGCAATGGACTAGAGGATAAAAACACCTCAGTCATTGACAACAATCTTCCTTAAATCATGCCCTAAAATAAGGGTTTAGGGTTCAGTTTCCATTGACCAAACGCACCTCACCACAATAGTAGCTGGCACCTTCAGGTATTGGACCCGGAGTACTTCCAATCAAGTCTGTTGAGAAAGTCAAAGATTGTCACCACAATACTAGTCTATATTAGCACCTAATCAATTCTAATATGCGGCAAGTATATTGCACTGATTATATTCCTAGTTTGTATATAGTAGATCAATTAGCTTTAATTAGTTTATTCTGCAGAACGTAATTGTAGGCTTCTCTTGTTATATATACATGTATATTGTACAAATCAATTTATCAATCAACGAAATATTCAGATTATCAAATTAAATTTGGTATCAGAGCCCCTCCTGGGCTCTTGATCTTTTTCACGTTTTTTTCACTTCTTCCCCATTTCGGGGTTGAACGTTCTTCATCATGGGGGACCAGAAAGCCATTGCCTCCAACTAATTCCTCGTCTACTGGTCTTGGTACAAGGTATCCTCTTTCCCGTTACTTGTCTTATAAAGGTTTATCTCCCAAGTACCAGACTTTTCTTGCCCACATTGCTTCCATGTCAGAACCTAACAATTATGCAGAGGCTTGTCAAGATCCTAATTGGCGCAAGGCCATGGCTGAGGAAATTCAGGCACTCGAGGCTAATCACACCTGGAGTCTTACCCCTTTGCCCAGTGGCAAAGAGCCCATTGGTTGTAAGTGGGTTTACAAGGTCAAGTATAAAGCTGATGGCAACATTGAGCGATACAAAGCTCGCTTGGTCGCTAAAGGGTATACACAATTAGAAGGCATTGACTACCATGACACTTTTTCGCCCACTGCTAAACTTGTTACTTTCCGCTGCATTCTTGCTCTTGCTGCCACTTTTTCATGGTCTCTTCATCAATTAGATGTCCATAATGCTTTTCTCCATGGTGATCTCATGGAAGAAATATACATGGTCCCGCCTCCTGGTCTTCGGCGACAGGGGGAGAATCTAGTGTGTCGCCTGCACAAGTCACTATACGGGTTGAAACAAGCTTCTCGTCAGTGGTTCTTCAAGTTCTCCCAAGCTCTTCGTTCAGTGGGATTTGTTCAATCAAAAGCTGACTACTCACTTTTTACTAAACGACATGGAAAATCCTTTACTGTTCTTCTCATTTATGTTGACGACATTCTGATCACAGGGAATGATTTGACTGCCATCGATGGACTTAAAAGGTTTTTAAATACCAGGTTTCGTATCAAAGATCTTGGTCATTTGAAATATTTTTTGGGTATAGAAGTGGCGCGCTCGAAGAAAGGTATTTTCATTTCACAACGAAAGTATTTATTGGATATCCTCAATGATGTTGGTTTCTTAGGTTCTCGACCTGCAAACTTTCCTATGGAGCAGAATCTGAAACTGCTTCCCGATGAAGGCGAGATTCTTAATGACCCTGCTAAATACCGAAGGTTGATTGGTCGTCTTATTTATCTCACCATTACTCGTCCAGACATTACATACTCAGTCCACTTATTGAGTAGATTTATGCAAGCTCCTCGGAAGCCACACTATGAAGCTGCTTTACGTATTTTGAAATACCTAAAGAGCACACCTGGGCAAGGCATAATGTTTTCTTCTCAAAATAATTTGAAGTTGAAAGCGTATTGTGATTCGGATTGGGCAGGCTGTCCTACTACACGACGATCTACCACTGGTTATTGTGTTTTTTGGGGAAATAGTCTTATCTCATGGAAAAGCAAACGACAGAAAACTGTATCTTTGTCATCTGCTGAGGCAGAATATCGATCTATGGCAGCAGCATGTTGTGAATTGGCATGGCTACAAAGCTTATTGCGTGATTTGCAGATTGAGGATAAAGGACCGGCCACTTTATTCTGTGACAACCAAGCAGCCCTCCACATTGCTGCTAATCCTGTTTTTCATGAACGAACGAGACACATTGAGATTGATTGCCACTTTGTTAGAGACAAAATTATGGAAGGAAAGATCGTTACCGGATTTGTTCCATCTACGTCACAGCTGGCAGACATCTTCACCAAGGCCTTAGGCAAAGAACGCTTTTGTTCTTTGTTAGGCAAGTTGGGCGTTCACGATATTCACTCTCCAACTTGAGGGGGACTGTTGAGAAAGTCAAAGATTGTCACCACAATACTAGCCTATATTAGCACCTAATCAATTCTAATATGCGGCAAGTATATTGCACTGATTATATTCCTAGTTTGTATATAGTAGATCAATTAGCTTTAATTAGTTTATTCTGCAGAACGTAATTGTAGGCTTCTCTTGTTATATATACATGTATATTGTACAAATCAATTTATCAATCAACGAAATATTCAGATTATCAAATTCAATTAAGTCAGTTGACGGATAAGAGTGATGTGTATAGCTTCGGAGTTGTCCTTCTTGAGCTATTGACTGGAGAAAAACCCGTTTCTCTAACAAGGTCACCAGAAACCAGAGGCCTAGCTACATATTTCAATTTTTAGATTGAGGAGAATCGTCTGTTTGATATTCTTGATGCCCAAGTTATGGAGGAAGGTGTAACAGATGACATTTTGTCAGTTGCTAACCTCGCAAACAGATGCTTGGATATGAGTGGAAAGAGACGAGACCTACGATGAAAGAAGTGGCAATGGAGTTGGAGAGGATTCAAAAATCAGTAAAGGCTTCTAATAACCTGCAACAAAACTATGAAGAGGTCGAATATCTTAGAGATGAAGTAACTTGTCCTTGGGATGTTAGTTCGACATCAACAGGGCCGTGTTTGGATGGAGGTACTGCTTCATCGAACGATTCACTACCGATATTATCTTACTAATCACAACGAAAAAAGAATCCTCAATGCAATTGGTGTATTACCAATCTTAACATATTTATGTAAATTGAAGATTTCCTTGATGTAGTTTTGGAAACAAGAATTTATCTTGATTTTTCTTTTCTGGTTTTAACCAATTTTTTCAGAGGTATATGTATGTTCTTTTTGTTTCTTATGTTACTTGTGGTAATAGTATTTGTGCATTTGACAATTTTAGGTTTCTATATACTCTAAACTGTTGTTCTCCACAGTCCACTTCTCTGTGGTTTTAATTTTTCCAGTCCGACAACTCCAAAAGTTGGGACCCTGAGGACAATATGATTGGTTTATAGTTATCTAAAATTAATAGTACATGACTATTATTAATGAGCTTGTTATTTTAATTGTTAAAAGGCCTCAAGCTCTACGAATCGTTCCTTGCTGCCTTCTGTCCTCGAACCATACTGAGACCAACTCCAATGGTGGCCTATGGCCAATAACAAATATTGACCTTTGGCTTTTGGCCTTTGGCCAGAAACTGCATTTTCTCTCCAATGGTGTGGCCTAAATTTTAGGCCGAAAAGTTGTTAAATATTGTTTTAGCCTAATATTTTTTTTCCGTTAACTTTAAAAAAAAATGTATTTGTTTAGATTAACTTAGCTTAATTTTCTGAACATTTTGACCTAAAAATATTTAAATTCCGATAAAGTACGAAAAAATGCAATTATTATTAATGCTTAAATTTAAAATCAAACAACATAGGTGGAGGGCTTGGGTTGATCATACAACATTTAAAATCAATCAATAATTAAAACTAATATGGTGGAGGACTTGGGTGAAAGCTATAACCAACATCATCAAAAAGGGTGCATACCATCAAGAGTTCGTGGCTTGTCGGGCAACGGTGGGGGAGATGTGCTAATGAACACTTCATAGACCCGAGACCAAAATTCTTGAATATTTTGGTTCGTCCCGGTAGCACCATCTTCGCTAATATTGATCCATGCCTTGCACAAAGCTATATCTTCATCTTTAGACCAATTTGGTAATTTTGTACTAATTTTTGGCATCTTGAAATTTTTGTAGAAGTGGGTAGAAGGAGAATGAAAATTTGGAAGTGGGTAGAAGAAGATTGCTAATCTAGAAGTGGGTTTAAAATGATTTAGAAATGGGTAGAAGAAAAAATGAAATTTGGATGAGGAAATGGAAGGAAATTGATTTTGTGTGGATGTATAACCAAATAAATGGGTATTTATAGGGTTTTTGGGTGAAATTTCTGAACAAATGTTTTTTATTAATTATTTTAGCCGTTGGATTTTAATTTGGGCCGTTGGATGATTTTTTTTACCGTTAGATTTGATCTCATTTGATCACAGCCGTTGGATTAAATTTAAAAGTAAAAATAAAAAAAAAAAGTTTGAAATCTGACCGTTGGATGATCCAACGGCCGAGTGATCTCAGCCGTTGATCTCCAACGGCTATATTGAGTGGCAGACAGAGGGTGACGTCACCCACGTGCGTCCCTTCCGCGCCTGGCGCGTTCCGCGCGTTGCGCGCGTCAATCTCTCTGCGTGCCTTGCACGCTCCCTTTGCCCAGTCGCAGGGCGGGTCCCACCTGTTTTGGCCGGGCCAATTCTTTGGCCAATTTCTGTCTTTTTTTTTGTTGGGTTACCTTGGGCCTATTTCTTGGCCACCATTGGAGAACCAAGTCCAAAGGCCTATGGCCTAAAAATGTTGGCCTTTGGCCACCATTGGAGATGGCCTGATGATATATGCTAACAAAAATTGTGAAGGCTAGAAAGAACATCATGGGTGGCTCCTCATTTCAACAGTTTTCTCATATTTGCTATATAGAGTCCGGTTCTTCTAGACCCCAGTAACCAAGAAAATAGTGGTCACACACCGTTAGATCTTAATCAAATGGTACAGAAAAAAAGTACAACAAAAAAGTTAAATGAGCACCAACCCTTAAATTTTAACTATATTGGTGGTCACACACACATATCACAACACGCGCGCACGCACACACATACACAAATTACAGCACACACGCGCGCACACACACATATATTACAGCACACCAGCACACCAGCACACACACACACACACACACATATATATTACAGCGCGCACACACATATTACAACACGCACACACACAATCCAGTCACCAAGTACAAATGCACCGATGCCAATGAAATTGTCGCGAATGAAATTGTTGGTGATTCACTAATTAATTGTAATTTTGCTCTTTTACAGCTTCAAATAGACCTTAACCCAGATGGAAAATACAATTGTTCTCCCAAATTGTACTCAAGCGTCAAGAAAGTGAAAACCCATATCAAAAAGGAACAAATTTAGCTAATAATGTATTAAAAATCATAATTACACTCAACATTATTGATTAATTTGAAATGGGCAATTATCAAACAACTCAGAGGGGTAGAAAATGGAGTCCAAATAAATTGATTGCCCAGAAAATAAAAGAAAATGTGTGAATCTGAGACGAAACAAGGTCACAATCTGCCTAGAAAATAGACAGCGAAGAACGTGGTGGTCGTGGTAGAAAAGAGACGAGGTCACGAGTTGCTGCCAATTTGAGACGAAACAAGGAAATGGGAAACAGAAGATAAGATAGAGGCGGAGAGAAAGAGGACTGACCTAATTCACCTAAAGGCTTGGGGGCTGATGCGGTGCACCAAGTTCTAATCTAGCAAATTAGAACTTACATTTTAACCAATTAAAACGTGACATGTAATTAAAATAAATAAATAAATAATATATATAATTCTTCAGTTTGGTCCGGTTTCCTAGGGCATGAAAACCGAAATCGAAACTGACAGGCTGATTTCCTTCGGTTTTCAGTTCGATTTTCTTCGGTTTTGGTCAACTCGGTCTTCTTTGGCTTTTTGGGCTTCGGTTTGGTGGGGTTTCTCGGTTCTTCGATTTTTTTGCCCACCCCTACCTTAAATTCAGATCTAACGGTAAATGACCACCATTTTCTTGGTCATTGAGGTCTAGGAGAACCGGACTAGCTATTGCTATATATGTTATATTTTGGTTAGTAAATTATAAGATTTAGAGAGCTCAGCAAGCTATCTTTTTGTTTTTTGTTCTAAATTTTTTGAGAGGCTAAAAATATCACATTTTCAGATAATATCCGATTCGATGCCTCAAGTGCTACGATTGATATCTTGGTTATGAGATTGACTGTTCCTTCCTCCAGTTCTTTATTGGAGTATACTCTGACGAATTTTCATATTTTTTTTATTGATAATTTCAGTATCAAGTCACCTAATTTTTCAACTGTCAAGTATGGCGGCTAGAATATACATAATGCAGAAACAATATTAATTAATAAAACAAAAAAAGAACAAAAAATTATAGGTCTGGATTTCTAGAATTCTGAAGAATTATTAACTACTTGAAAAGATTTTTAACAATAAAACTGATTTAAAAAGACAATTCAATTCCTTTTCGTCATAGCGAGAATTGGTCCTTCGATCTTGCAGAGAAAGCAGCAGGAAAGTTCAAAGAACTAACTATGCATCTCTGCACCTCAATTTATCTTTTTCCTGCACAAGGTTGAGAGCTTCCTACTAGACACCGCCGGTAGGTAAACAGAAGACTAAGAATTAGCATAATGGCTGTCAAGTTGCAAACTCATATTATTCTGCTTACGCTGCTCTTGTGGTTACTAGCAGTAGCATCATCACAAAAACCTCCCATAGCAAAGCCTAACTGCCAGTCGCATTGCGGAGACATTGAAATCCCTTATCCTTTTGGAATTGGAGCAGGTTGTTACATTAACGACGATTGGTTCCAAATAACTTGTGACAACTCTACCGGCAGTCCAAAACCTTTCTTGAACCGTACCAATCTGGAGGTGCTGGAAATTTCTGTTGAAGACAGAAACACATTAAAGGTCACAAACCCGATCATCTTCTCAAATTGCAGCAACAAGCCAAACAACAGCCTGACGGCCAACTTGGAGGAAAGCCCTTTTGTGTATTCCATTGAGAACGTGTTCACTGCAGTTGGTTGTGGTGTTACAGCCACGATCACCTCAAACTCAAATGGCTACTCCATTTCAAGTGGATGCAAGTCGGACTGTGACATTTCGACAAATAGGAACGATACCAGGCATAATGCATGCAACGGTATGGACTGCTGCCAGACAGCCATCCCTTCTTTTCTCTCCGCCTTCAATACCAGTTTCCAGCCTGATGACAATCAAAATGGGAGTTCATGCAATTACGCTTTCTTGGTAGACCGCGAATGGTTTCAGTCGTATGCCAACAATTTAACACGCATTTTTTCAATCAGCGAAAGGGACAATATTCCTGTGGTGCTTGAATGGAACTTGTTTCATTCCGCAGCTGATGTGTTTGGAACCTTTCTGGAAGTAAATGTGACGTCAAGGAGTTCTGACTCACTCTGGCCTTTTTGTTATAGCTATTCCACATATGAATCCTTGAGGCTTGAATGTCAATGCGGAGGGGGCTACGAAGGAAATCCCTATCTTCTTAATGGATGCCAAGGTAAAACTCAATTACTATTTTCAGTGCTTTACAGATAAATAGAAAATTTATCTTTTTTTATTTTTGGTGTTTGGAATGAGTTAGTTAGTGATTTACCATCTTTTTAATTTCTTCAACACACATTAATTCAGACATCAATGAATGTGAGGTTCACAACCAGACGTGCCCTGGGAACCTAGAATGTGTGAATTTGCTTGGAGGTTATGGATGCCTTACCCCGAAGAAGAGCAAATCGCCGGTCAAAGCCATCTTTATAGGTATGTATCTTGCGCTACACTGTTTACTTCTCTAATGTAATAATGCATAATCTAGAATTACCAAGATGATTTGGATTTTGAAGAGCAACTCATAAGCAACCATATAACAAAACCCACCAAATTCAAAATGATGTGAAATATCGTTGGTTATATATGTACTGCTTTTCTTATTTTCTTGAGTTATTCAGGTATCGGCAGTGGTGTCGGGTTCTTGTTAATGCTCTTGGGTGCCTGGTGGTTGCACAAAGCTGTAAAGAAAAGAAA
Source organism: Gillenia trifoliata (assembly GCA_018257905.1). Classification (NCBI taxonomy): domain Eukaryota; kingdom Viridiplantae; phylum Streptophyta; class Magnoliopsida; order Rosales; family Rosaceae; genus Gillenia; species Gillenia trifoliata. Next base: position 11,578,300 of record CM031082.1, read on the forward strand.
AGCCATTAAACGCAAGGAGAAGTTCTTTAAACAAAACGGTGGCATCCTATTGGAGCAACAATTGGCTTCTGGTGAAGTAAATGTTGAGAAAATTAAGTTGTTCAATTCAAAGGAGTTGGTGCAAGCGACTGACCATTTTAATGTGGATAGAATTCTTGGCCAGGGAGGCCAAGGTACTGTTTACAAAGGGATGTTGACGGATGGAAGAATCGTTGCTGTAAAGAAGTCTAAATTAGTTGATGGAAGCGAAGTTGCGCAGTTCATTAATGAAATTGTCATTCTTTCCCAAATTAACCACAGGAATGTGGTTAAACTGTTGGGGTGCTGTTTAGAGACAGAAGTTCCTCTCTTGGTTTATGAATTCATACCGAAAGGAACTTTCTACCAATATCTCCACGAAGAAAATGAGGAGTTTTTACTTACATGGGAAATGCGCTTAAGGATTGCTACAGATGTTGCAGGAGCTCTTTCCTACTTACATTCAGCAGCAGGCTTTCCAATTTACCACAGGGACATCAAGTCTACAAACATACTTTTAGATGATAAATACAGAGCAAAAGTTGCAGATTTTGGGACTTCGAGATCTGTTTCCATTGACCAAACGCACCTCACCACAGTAGTAGCTGGCACCTTCGGGTACTTGGACCCGGAGTACTTCCAATCAAGTCAGTTGACGGATAAGAGTGATGTGTATAGTTTCGGAGTTGTCCTTCTTGAGCTATTGACAGGGGAAAAACCCGTTTCTCTAACAAGGTCGCCAGAAACCAGAGGCCTAGTTGCATATTTCAATTTTTCGATGGAGGAGAATCGTCTGTTTGATATTCTTGATGCCCGAGTTAAGGAGGAGGGCGTAACGGATGATATTTTGTCAGTTGCTAACCTCGCAAACAGATGCTTGGATATGAGTGGAAAGAGACGACCTACGATGAAAGAAGTGGCAATGGAGTTGGAGAGGATTCAAAAATCAGTCAAAGGTTCTAATCTGCAACAAAATTTCGATGAGGTCGAATATCTTAGAAATGAAGTAACTGGTCCTTGGGATGTTACTTCGACAGGGTCGTGTTTGGATGGAGGTACTAATTCGTCAAAAGATTCACTGCCGCTATTATCTTACTAATCCCAACGAAAAAAAATCCTCAATGGAATTGGCCCATTATAATTTACCAATCTTAGTATTTATATATGTAAATTGAAGATTTTGTTTTTTTTTTTCTGGTTTTAACCGCTTTTTTCAGTGGTACATATCTGTATGTGTTCTGTTTGTATTTGATGTTGCTGTGGTAATAATATTGATGTGTTTGACAATTTTAGATCTCCACTTGGATGTTTAATTATTCACCGTGGAACTATGACTATCAAGGGGCACTTGGCAGAAATTTTTGAATCATCCTAGAAGATAAAAGAAAAGTAAACAATAATAAATAAGAAAAAGACAAAAGCACAAAAGGAAAAGAAAAGAAAGTCTCACATCAATTGCTGGAAGCATGCATGGCAAAACTCATTGATGAAAATTAAATAAAACTAACAATTAAAAAATAAAATGGTTATTAAACAGCTCCTAAGTAAGGCGTCAAGCCATGAGAAAGAAGTTCGCAAGTAACCCACAAAACATGATTTGTACGCAAGAGTTTCAACCGTACTCAATTGGTCCACTCCATTCTCTCAGCTTTTCGACCGTTCTCTATCCTATTCTCATCTAAGAGCGTGTTTGGGTGTTCATGCTTTCCAAACCTTCAACCCTATCTCCAAAATAAATTAATGGCTAAATGTGTGTTTGTGGGATATAGCATGCATCACAAAGGCTATCGTTGCCTTGACTCCGTCTCTGGTCTCTTATACATATATATCACGAGATTCACGACATGTTGTTCAGTGACGATTCTTTTCCTTATGCTAACATGCCAGCTCCATCCCCCTCCCCAACTTTGGAGCTTGATGGTTTTCCAATGCAGGCCTCCTAAATACATTCAATACTTTCACTATCAAGTAGACAATTAAGTAAGAACTTATTATTTGTGAAAAGAAAATTTTATATGCAAACATTCACTCATTATATCTCGTTTCTTTACAGCCCGAATTGTTTCTTGGACTGCAGAGAAAGCAGCAGGAGGAAAGTGCAACGAACTCAGACCTCCGCGCCTTTATTTTTTTTTTTCTGCAGAAGGTTGAGAGTTGAAAATCATTTTCTTTGCTAGGTAAAGAGAAGACGAAGAATTAGCACAATGGTTGTCAAGTTGCTAACTCATCTTATTCTATTTACTCTCTTCTTGTGGCTACTAGCAGTAGCATCATCGAAAAAACCGCCCATAGCAAAGCCTAACTGTCAGTCGCATTGCGGAGATATCGAAATCCCTTATCCTTTTGGATTTGGAGCAGGTTGTTAAATTAACGACCACTGGTTCCAAATAATCTTTGACAATTCTACTGGCAGTCCGAAACCTTTCTTGAACCGTACCAATCTGGAGGTGCTCCAAATTTCTGTTGAAGAAGGTACACTAAAGGTCTCAAACCCGATCACCTTCTTTAATTGCAGTAAAAAGTCAATAGACCGCCAGACTACCACCTTGGAGGGAAGCCCTTTTGTGTATTCCAAGGAGAACATGTTCACCGTACTAGGGGGTTGTGGTGTTATGGTAGCGATCACCTCAAACTCAATTGGCTATACCATTTCAAGAGGATGCAAGTCAGAATGTAACATTTTGACATATAAGGGTAGTGGTATCAGATATAGTATGTGCAATGGGGTGGGCTACTGCCAGACGGCCATCCCTTCGTTTCTCTCTGCCTTCAATACCAGTTTCCAGTTTTGTGAAAATGATACACAGTTCATGCAATTATGCTTTCTTGGTAGACGATGACTGGTTTTGGAGATATGCCAACACTTCAGCAAACATTAATTGCCGGCATCAGTGAAATGGACACAGTTCCAGTGGTGCTAGAGTGGAACTTATTTCATTCTTCATACGATCTGTTTAGAACCCATGCGACAAAGACTTACTCAGGCCCGCGTTCTTGTCAAAACTACTTTTACTCTTCCAATTCCACAAGCCTTAAATGTTACTGCAGAAAGGGCTATGAAGGAAATCCATATCTTCTTAATGGATGTCAAGGTAAGAATTATACCATTCTATCTTTTTTCGGTCAATTTGTAATGAGTGAGTAGTACCACTAGTTTTTAATATTTCTGAATTTACACTAATCCAGACATCAATGAATGTGAGAATGTGATACCGGCGTGTTCTGCATTCTACCTATGTGAAAATGTTCCTGGGGGTTTTGGATGCTCCCTCCCAAAGAGCGACGTTAAAGTCATCTTTATATATGCCCCTAACTACACAGTCTATAATTAATACCCTCCGGTATAATAATCCATATATAAATTCCTAAGATGATTTGGAATTGAAGAGAGATTCATGAGCAACCATATAAAAATTCCAAAACATATGTAACAGAAAACTACTTGACCAATTATCCTTTCTTGTTTTATTGATTTATGATCAGGTACCGGGAGTAGTCTTGGGTCACTATTTCTGATTGTCGGTGCCTGGTGGTCGCACAAAGCCGTAAAGAAAAGAAAAGCCATTAAACACAAGGAGAAGTTCTTTAAACAAAACGGTGGCATCCTGTTGGAGCAACAATTGGCTTCTGGTGAAGTAAATGTTGAGAAAATTAAGTTGTTCCATTCAAAGGAGTTAGAGAAAGCCACATACCAGTTTAGTGTAGATAGAATTCTCGGACAAGGAGGCCAAGGTACCGTTTATAAAGGAATGTTGACGGATGGCAGAATCGTTGCTGTAAAGAAGTCCACAAACAAATTTAGTAAAGGCAAAGTCAAACAGTTCATTAATGAAATTGTCAATTCTTTTGCAAATTAACCACAGGAATGTGGTTAAATTATTGGGCTGTTGTTTAGAGACTGAAGTTCCTCTTTTCATCTATGAATACATACCCAATGGAACACTTTCTCAATATATTCATGAGCAAAATGAGGAGTTTCCTCTTACATGGGAAATGCGCTTAAGGATTGCCGTAGAAGTTGCAGGAGCTCTTTCGCACTTACATTCAAATGCATCTTTTCCAATTCACCACCGAGATATGAAGTCTACAAACATACTATTTGATGATAAATATAGAGCCATAGTAGCAGATTTCGGGACATCATGATCAGTTTCCATTGACCAAACTGCCTGACTACAAATGTACATGGCACGTTTGGTTACTTGGATAGTAAATTTACAGATAACAGTGACTGGACAAAAGGCAGTTTCTTTAACTTTTGGTTACATGGCACATTTGGGGTGGTCTTTGTTGAGCTCTTGACTGGACAAAAGGCAGTTTCTTTAACAAGCTCCGAAGAAGCTAGAGGCTTAGTTTCATATTTCAAACATTTCATGGAGGAGAATAATGTGTTTGATATTTTTGATGCTCGAGTTAAGGAGGAGGGTGCCCTGGAAGAGACAGTAAAAGTGGCTGACCTTGCTAAAAGATGCTTGGATATGGATGGAAAGAGACCGCCTACGATGAAAGAAGTGGCACTGGAGTTGGAGGGGATTCAAAAAGCTCAATCGCGAAGAGGTTGACCATGTCCAAAATGTGGGTTCTTGGGATGTTGCTTCTACATCAACAGATTCAACAGGGTCAGGTTTGGAGAGTAGTACTGCTTCACAAACAGATGTACTATCAGTTTTATCAGACAAATCAGGATGAGCAAGAATCCTCAATGCCATCGGCATCACCATAACTCTTAGCATTTGTCTAGCTATATTGGATATTTCCCTGTAATTCTTTAGTTATTTATTTCTGGTATGTTTGTTATAAACTTCTCTGTCGTTTTTTCGGTTTAATTTCCTCCTGTTTTTGTTGTGTGAATTATATATTCATCAAAACAACGCCGATGCTTGACCCTTCAACATATTAGTGCATCACCCTTCAACATATCAACGATCTGCGCCGAGATTTTCGAATTACCCTTTAACCGTATCAACTAATTAACCTGCTAGTAGAGAAATTATTTTTTTTCCTTCCTTGAAGATAAAGAAAAGTAAACAACAAAAAAGAATAAGAAGGCAAAGAAGGAGATGAAAAGTCTGGTACACTAATTACCATAGTAATGTAGTCACCATCACATGACAAATTAGCTAGTATAGTAATCTAATCACAAAAAGTTGGGATTAATTCATTGGCATAAGTAACAGTTAACAATTGGATTTGTCAAAAATGGTTGCTAGAATCCAAACCCAACCTTGAATGTTTCTTCTTTGACTTTGATCTTTCTGTACAACTCATTGAGAAAAATTCAGCACAGATTTCTCATATGGGCAAAAACAAATATTTTATTAGCCGGATTCCTCCTTATAAAGCACGGACAGGGAATTCGGATTTTCTCCGTCACGCTCAAGGGCAGAGAGAGAGAGAGATGAAAATGGTGATACAAATTTTTCAGATGTTTATATTGTTGTGGAAAATAAGTACTGCATTAGCACAATCACCACCTCTAGCAAAGTCTGGTTGCCAAGCACAATGTGGGGGTGTTACGATTCCATACCCTTTCGGAATTGGACCAAACTGCTACCTTGATGAATGGTTTTCGATATCCTGCAATGATACTTTTAATCCCCCCAAGCCTTTCTTAAATAGCACCAAACTTGAAGTTCTGGATGTATCGATAGAATTAGGCACAGTTCGTGTCAACTATCCTGTAAATTCAACGTGTGGTGATAGGAGCAGTGCCAATGTGATGAGCTTGGAAGGAGGCCCTTTTGTTTTCTCCCAATCCAACAATAGATTCACTGCTGTGGGATGCAACAACTTGGCTCTGATGACAATGGTCAACGGTTCGACCATTGGCGGGTGCTTATCTTTCTGCCTAAGTGGTTCAACTGCAGGAAGTAGTAGTACCTGCAATGGGATTGACTGCTGCCAGACAACAATCCCTTCGGATCTTCAGGCGTTCAATACAACGATAGAGAGTGTAGAAACCAGGGAACGCACGGAGGGATGTAAGTATGCATTCTTAGTTGACCGACAATGGTTTGAGACCAACAAAGGACTAAGAAAAGCCTCAGACATACAAAACATGGACTACTTTCCGGTGGTGCTAGAGTGGAGGATACAAAAATGGAAATATGACTCGCTTGCAACGAATAAATCAATAGCCTTCAACAATTCAACTCTGTGTGACAGTGGAAGTTTTATCAACACCACCTCTTTTAGTAACCAGAACCTAATGGTTCGATGTTCTTGCAAAAGGGGCTACGAAGGAAATCCGTATCTTCCTGATGGATGCCAAGGTAAACCTCTCACAAATTCACAATCTATTTAATGATTTTGTTTTTGTTTTGAACTACAAATGCATTGGCATTTAAGGCAATGGCCTCAAAATTATTTTCACTAGTTATTTTTAATTGATCCTTTATAATGTTCATTTTTCTGCCATTTGGTTATTCATTTTTTTTGCACTTAATTCGTATCAGATATCGATGAATGTGCGGATCCACAGAAAAGCCCTTGTTTGCTAGAAAATCTTGGAAATACCTTTATCTGTAATAATACTATGGGGAGTTATGAATGTTTCTTTTACAGCCCTCGGGAGAAGAAGAAATCTGCTGTTAAACCAGTGGTCATAGGTACGCCTCTGTCCCCTCATTTGGCCTGGAACAACTTTCAGTGCATTCAACTGCGAAAAACTTGAACTGTTAACTAAAGTTTCCAGAGAGGTTAATGCAATATTTTTTTTCTAAAATGTATTGATTTATGCAGGGATTGGTGCAAGCTTGGGGCTATTACTTCTTCTTGCTGCTGCATGGTGGTTATACAAGGTTGTGAAGAAAAGAAACAACATGAAACGCCGAGAGAAGTTCTTCAAACAAAACGGTGGATTATTGCTTGAAGAACAATTGAGTTCGGGTGAAGTCAATGCTGAGAAAATAAAGCTATTTGATCCGAAGGAGCTAGAAAAGGCCACAGATCATTTTAATGTGAATAGAATACTTGGCCAGGGAGGCCAAGGTACCGTTTACAAAGGAATGTTGACGGATGGAAGAATAGTTGCAGTAAAAAAGTCGAAGGTGGTTGACGAAGGGAAACTTAGGCCTTTCATCAACGAGATTGTCATTCTTTCACAACTTAACCACAGAAATGTGGTTAAGCTATTCGGGTGTTGTTTGGAGACAAAGGCTCCCTTACTGGTGTATGAATTTGTTCCCAATGGTACCCTTTTCGAGTATATCCACGAAGATAATGAAGAGTTTCCTCTTATGTGGGATATGCGCTTAAGAATTGCCATTGAGGTCGCTGGAGCTCTTTTCTACCTGCATTCAGCAGCTTCCATTCCCATTTATCATCGCGACATTAAGTCCACGAACATACTTTTAGACGACAAGTATAGAGCAAAAGTAGCTGACTTTGGAACTTCAAGATCAATTTCCATTGATCAAACTCATGTAACCACACTAGTACAAGGCACTTTCGGATACTTGGATCCAGAGTACTTCCAATCAAGCCAGTTCACAGAAAAGAGCGATGTTTATAGCTTCGGAGTAGTCCTCGTTGAGCTCTTGACGAGTCAAAAACCAATTTCATTCACAAGATCGGAAGAAGGCAGAAGTCTAGCCACATACTTCATTCTTAAAATGGAGGAGAACCGTCTGTTTGATATCGTTGAAGTTCGAGTTACGAAGGAGGGAAGTAAAGAACAGATTAAGGCAGTTGCTTGCCTTGCAAGAAGATGCCTGGACTTGAATGGAAAGAGACGTCCGACGATGAAAGAAGTTGCAATGGAGCTGGAGGGGATTCAAAAATCAGTTAAAGGTTCAAATGTGCAGCAAAATCATGAAGAGGTTGAATATGTTCCAAATGAAGTGACTGGTCCTTGGGATGTTATTTCTGCATCAACAAGTTCAGGTGTGGACAATAGTACTGCTTCATCAACTGATGTGCTTCCACGGTTATCGTCGGAATCACGATGAACATGGACCGGCTTAGGCTGCGGTTGGTACAGCTTTTGGGGACAGATTCTGAATTACATCCAAAGTTTGTGTCGCCCAAAAGTGTTTGCTAAAAGTCCATAATCTACTTCGACCTAAAGCTAAAGGACCACCAATCTGTTTTGAGAAAGCTGGTCCAACCCAGCTTTTAACATTTGTGAAAAAGAGGACTTTCACAAACCTTTTTTAGTTACTCATACATTCATGTTTAATTATGCATGTTAATTCCGTTTAATTTAGTCAATCTGATAACTAGAAATAAAAAAGGGTGTGTGAGAAACTAAAAATGGAGTATGAAAATCAATTCCTTGTAAAAACCCACAATTTTTCTCATAAAGCAAATTCTTTTAATTTTTTTCTGTATTTGTTTAAACTCTAAGATGTGTTTTGTACCTGTTTTTATTTTTTTTTCTTTATTTGTTTTTTTTTCTGTATTTTTCTGTGGCTGTTCTGCTTGTTTTGTACCTGTTTATATTGAAAAAAAAATTATTGATCTTAATGAAAATTTTGAGGCCATTTATAAATTAACTTATATTATACTGTTGTAAATAATATTAATTACGTGGATGTTCACTTTTGGGTCAATATGTAATATATCAATAGTTTAACACATTTATATGTAAACCCTAAGCCTATAAATAGGCTATCTAATGAGAGGCGAACTAAAATCACCACCATCTTCGTCTCGACACCCTGGACTCAACGGTGCAAACCGTTTGTTCAAACTCCCGACCGTTTGACGGGAAAAGCACATGGAAGAACCGGAACTTCCCGACGATTTTTTCGCCATTCTAGACTGAGGTTTCTAACTACCCCCATTGGATTCCTCTCGTTGAGTAGATAAATTTTCATATGTCGTTTGCTTGATTTGGTTGAGTTTTGACGTAGATCGACAAAGCTACAGTAGTCGCGGCCTTTCGAGGAAAATACAAGCCATTTTCTAAGCTTGTACAGCCAAACCAAAGGTACACCGTCATTCTACTTCTCTCTAGCTTCATTTTGACATAAAGAACGTGAAATTTGGCCAAGAAATTAAGAAGTTATGGAGATTTGAAAATTCTCCAGAAACCGGCCAAAATTCCAGCGACGACAGCGACCGGCCGGACCGGCCGCTGACGTCAGCAGTGACGTTAGCGATGACGTCAGGAACCAGTCCTAATTGGGAATATTCCTTTAACACCGTTAGGAATATTCCGTTAGATTTAACAGAGATGCTAGAATATTTCGTTAGATCTAACGCCGTCAACTGACGCAGCTAGTTAACTGGCGCGTTGACCCAGCTCGTGGAGCCGCGCGTGAGCCGCAAGTGGGCAGCGCGTGGGACATTATTTTAGACTTTCGTCGACGTGAGGTGACTCGTGACGATGCGTATTACTTAGGGGTAGTACGTATGGTATTTTACAGAGTGTTTTCGAACCTCTGTGTTGAGCAAACAAGGGATAAGTGTAGTTAATTAGTTTAATTAGTAACCTTTATGAGTTTAATTGTTATTATAGTGATATCTCATATAGGTGAGACTTATCCAGAGGACTACCAAGGCTACCCAGGACAGGAGGCTACGACCCGGCTACTTACAGGTGAGTGAGTGGGTCTTTGTTTTGATAAATATATTATTATGTATGGTTTTCACTGCTTTCTTAAACTGTTAGCATGACTCATATCATATGCAATTGTTGGAGGTAGAACATTCGTATTATAATTGTCATACATGTTTCTATACTGTTGCTCATTAATAGATGTAGAACACCCTGGGTATCAGTACTCAGTCTTATGGCCAGGACTAGCCTTGACGTTCGGAGATGTCATTCCCAGTACCGCTACGCAACTTTGGATCCATTGTAGGTACTAGCATGTTCTAGGTTGCACTAGGCAACTCGAACTTGTGTGACGCGCTTTGTGCACATCGATTACCGTTAGACTCGCGTCATTGTAGTACTGAGCGTATTTCTTATATACCTAGCATGTTCCTTGTAGCTTATCTACTTGAGCTTGTGTGTTTACATATGGATAAGCAATCAGTCTGATTTTCGGGGAGTACCCGTTATTTGTGTAGTCAGTCTAATTTTCGGGGAGTACCCGTATTACTATTATAGTATTTTGAGGATCATACCGAGGAGTATGACGTATTTTCAAAAACTATACATGTTTTCCAGCCAGGGGATAGTATGTGTCAAATATAACATTTTTTACTCTCTTTGACAAAAATACATAGCCTTATTGTCAATATTGTACCAATTTACTATTAACTCGATACTATAATATTGTATTTGTTATAAATAATATTGGCATAGTTTGATTGTGTAAATCATAGGTAAATATGGATTAGAATGCTATCATAATCTAGTGTTTCTATCCTATTAGGTATGTACTTACTTGGAGATTAAGTTTATCTTTCCTTGTGGTTTACTATAAATAAAGACACTAGGCACGAGGAATATGTACTACAATTCCTCAAGTCCTTCTCTCTTTGATGCACCCTCTACTTTGTCTCTCTAATTTTAGGTCACAACACGTTATCAGCACGCTCTTTTCGTTATGCTAAAGAGAATTATACAGGAGTTTTGGCCATCTTCAATCATGGGAGTATTATTTCCAATAATTCTTATTTTGATTTACTTTTTGTTTTATTAAATTAATATATTTGCTATTGATTCAATTTTCTCCTTGTTATTTTATATTGAACGAGATTCAACGTATTGAAGATGGAAATCCGGAGTTGAAGGCAATTCTCCTACAAATCAATCCACCATCATCATCTGCAATCCAAGTATTTCTAAAACACGATCTTAATGTCAATATTTTTTCAGCCTTGATTGCATGAAACATTCACCATGATGCCTGAACCCAATTTTTACGCTTTTAAAAGAATTATAATCTTCTGCTAAATATTGTGTTCGCATTAAAATTAATATATCTGCAATATATTATTGTGAATTGATGATTGTGTGAACAATTTTTGAGAAAAAAAAAAATCTATGCGTGAGCCACCCTGAAGCCGCGCCAAGCCGAGTCGCATCATGGCTCCAACTGAGCCGACCAACTCTAAACCCCAGCCCAGTTTGGGCTCTCCTCTGCCTCTCAACCCGTACCCTCCAACCCAGCCTCAGTTGGGCCGAGGTTTTTCCTTTTTTTTCTTTCCCCAATCAGCCCACCAGTGGGCTTAGCCCACTGCCACTCCAAACAGCCTCTTAGGCCTCCTGCTCGAGTCCTCACAATTGGCGTACAGCCCACCACTTCAATTTTTGGACTCGTAGCTCCAAACCTAGTCCACCAAAAATATTTGGGCCATGACTTACCTCACACATGGGTCCCGAAGTAACACATATTCACTTTATCTGTTTTTCAATTACTTTATATATTGTATTGTATATTGTGTTTAAATGCAGGTGCCATGAACTTGAGGATCATGTTTTTAATTCGAACCCGAAGTTTCAAAAAAGTGTCATAGAAACAGTTTTTTATGTTTCCTAAAACTCACCACTCATGTAGAGACCCGACGTTCTCCATGATTAATCCACTAAATCAAACCATGTATTAGAACCCGAATGTTCTAACTTTGATGCTTATAGATAATTTATTTTCCATAAGCACCAACCACAATCTTGTTCCCTCCATCTAGTGGATTATCAAACCGTAACAAGTTCGATTTCACTGGCATGGAAGTTTCTGGCAGAAACTACTTTATATGGGCACGAGTTGTGAAGCTGCACTTGACTACCGCGAAGTTAAGACACATTGAAGCCAACAATGGCGTGGATAGAGCTAAATAAGCCTCTGCCGTATGATCTTTATTCAAAGACTTATGCCTAAAGGATTGTAAATGAAAGTACCTCGGTGACGAAGATTCCATGGCTCTTTGACTCGCTCTACCGACCATTCCAATTATGAAAAGATGATCTTGCCCGAAGCAAGACATATCTTGCTTGACGCAAGACATGATTGAACCCCATCTGTGAATAGGTACAATTATGAAGTTTATAGAATCCGATTGAATTTTTACTAAAGAAGATTTTCTCGTCCTTCCATGCTTCTTAACATGCTCTTGAAAAAGCATTGTAGGGAGCGAAGGTTCACTAAATTCTCATATCTGATTACTACCATGTTGCTCACTGAAAACTACAATAGTGAAAGAGGTACCCTAGTGATTCTGCTGGGAGGTACTGAATGGTGTGATCCAGCTTCGATTGGAGCCTACTGAATGGTGTGACCCAGCTTCGATTGGAGTCTTCCGAATGGCATGCCCTACTTCGACAAGGATATTGTCACATCCCGGACTGACTCCGCCGTAACACGATATTGTTCGCTTTAGGCCACGCCCTCACGGTTTTGTTTCTGGGAACTCACGAGTAACTTCCCAGTGGGTCCGTTGGGTGATGTGCCTTATATGTACATGCCCACCTCTAATTAGCACGAGGCCTTTTGGGAGCTCACTGGCTTCGGATTTCATTAGAACTCCGAAGTTAATCGAGTTTGGGCTAGAGCAATCCCATGATGGGTGACCCACTGGGAAGTTGCTCGTGAGTTCCCAGAAACAAAACCGTGAGGGCATGGCCCAAAGCGGGCAATATCGTGCTACGGTGGAGTCGGTCCGGGATGTGACAGATATATTACAGGTCACGCTCTGCTTCAGCAAAGGTGTACTGAACACAAAGCTCTACCTTGAAAGACGCCTACTGAATCTGCTCATCCATCTTCGGCTAGAGAGTACCAAATAGTGGTAGAATCAGGGTCTACCAAAGGGGTGGCATCACGACCAAACACGTGATCCCTTGGCAACTAAGACCCAAAACTTCAAGAATAAAGGACAGTATTTCGAACCTTAATCATGGCAAATCTACTTCCGTTTTGATGGAATAGACCATTGGTTATGCACTTATTTGTGCCCCTACCAATGTTGTTGAGGAGTACCATTCCCGTAGTGAATCTGTGAGACTAATTTTGTTTCACCTAACACATATAGAAAAAGCAGAATTTTGACATGGAAGGCCATGTTGACCAAACCCCTTATCCAAATCCGGTTTACTTTGTGAACAATTTTCTATGTTCTCGAATTCAAGTTTGGTGTTTGTTTTAGTTATAGATATTATTATGGATATTGTCCTCAAATATGAGTTAATTGAATCATGTTTTTTTTATACATGTGACCAAATTCAATTAACATGTGATAAGGTATAAATGTGGGGAAGTTAGCTGTCCAGATGAATGTGCTACTACGCACTCTAACTTTATACCTAAATCACCTCTCTAGCAACAAATTCAAGTTTATCTAACCTGATTAAGGGCATTGGCACCGCTTCTCAATGTATTAATGGTACTGAATTACCATTAAGGGGCCTTATATTCTCTGTTCCAGAAGAACGTCATTGAATTTTAAGGATATTCGAGAGAACAATGATCATGAAAACCACTATAGAAAATAGAGAGAAGTATATTTGCATCATCTCCAAAATATGAAGCCTGAAGCTACGTTTTGGGGCCAATGGGCTACCTCCTAGCTGGGACATGCCACATATAGGCCGACCTAGAGCCGGGTGATTCAAGCAGTTTACTTACTTTGGCACGACCGTTTGGGACATTCAGGTCCAAACATGATGCAAAGTATTACATAATGCATCAACTTACCTGGAGTAAGAATTTTGTGCCTACAAGCACACTTTGCCAAGCCTGCTCTGTTACAACCTGTCCCAAAATTTCATGTAAAATTACCAAAATACCACTAGCGAACAAATGTTGACTTTTGTTGACTTTTTCGAAACAACATGGGGAAATTATTTTCTTTACATATGCAAGTAGTACTCGTCGATACAAACACGTGGACGCAAGCGGAACTCAATTTGGAGTTAAAATGAGTATTTTACGAAACTTTAAATTTCATGGGAATTTTAGTAATTTTACGTCTGTATGTTAATTAGGGTTCAGTGGGTTTTGCCCCAGCTGCTTTGTAGCTGTCTCTCTCTCCTCACCCACTCTCTCTCCCCCTCTCACTCTCTCGTCCTCGGCCAAAACATACAAAACACACACAAACCCTAGAATTTGGAAATACCCCAAAACTATCGAAACACCACCCACGACCATAGTTGTTACGATCGTCTCACTGTTCTCGACAAGTCTGTGATTTTAGAATTCTCAAACTCAAACCAAATCCGCCAAACCGATACCGCAACGAAAACGACAAACTGTCCATCGAGTTTCCTTACAATCCCGGCCTAGGTAAGCCTCGAAACCATTTCCATTGGTCTTATCACGTTGAATAGGTTCGATTTCATATAAAGAACGTAAATTTTGGTGCAATTTTGGAGTAAAACGGATTTAGGGTTTGTCCGAGACTTTCCGGCCAATTTCAGGCCACTTCCGACCATTTTCCGGCCCCAAATTGATATGAAAATATTCTACTCTTAAATACCTTCAATTTGATATATGGATCAACGAAATTGGTTGAGAAACGAGGAAGTTATGGATTTTTGAAGTTTGAAACAATTTCAGCAATTTTTTTCCAGAATCCGGCGAACCAGACGGCGACCGGCGGCAGCTCCGGCAACAGCGACCGGCGACCGACAAAAGGTTGAAGACGATGGAATATTCCTGACGGCATTAGAATATTCTGTCAGTTTGAGGTATATTCCGTTAACTTTAACTGACGCCGTTAAGTTTAACGGCTCAGTTAGGATTTCCGTTAACTTTAACGCGACGCCGTTAAAGTAGGGGTTCCCGTTAAAGTTAACGACGAGTGACAGCAGCCGCTCGTGAAGTCGCATGCCAGCGCGTGGAGGCGCGTGCCAGTGCCTGGGGGCACGTGGCAAGTTCCTCCTAGCGCATCCGACTATTTTTCGGCACGTGGCGGCGCATACGGCGGCGCTGGCTGCCTTGCACGGCAGCGGGAAGGTTTTTGGGTCCCGGAAATCATTTTTTGAGCCCGTTTTCGCTAAAATAATATTGTTTTTAGATTCTTTTTATTAAGGGTAGTTATTATTTCTTTTGAGAATGATTTTAATATTTTCTCTACTAATAAATAGGTCATCCTACGCCTAGGCGCTTCGAGAAACGCGACACCGAGGAGGATTATACTCCCGAGTACTTGTGAGTGGAATTTTGTTTTAATAAATGGTTTTTATGCTTTGAAATATTTATGGTATTGATATATACATGATTTTAAACGATTTTGAAGCATGAATATATATATATATATATATATATATTATGAAATGGTATTGGAACATGGTTTTGGTTATGCATAAAGGTATTGGTATTTGATATTTGATTTTAATGAGTATACCTATTTATGCAACGTTTGAGTAATTGTGAAATTATGAAGTTTAAGTTATTCTTTATTTATACACATGATGTATATATGTATGTTTTCAAACACACTTGGTATGCTTTCACTACGTTGTAGTACCGTCTCACGGCCGTAGGACAAGTCTCACATGTTTGGGTCACACACACACTGTACTCCAGGGGTACGGTCCGGTAAATACCTTAGTGCAAGTTTGTCTTACTTTTATGTTTATTATTGGGGGAAGGCCCCACAATGTAAGGACTCGGGTGTGATGCGCTGATAGCGCAAGTGCTTACATGTGTGTGGTACTAGGAGTACAAATGGATTGATAACGTAAAGTGCTTGTACGGGGTTAGGATGAGGTTCCTCAACACGTGCATGGATGATTGCACATATACCCTGTGTTGGTTTTCTTTATTATACTTATTGAACTATATTGCAGTATGACTTTTGGAAATACAATGGTTCATTACGGTTTATACTTCGAGATTTAATTTTCAGTTATATATAAAGTATGATTTGACATATACTATGGTAGTATGATTTTATACCTATACTGATTTTCAAACAGGGGGTTAATATGTTGAAAAGAGAAAAGGGTTTAGAAAACTTTATTTTTCGTCCACTCACACTTTCTGTTTTGCGCCCCCTTCAGGACTTAGTAACGGTGCACCAAGTGACGTTGAGGCATTTAACTGGCAGCTCTGAACTCTTCCCGACAATGTAGGGATTTATCTTTCTTTCAGTTTCTTAATAATATCCATCCGTGTTGTGGATAAGATTTTAAGAGATTGTTTTGAACTTTTATTCTGTAGCTTATTCTTAAACGCTCTGAACCTTGTGCGTGTTGAACTTAATTACTATTGAGTTTATTTAAAACAAGTGTAGTCATGATTATTATGGCTTCGTCACTTACAAGTGTCGGCCAGCATGCCCCAAACTCGGTGTCCACGTGGATTTCGAGGGCGGGGTGTGTCATGCTCGTTGGGGAAATTGGATTTCTATATCATCCCTAGCAAAGCTACTACATGACCCTTTTTTCACAGTGGATTCAAGGGAATGATGTTGACTAATCCAACCAAAATGCGGATCATGTAAATATGGTTTTTGGTTGCTTTATTGACCCAATGGTCACATGTTTATCCACACACATTGCTGCTAAACTCCTGGTCGTTTCTTACCTAAGGGCTCGCCCCCCTAATTATCCCATAAAATCTAGAAGACTAGATAATGCTGGAGAGTTTATATCGAAGAATTTTCGATACGTATTGCATGTATTTTGGGATTTTGAACATCGAATTCTCCATGTTCAACCCTAACACAGCCTCGCAGAAGCGATCATAAAACGCATTATCAATTGCAGCCATGTTTGGTAAATGCACCAAGCTTTCAATTTTTGCCTAGGGCTATGCAATCTTGTATGCAGCCATGTTAGTCCGTTTGAGGCCCATTGCTACCAACACTTTTTAGCGTTACAGTTGGTTACTGGGTACGAACCTAATGTTTCATACTTGCGCATTTTGGGTATGCACCTTATGCCATATTGCGCCATTGTAATGTACAAATATGGGTCATCAAAGAAGGACATGAATCTTTGTCGATTATAATTCTCCTTCGAATTAGCTCTTTAGAGCCCTTGCACACGATCTTTTTACCGCCAATTTGCGGATTGTCACTTCGATGAGACAGTCTTCCCGCCGTTATAGGGAGATAAGAACGTCAACGTTCCTGAAGAATAGCACAAATTATCGTGGACGTCCCCATTATGTCTCATCTCGATCCCCGTATTCTAGATTTCAGAGTGTTGCTCCAGACACTTTTTGTGATCTAGCTAAAGTGATGAGATCACACATATTAGATGCAAACATGCCTGCAAAGATAGACGTACGTAACGGACGTCGAGTTAACATCCCCGAAGGGTGTGCCGCCCCTGTTGGACGGCCCAGTTCGCCGATGGCTAGCCAATCAATTTGTTCTCGGCCTGAAGCGCGACAGATCACTCGATTCGAAGGATTCACCTCCTAGAAGTGGAGAAACATGGCACAAACGAATCCCATCCTAGTTCACTATCTCAACCATTCCACCTCATGAAATTAATCCGGATTATCCCGAGACCTGTAGTCTTGGTCCATTATGCATACATGGATGAGTTATGGAATTGGAATGAGATTATCATCGATGATATTCACGTATATGGTAGCTACTCGAAATAGTGAAAAGCAACGATATCGAACTGTAGAACAGATTGGTCAAACTGGAAACAAGCAATCCAGGTCGAACTTGATTCACCTGCGAAACATAAAGTGTTTGGGCATGTAGTTCCTACACCTCCACATGTGAAGCGCGTTGGCTACAAGTAGGTTTTCATAAGGAAGCATAATGAGAATGAGATAGTGTTATACGAGGCACGCCTTGTGGTGCAAAGCTTCTCTCAACGCCCTAGGATGGATTACGAGGAGACTTATTCCTTCCGTAATGGACATTATAACGTTCCGCTACCTTATCAGTTTGGTAGTTTTCCAAAAACTGAATGTGCAGCTTATGAACGTGGTTGTAACGTATCTATAGAGATCATGATACGTAAATCTACATGTAAGTTTCCAAAGGACTTTCATAGACTGATTCAAATAGTTCTAGACCACATAACACCCTCTGTATCGAATTGAGGCATTCACTTTACGGATTGGAACAATCCGAGCAGATGTGGTATACCCATCTAAGTGATTATTTATCAGTTAGGGATATGTGAATAAACTATGCCCCTGTGTGTACAAAACCAAATTTGCTAGAGTTGCAGTCTATGTCCATGACATGAATCCCACTTAGACTTTGGAAGAGCTTAAGAAAACTGTCTCGCACCTGAAGTCGGAATTTGAGATGAAAGATCTTGGGAAAACTCATTTCCGTCTCGACCTGAAGTTTTGAGCAAAGTTCAAATGGTATTCTGGTCCACCAGTCGAACTACACCCAAAAGGTGTTGCCTTCAAGTACACACATGACCATCCATACGCTAGATGTAAATGAGACCTTTAAAAAGGTTTTGGAACCTGAAGTTTCATATCTAAGTTCAATTAGAGTTTTATTGTACTTAGCTCATTGCATTAGGCATGGCATCTTCTTCGTTGTTGATCTTTTGGCAAGATACAACACTACACCTACACGCTACCACTAAATAGGTGCTAAAGATGTTTTCTATTACTACAGACCTGGGCTTATTCTATTCATATGCTTCTCAGAATTAACCACAACCCCTTGGTTATCGGAATGATGCCTACCTTGTAGGATACGCTGACACAGAATATCTGTCTAATCCATACAAGGCATGTTTCTAAACGGATTATGTCTTTACCATTAGGAACACCACAATATCTTGGAGGTCAACCAAATAAACCTTAGTTGCAACGTCTTCAAGCTTATTGCCATACACGAAGCCACATGTGTACATGGGAGCATATTTGAAGCACCTGTAATTCTTCATCCATTGTTGAGTCTCAACGACGATCTATGAAGACAGCACCGCATGTATCAACCAAACCATAATATAGGATACATCCAAGAAGTCAACACCAAGCATATTGCGTCAACGTCACATCAGCATAAGCATCAGAAGATTGAAGTCAAGCAGATCTGATCCGAAGATAACCTTGTCGGCCTCTTCACAAAGTCACTGCCGAAGAAGCTTGTTCGAGGATTTGGTATGCACAAATTTTCTCATTTGCAACGCTTGTAGTTCTCAGGGGGAGTATCCTGAAGTATACTCACTTGACCTTAATGTATTCTTTTCCCTACGATCAGGATCATTTTTTCCATTGAGTTTTTGTTGCCTGACAAGGTTCTGATGAGGTACCCACATCAGGATGGTCATACCCTTGTGTGTTTTCTTACTACGTACGTCTTGAAGATGTTAAGTATCGACATTGCATTAACTCACATTTTTCTCCATAGACTATGGGTTTTGTCCTACCTTGGGTTTTACCATATTCAGGTTTTTGTGAGACTTAGGCCCCGTTTGGTATTGCTTTTTTTCACTAAAAACTGCTCCACTTTAAAGTTAAGCAGATAAAAAGTGTTTGGTAAAAATGAAATATACTGCTTATTTTAAAAGTTACGGCATTAAAACATCAACTTTTAAAAGCAGCATGGAGGTTGCTTTTAAAAGCTGCTTTTATAAGCAGTTTATTTTTAAAGCACAACAACCCCAAACTGGCCTTTACTCTTATGTGCAAATCCTTATATGAGACTAGCGTGTTCTCTATCGTGTCTACGAGACGACTTCATCAACTATCTCTACATCGTCTTAAAGATCTGAAGTGATATCTACTTGAATATTTACACACTCTAGAGGGAGTGCTATAAATAATATTGGCATAGTGTGATTGTGTAAATCCTAGGTAGATATGGATTAGAATGCTATCATAATCTAGTGTTTCTATCCTATTAGATATGTACTTACTTGGAGATCAAGTTTGTCTCTCCTTGTGGTTTACTATAAATAAAGGTACTAGGCATGAGGAATATGTACTACAATTCCTCAAGTCCTTCTCTTTTTCTCTCTTCTCTCTCATCTCTTTGCCGCACCCTCTACTTTCTCTCTCTGCTTTTAGGTCATAACAGTATTCATATACTATCAATATTATCAATAAAGTTAGAGGTATTTTGAGTAAAGAGGAATATAGTGCATAGGGCTGGGATTTTTGTCCTGAAATCTCAAACCATACCCGATTCTCCTGAACTGAACCAATCCGAAAAGAAATGGGCCCTAAAGTTTCGGTCCCCGAACCGTTCTGTATCGAGTTCAGTTTTACAGAGTGGTAGTGTTCGGTAATCCCGAACCCAACCGACTTTTTTTTTATATTTTTATTGATTAATTTTTTTTATATATTACTAAAGATTATAGCTGTTGATCTGAGGTTGAGATTAATCTAAACCGTCCATTTATCTACCATCTCTCCACACTTACTCGAGTCTCGAATCGAAACTGAACGGTCTCCCTCCTCTCCTTTGCAATCACTCTCACACACACAGAGCTCTCTCACCACCATCTCTTGATCGTTCTCCCTATCGCCATCGCTGACAAGGCCATGCGACCAGTTGTCTCACCAACACTATCTCTCTCGATCTCTCTCCCCCTCACTGTCGGTCTATCACCATCTCTCTCTATATCCCTCTCCCTCTCTCTCACCACCATCCCTCCACCACCAACGGTCCACCACCATCTTCGAACCTAGCCAATTTCAGTTGAAATCAACCTATTTCCAAATCTAGGCCTTCAAAAATGGCCCAAAAATTCGACAAAAAAAAAAGGATTTTTTTTTTTTAATTTCTGACCCGATCCTAAACCAAAACCCGTTTCGGTATACCTAATTTTAGAAATCCTGAAAAATTTCGGTTCGGGATCGAGATTCAATATAATGGACTTGACATTTCGGAATCGGTAATCAGGATTGGGCTTTCGGTTCGAGCCCCTAACCGAACCCAGCCATTAGTGCATAGTGTTCGAAAACATGGCTATTTTAAGTTGGTAGTTTTGTAAGAGGGCTATAAAGCCAATTTCTCAAATAAAAACTTAAAGAATTTGAAGGGAAAAAAGACAAGAATTAACTGAAATGTGCCTCACTGACCTAATGACACTTGTCCTTTTGAAAGAAAACCTTATGACACTGGTATCATCTGACAAGTCACAATCAATTCAAACTTGTATTTAATGAGCACTGCCTTCGAATGTCGATATTTGACTTATGTTAATTTTCATTAAACAAATATATTTGAGTTAGGTAGGTAGCTCAGTTGCAGCTAAACTTCTCTTGCTAATGAAACACATGTATAAACTAATGGGGCACTTAACATTTTGAGAGTAGGTTACGGTGCTCGCAAGCATTGGATGCTCACACCGATCTCACCGATCTCACCCTGAGCCACCACTACTTGATAATTTTGAATGGTAGTTATACCCTAGTTTCTCATCTATCCCTTCTTATTTTTTCCTCTATCCCTTCTTATTTTTCTACACAATGTAACAGCGTCTAAATATATTCACGCTACTCCTTCCATGTAAAAAGCATACACTCTCTCACACAGAGTTTCATAATTATCAAGTAGTGGTGGCTCAGCCGGCTGAGATTACCATGGGGTCGCCGGAGGAGTACCAACCGCTACTTATCAGACTCGACTCGCATTCCCAGATTCCTGACTTGCCATCCAGAGCCATTGAAGAGTTTCTGGAGCACAAGCCCGTGGCGGTTCGATGGTGGCCTAGACTGGTGGCGTGGGAGTCAAGGCTCCT
Organism: Gillenia trifoliata; assembly: GCA_018257905.1. Lineage (NCBI taxonomy): Eukaryota > Viridiplantae > Streptophyta > Magnoliopsida > Rosales > Rosaceae > Gillenia > Gillenia trifoliata. Next base: position 11,599,844 of record CM031082.1, read on the forward strand.
TTGGATTTTATCCGGTTCATCTATCATTGTCTCTATATTCAACTACATGCTCAGCTTTATCACTCTTATGTTTTGTGGGCACCTGAGTGCCTTGGAGCTTGCTGGGGCCTCTATTGCTAGTGTTGGAATTCAGGGTCTCGCTTATGGTATTATGGTATGTACTCTAATTAATGTACTTTATAGAATAACGATACTAGCACTCCAAAATAATTATCCTAAATATTCACTCCTCTAGTCACTATTATGGTGCGCAAACAATAGTTCTCTAATTAATTCATGTAACACAATTTCATTCATTTTTTCACACGCTTCAATATAGTATCTGCACTTTCACTTCACCTGTGAAAAAACACACAAAATATTCAATTAGGAGTGACAAACTAAACCGAGAGTGTCCAACTCGTTATGCAATAACTCATGTAGCCGAATTTCATCTCCATATTTTTCTTGTGTGGTTGGACTAACACTTTTTGTGTTCTTAATTCTTGGTTTGGAATCAAAGTTGGGAATGGCAAGTGCTGTCCAAACAGTGTGTGGGCAAGCATATGGAGCCAAACAACTGCCAGCAATGGGAATCATATGCCAAAGGGCAATCATCCTGCATTTGGGAGCAGCAGTCCTGCTCACATTTGTGTATTGGTGGTCAGGACCAATCCTCATAGCCATTGGCCAAACAGAGGAAATAGCAGAACAAGGCCAAGTATTTGCCAGAGGAATAGTCCCACAGCTCTATGCATTTGCCATAAACTGCCCCCAGCAGAGGTTTCTCCAAGCCCAGAACATTGTCAACCCTCTAGCTTACATGTCAGTCGGGGTCTTTCTCCTCCACATTCTGCTCACTTGGGTGGTGGTTTATGTGGTGGACTATGGGCTGATGGGGGCGGCTCTCACACTCAGCCTCTCTTGGTGGCTTCTTGTCATCACATATGGAATTTACATTGTTGTCAGCCCCCATTGTAAGGAGACTTGGACTGGCTTCTCTTGGAAGGCCTTTAGGGGCATTTGGCCTTACTTTAAGTTGACTCTTGCCTCCGCTATCATGCTTTGGTAAGTGTAAGATTATCGGAAAATACATACAGATAGAACTGGTTACAAATTTAAAACAGGAAATAAACAAGTATTGAACTGTGGTTTATTTACAGCTATTGTCTGTTTAGTGTCTCATGATTTTGTGATTAATTAAAAATTTAAAACCGGTTCTATTTTTACGCATTACCCATTTCCTCTTTTTTAGTTTACCTCCACTTGTAAATATTTTTTACTTGAAATTAAATGTTATTGGGTTTTATTGTAGTTTGGAGATATGGTACAACCAAGGACTAGTGCTGATATCAGGGCTTCTCGCCAATCCTACAATCTCTCTAGACTCCATTTCTATTTGGTATGTCTTTTGTTAAAGCAATCCATTTTTTAACCTTTTTACTTTTACCATTCAACTTGATAGTTTTTTAGCTGCTATTTGCCATCTAACTTTACATTTTCTGATACAATTCCAGCATGAACTACTTGAACTGGGACATGCAATTTATGTTAGGCCTAGCCGCCGCAGCCAGTGTTCGAATCAGTAATGAGCTCGGTGCCGGTCACGCAAAGGTGGCAAAGTTTTCGGTGTTTGTAGTGAACGGGACGAGCATACTGATTAGCATAGTCTTCACTGCGATTATATTGATATTCCGAGTCGGATTAAGCAAGCTTTTTACCAGCAACGACGAGGTTATCACAGCGGTATCCAATCTAACCTCATTGCTCGCCATCTCTGTTTTCTTGAATGGCATTCAACCTATACTCTCAGGTATTGAAAAATGATGGAAGCCGTAGAGGAACAAACTAAGTTTGCAGACACTATCGGTATCATTTCTAATTCATGTTGTGTGAAATTTTAGGTGTGGCAATCGGAAGCGGATGGCAAGCTGTTGTGGCGTATGTTAACCTGACTTGTTACTATATTATCGGTCTTCCGATCGGATGTGTTCTCGGCTTCAAAACCAGCATGGGAGTTGCAGTAAGTTGAATATCTCTTTAGCTAGTAAAGTGGTTAATTTTCTTTGTGAGTGATAGAAAATGATGAATTTTTGGTATTTTTCAGGGTATTTGGTGGGGGATGATCATTGGAGTTTTTCTACAGACAGTAACCCTAATTGTTCTCACTGCCAAAACAAACTGGACTGCTGAGGTAATTTCAAATTTCAAATTTCAAAATTTGATGGAAAATATAGTATATATATATATATATATATATATTCATGAATTGCATTTGACCAAAAGTTCTTACCAATGATATCATGCTTTTGTAGGTTGTAAAAGCAGCTGAACGATTGAAGAGATCTGCGAGTGCAGAAAGATTAAACTTCGTGACCGATATATAAGGCGGCCGTGCAGCTTTCTGAACTTCATTTCACCTGCGATTCATGTACAAAATCCTTTGATTCGACATTGCATTATGGTCAAAGAGAACTAGCGTAGATGTTTCTTTCTTTCTTACCATGTACAAAACTAAGCAGATTTTTACCAATTTTGATGATTTAAGGGAAAGAAAAAAATCTTATTTGTTTGGAGCAGTCAAAATTTCTACGAGACATAATTTGAGTAGAAGCGGCAGTACTAGAATCACATTGTGCTTGTGGTTATACACAAGTGTAAATTCCGAAAAATGCACATTAATTAGACTACTACAACTGAAATATGTCTCCCTAATATGGGTATTGCCTTAGTAATACGTACTATTAAATATAACTACCTTTTATCATTTTTTTAATTAATGTCAACTATTCGATTAAACATGAATCAATTTTATCCGTCCATCATCTCGTAGTACCTGATGATTCGTAAAACTAAGGATTTTTCACACTAACCTAATGGCAATGGTCCTTTTGAAAGAAAACCTAATGACACTAGTAGAGAATGACTTTACATTACACAGGTTCACCATCAGGGTGGCGTCTCGTGCTAATGATATGAAGACATGTAAAAAATTTTGTTCATGTATTTTTATTTCATTGACACGAAACTTCACGTGGCGAAAAACTTGTGTCATGTAAGTTTTTCTCGACACTAGTATGCATGTGGTATCGGACCAGTCACAATCAGTTTCACTTAATGGAACGCTGCCTTCGAATGTCGATATTATTTTTTTTTTGTCAATCGAATATTTGACTTAGGTCAATTTCCAAAAAATATATATTTGGCTTAGGTTTATGCGTGGTTTGGAGTAATTATTAACGAAAAATAGGTAGCTGCAGCTAAACTTCTCTTGCTAATGTCACACGTGTATAAACTGGTGGCCACCTAACACTTTTGAATGGTAGTTATACGTTATAGTTTTCCTCTTTCCCTTCTTTTCTTTTTTTTTCTGAACTCACACATTCACCCTACACCGTATAAATGCATTCACCCTACTCCTTCCGGGTAAAACTCACACACACACTATCTCACACAGTTTCACAACCATCAAATAGTGGTGGCTCAGCCGGCTGAGATTACCATGGGGTCGGCGGAAGAGTACCAACCGCTACTTATTGGACTCGACTCACATTCTCGGATTCCAGACTTGTCGTCCACTGCCGTTGAAGAGTTTCTGGAGCACAAGCCCGTGGCGGTTCGGTGGTGGCTTCGGCTGGTGGCATGGGAGTCGAGGCTCCTATGGATTTTATCCGGTTCATCTATCATTGTCTCCATATTCAACTACATGCTCAGCTTTACCACCCTCATGTTTTGTGGGCATTTGAGTGCCTTGGAGCTTGCTGGTGCCTCTATTGCCAGTGTTGGAATTCAGGGTCTTGCTTATGGCATTATGGTACGTACCCTAACTACTAATGTACTCTAATAATTAACAATAACGGTTTATCAGCATTCTAAAATAATCATTTTACAGCCGTCCAGACTCATTCAATGTCTATTTTAAAGTGCAAATAACAGTTCTCATTCAGTGTTTTCTTTTTAATAACGCACGTTTCAGTTTAGCATCTGATACTCACGTTGTACGTGTAAAAAATCACAAAATGTTCAATTTGGAGTGTCAGAAACTAAACCGAGAGTGCCAAACTCGTTACACTAAATAACCCATGTGGCCCAATTTCATCTCCATTTGTTTCTTGTGTGGTTGGACTAACACTTTTTGTGTTCTTATTTCTTGGTTATCAAAGTTGGGAATGGCAAGTGCTGTCCAAACAGTGTGTGGGCAAGCATATGGAGCCAAACAGTATCCAGCAATGGGAATCATATGCCAAAGAGCAATCATCCTGCATTTGGGAGCAGCAGTCCTCCTCACATTTTTGTACTGGTGGTCAGGTCCAATCCTCATAGCCATTGGCCAAACAGAGGAAATAGCAGAGCAGGGACAAGTATTTGCCAGAGGAATAGTCCCACAACTCTATGCATTTGCCATAAACTGCCCCCAGCAGAGGTTTCTCCAAGCACAAAACATTGTCAACCCTCTGGCTTATATGTCAGTCGGGGTTTTCCTCGTCCACATTCTGCTCAGTTGGGTGGTGGTTTATGTGGAGGATTATGGACTGACGGGGGCGGCTCTCACTCTGAGTTTCTCATGGTGGCTTCTGGTCATCATATATGGGATTTACATTCTTGTCAGCCCCAGGTGTAAGGAGACTTGGACTGGCTTCTCTTGGAAGGCCTTTAGGGGCATTTGGCCTTACTTTAAGTTGACTCTTGCCTCCGCTGTCATGCTCTGGTAAGTGTAAGATTTTCAAGAAATACGCACAGATAAAACCGGTTGCAAAGTTTTAGTCAAAATAGAACTGGACGGACAATATACAGAGAATAAAGACTTATTGTCTTTGTAGTTCCCCAAGTTCTACTCTTGATAAAAAATTTGTAACCGGTTTTACCTGAGCATATTACCCCTTTCCCCATTTTTACTTTACCTCTCACTTGTAAAACTCAATTTTACTTGGAAATAACAGTTGGGTTTTGTCATGCATTGATGTAGTTTGGAGATTTGGTACAGCCAAGGGCTAGTGCTGATATCAGGTCTTCTCGCCAATCCTACAATCTCACTAGACTCCATTTCCATTTGGTAAGCCTTTTGCTAAACAATTTATTTCAGGATTTTCTTGTATACCTCTAGGGTTTCCGATACTCCGGTGCACCATAAAATTTTTGATATATTTCAACTTTTATTTCACCAGTTTTTTTAACTGCTATTTGGGAAAAATCTTGGGTTTCCCAAATCTTGCCATCTAACTTTACATTTTCTGATGTGATGTAATTCCAGCATGAACTACTTGAACTGGGACATGCAATTTATGTTAGGCCTAGCAGCGGCAGCCAGTGTTCGAGTCAGTAATGAGCTCGGTGCCGGTCACGCGAAGGTGGCAAAGTTTTCGGTGTTTGTAGTGAACGGGACCAGCATACTGATTAGCATAATCTTCACTGCGGTTATATTGATATTCCGAGTTGCACTAAGCAATCTTTTTACAAGCGACGACGAGGTTATCACAGCGGTATCTAATTTAACCCCATTGCTGGCCATCTCTGTTTTCTTGAATGGCATTCAACCTATACTCTCAGGTATTCATATATGCTGTGCAGATGCAGTAGATGAACTAACCAGGTTATCAGACATTTAGGCGTCAGTTCTAATTTAGCGTGTGTGGAATTTCAGGGGTGGCGATCGGAAGTGGATGGCAAGCTATTGTGGCGTATGTTAACCTGGCATGTTACTACATTATCGGTCTTCCAATCGGATGTGTTCTCGGCTTCAAAACCAGCATGGGAGTAGCAGTAAGTTGAATATCTCCTCACTCTTGCTAGTAAAGTGACTGCTTGCTTTGTGAGTGATGGAAAATGATGAATTTTTGGTATTTTTCAGGGTATTTGGTGGGGGTTGATCATTGGAGTTTTTCTACAAACAGTAACTCTAATTGTTCTCACCGCAAGAACAAACTGGAATGCTGAGGTAATTTAAATTTCAAATTCTGGTGTATATATATATACTCATATATTCATGAATTGCATTTGCCTAAGTTCTCACCAATGGCCATGCTTTTGTAGGTTGATAAAGCGGCTGAACGATTGAAGAGATCGGCAAGTGCAGAAAGATTAGACTTGGTGACCGATGTATAAGGCGGCCATGAAGGTTTCCGAACTTCATTTCGCCTGCGCCTCACGTAGGAAATCCTTCGTTTTGAGATCGCATGGTCGACGAGAATTAGATGTTTGTTTTGTTTCTTCCCCTGTACACAGCTAATCAGATCGTTACTAATTTAGATGATTTAAAGGAAAGAAAAAAGTCCTATTCGTTTCACAGAATGGAGCAGTAAAAATTTCTACCAGACATTGAGTAGAAGCGCAAGACTGAATCACAAAATTGTGCTTGTGGTTATACACAAGTGTGAATTCCCAAAAAATGCACATTAATTAGGCTGCTACAAGATCAAGCGGTTCCATTTTGTTCTCCGTCCATCTCGCCTCAAAGAGCAAAACGATCAAGGGTGGCCGGAATACTGAACCAATATAGTTCACAAGCAGCAAAATGTACTCGCTTAAGCTGGTGTGAAATGATTCCGCTCCCACAAAGTAACTCTGAACTTATATTCTTGGCTTAACCGTCAAGCCTGAGTAACGTGACTATACCACAACATAGAATATCCCAACTTTACAAATCTGCAACTGCAAGTAAGCCCTCAAGGTTTTTCTCGTTATCACCATTTAAATAAATCAGTTCATGTTTTTGCTCATCATTTGAAGTGACCTGTGAAGGACCATCTAAGTCATCATCATACTTTTCATCATCCTCCTCGTCCTCATCCTCCTCGTCCTCATCCTCACTATCATTGTCATCAACAGGCACTGGAAACTTACTAGCTCCTTGTTCATTGCTACTCTGATCCAAATTTCCTACAAGCTGGTTAGCCACCTTCTGTTCCTCTGCTGTTTTTGCCAGAGACAAAAGGATATTCTTTGCTTTCTGATCAGGCGGAAGCCTACAGGATTCCATTTCCTGGTACCAAACAACAGCGCTGCCGAAATCTCTGTTCTTTCCATATGCATCCATGATTGTCGTCAAGATTGTTTGATTTGGTTTGATACAAGATGCCTGCATTTCCTCATATTTCTCCATCATCTTCTCGATATTATTTGTCTTAGCATACCCTTTGATTAACGTCCCATAAGTGACGACATTGGGTTTAAATGCATCTTGTTTTATTCTTGTGAAGAATTTCTCAGCACCCTCCATGTCAGATGCATTCACATATGCTAATAGCATAGTCGTATACGAGCAAAGATCAGGGTTAAACCTGAAGAAAAAACCAACAAAAACTGAGGGTTCACTATCCAGATCAGAGTAAATTTTTAGGGATAGGGCTATTTCTACCCTCCTACAAAAGTGTAATTATCTGTAAACGGATCACACTGTTTTTGACATACGATACTTGACATTATGCCACCTAATAATTCATGGTTCTATCAGACAGTAGAACCATAAATTGCATTCAAGACCTAAGTATTTCGTTCGGCAAATACATGTCAAGATAATTGGTGAAGAGAGAGAAGTAAGAGGAATGGCCTGATGGATGCCAATCGAATCCAATCCACCGTTGACTGGTTTGTAGAATTTACAATCTGATCTAATAATGATCAGTTTGTGGAAAGTTTGTAGAAACTCGAGTAAGTTCATATACATGCTCGGACACAAACAGATTTTAAGTAAATAAAATGGACAAACAGGCAACACACGTCATATAATACATGAAAAGTCCTGCTTGCAAATGATACTTATTTAAATATCTTATCAAGTATGAAATACTGACATCATCCAAGTTCACCTGTTAACGCGGAAACATCAATTAACTACTTCCAAGTCCAAGACTTGTAGGTCTTTGAATCTAGGATATATGAACCCAACAACTAACAGGTCCAACCTAATAAGTCAATGTAACCACTTATCTGCAAATTCATTCTGCTCATGACAAAGCTAGACGAGAACGAGATACTGTGTAAATATTTTATAGTTGAAACTTTTTCTTATCCAGTTTTCATTATTAGGTCCTATCCCAAATAAAGTGCACATAGTGCTCAGTTGTCATTTACTGCCACTAATTAGCACAACAGCAATCCTTTCAGAACCAAAACGAGAATTTTGAATATATGGCAACAAATATAAGGTTGAGCAAGTGCAACTCATCTCTGACTATAGCATAATCAACATGAAGGTACTGAGAAGTATACCTGTCCCTTCTCATGCTTTTAAAGACAGTTCGAGCTTGTTCCACCATTCCTGATACTGCAAATGCGTCAAGCAAAATGTTATAAGCTTTGCGGGTTGGCCTGCAAAAGAGAGAGAATGGTGGTGATTATACTTTTCATCAATGGTGAGGAATTGACGTCAAGAGTTGAAAATTCATTTGTAACTTTCAAATACTACAGCTCCCTGTATCACAAGAAAAAGTAGCATTGAGCCTAAGTACCTGACACCAGCATCAAGCATCTCCTCAAAAACAGCCAAGGCTTCTTCCTCTCTTCTAGCTTTCCCATAAGCACTAATGAGTAAGGCATAACTCACTACGTCAGGTCGGAGACCAGCTCTTTGCATCTGCCATTAGAAGTTTCCTTTAATTTCTGATGAATTTTATTACTAACAATAAAGCTATTAATTGAGTAGCATGATAAGATATTAAGGTCATGGAACTCCAGGTGGATAGTTCGTACCAAATTCAGCAAAACAAAGTAACATGATAAGCATGAGAAAGGGGGAAATACAGGATTTTTAAGTCTCCTTGATCAATAAATTTTGCCAAATATCTTTCAGAATTACAGAACGATGATAAGTAACTTTCATGTGTGATTGGCAACCATGTAAAATCATTGTTAAATCTGGGTGATAACAAAACGCATCCGTTTTCATTTAGGTAACTTTTTTTTTTTTCAATCGACCACGAAATTATTGATGCAAGACCGCACATCCTTCTATTTCGATCATATATCAACCAATGATGCTTAAAAAAACAGAACAAGGAAACTATTTTTCTTTCTTCAAAACAGACCAGGAAACTATTGCTGCAACCTTAATTTATAATTCTAAAGCATAATCTAATAGGAAGGTTTAGCATGCTCAACCAAGCTATATGACTAATTATTCAGATATTTTACCAAAATTTACCTGGTTATACATCTTGGAGACTTCCTTGTAATTATTTTCAAATGACATCAAGCTATTATAAGTAATCGTCGATTGTGGAACCCCTCTCTCAGACATCACTGCAAACATCTTACGAGCTTTATCATAGCTCCCAGCCTTCTTATACATATAAATCATCATGTGGAACATCTTTTGGTCTGGCTTTAAAGGTGATTTTTCCTCATGTAAAAGAGTCTCAAATATTTCTTCAGCTTCCTTGAACTTACATCCCTGTTTTTCAAGGTACTATGAGAGGCAGGTAGAAAGACTCCAATGAAAGCATGCATATTACTCAAATGGCAGCTATATTAAAAATACTGAAGATGCCGGCATCATCAATATGTTGTCAGCAGTAAACTGAAAATTTATAATTAATATTTAATCAAAAGTGACAAGTTTGGCTAAAGAAGGTTATTACCTCAACAAATATCTTTAGTATAATTTGATATGTCACAGCAGACGGTTCAGGCCCAGAAGACTGCATCCTTCTAAATATTGCTTCCGCATTGTTATATCGGCCTCCTTTTCCATATGCTTCCATAAGAGCAGTATGAGATATTACACTTGGTGGATGGCCCTTCTCATTCATCAAACTTAAAAGCTTCTCAGCCCTGGTGTAATGCCCTAGCTTTCCATAAGCTGTTATAAGCATCAGGAAATCCATTTTGCTGAAGTCCCACCAGTTCTGAGTCTGGAGCCATTCAAGAATCTAGAAGACAAAGGAACATAAGCAAACAAGTGATTTAATCATCAAATCAAATCAAGAACTTAAATAAATGCGCTCAGAAACCAAATAATTGCACAACAAAAAAGAGCATCTTTAGATACCTGGCTGACAAGGTTCCACTTTTTCAGTTGCTTAAATCTAACCAAAGTTCCAAGGACAACATCCTTGGGAATCGTCTTGTCCTTGAGCTTTTCACTTTTGAGCACGGAAACTGCAGAACCTGTCTCTTCAATTTCATTCATCAGTCTCCTCCAGTTCTTCTGCTCAGCTTCATCAGCAGCATCTTTGAAAACTTCTGCTTTCCTCCTTTTCTGCAAAAACTTTCGTGGTGCCAGCATGCCCATACAAACTACCCCCACTCTTCCACGCAGCTTGACATTGGAACCTATAGAATTTGTGCATTCTTTCAATTTACTGAAGAAAAAAATTCACACAGTTATTACTGAATATCACAATAAACACATAAATCATCGGAGAGCTCCCAGACTAGTAATTTCTACAAAAAACATGACCATCCCGGGTTGATGGCAATCTGAATGTACAAAGTAGATATACAGCCACTGGCGCAAACAAGCCAAAGGCCACAGCGCAAAGAATTAAATTACTTAACACTGCAATTAGGAAGATATAAAATAATGTAAATGTACTCCTATATCTATAGTATATGCTTGCACGTCTTCCACTTCGAGTATAATGGCAATCGAATTTCACTTAATGAATTATATAACTCCCTACTTTGATTCCAAAGACATACAGAACCAGCATATTCACCTTCAACCCCAAGAAATACAGCAGCACTAAGACAATGCAATTATGCAAGACAGGAAAACAATAACAAGAAGAAAATTCATACTTTATATCCATATCTTTCAGAATTTTGAATCAAAATTGAAAATTTAGTTAACCACAGTTCCCTGTTTGGCTGCCCAGACAATTTCATAGCTAAAGGATGCAACTTTCTAACTAAAAACTACAGCCCAGAACCCCAAATTCTCCATGTTATCCCCCAAATTACACAAGCAACCAAACAGGACACTAAAGATTCAAACTTTAGAAGCTGAAATGAAACACAAATGCTCAAATGTAAGATGGGTTTCTGAGGGTTTTAAAGGGGTTTAACAAAAGGGGGTGAAGGAAGAGAAACAAACCTCCAATTATCCAGAGGAGCTGATGAAATGAAGGGCTTTAAGAAAAGGGTTTGAGGCATTTCTCCTCTGGGTACCTCTCAGAAGTGATTGAAGCAAAGCTGAGTGTCAATGGAGTTGAAGGGGATTTCTGAAGAAGGTGTGGGAGCAGAAGACTGTCATATTTTTTTGACAAAAATCTTATCTTTTTAGAGCGGGACCGATTGGTAATACGGAATAAAACTGAAGGATATCGACACACTGATACACAAACAATTTTAGGCCTCGGACCTCAAGGCTCAAGGCCTGTTGGGCTTTGGGTTCTCCTTTTGTTCTCGCACGTCATTTTTCATAAGTGAGCGGTTGAGATTTAATTAAATAATAATTTTTTATTGTATTTTGATGCTTATGAGAGCAAAGCTATGTTTCAGATTAGCAATGTGACCAAAGAAAAAAAAACTAATATAACCTAAACCCTTACAAGCAAATACATACAATTTTGCTAGTGACGATTTAGTGATATTTTCTTTCAGTTGTAAGTAGGGGTCTTCATTTGGCCCGTGGCCCATGGGGGCCCGCCCCGCCCACGACCAGGCGCCGGCCGGCCCGGCTCGTAATATAGAGGGCTAGGCTTGGGCAAGGGTGTTTGAGGCCCCGCCCGGGCCATTTAAGCCCAAGAAGGCCTGGCCCGCATAGGCCCAACTTGAAAGCCCATTTTAGATCCCAATTTACATAAATATACTCAAAATAAGAAGTCATAAGTCACTTGACCCGAACTCTTTTTCTTAATAAGGTCATTTCAGCCCTGCTCATGTAGCCCAGCCCATAAAAGCCCAACCCGTGGGCTGGGCCTGGGCTTTAAAAATTTAAAAAAAAACCCGCCGGCTCGCCTCAAATATTTTTATTACCTTGTTTAGGCCTAGCCCGGCCCGACCCATTGACGACCCCTAGTTGTAAGTGGAAAATTATGATTTAATTTTTTTTTTTTTTAAAAAACGAGTTTGATACCGTTTATAAGCGTTTGTCTAGAAGCACATTCTTTAAAGAGTAATTTCTCGATTTTCTTCCTTAACTTGTACCCCACTACCCAATTCTCCTTGCCTTTTATTTTGGCCAATAGTCTCTTGAGCTATTATAAATTGCCAGTTTTCTCTTATAGTAAGTCATTGGGTGCGGGTGGATAGGGAGATGGGTAGGAATAGACTAGATCAAAAGTTCAAAACCTTCCAATGTAACAAAAAATTTCCTCCTACAGTGCACATTTCCCCACATCTCATTTAACTTTTCATTAAAAATTGTCTCACTACAATAATTAATGATATCTAAATTTGAGGGAAATCAGCATTGGGTACTAGTTAAGTGCATTTTTGCTCACCCTCTAAAATGAGTGTGATGTTCAACACACACACACACTCTTCGGTTGATTGTTGTTAGATTAGATTAAATTTTGAGATTTGTGTCTTAAATCAATTAAACTAAACTAATCTAACGGCAATTAATAAGGAGTGAGCATCACCTCCGCTTTAGAGAGGTGAGCAAAGTTGCACTCGTACAAGTTTAGAGAGAAATCAAATGAATACTCTATATTAAAGTCACATCAAAAATTTTACTTACAAGTACTTCAAACTTTTAGTTATTTAAAAACGCTTCTAGCTATTTTTATACAACCAATATGTTTACACTTTTAGCTATTTTTAAACATTTAAACATAGGTGAAAGATATTCTCAAAAAAAAAACAAACACATAGGTGAAAGATTTTGAGTTATGCTACACTTGTCATTCAAGCTACAATAGGTTCGCCATAATATCACGAGATTGCAATGTTAGTACCTAAAATTACAAGTTTAAGTAAGCGTAGTCATCTTCACACACAAAGTCCCGAGTTCGATTCTCCCTTACTTTGATACCAAAAATAAAAACTTTAGATCCCCATTAAAGGGAGAATATCGCTTAATTATTTAAAAAATTGATTAGGAATCAAATAAAGTAAAAAATTACAGGGAACCATCCACCTTAACACTGTTCATTGTTTCGATAAAAATGAATTTTAAACTTGAGATTTACCCCCAAGAATGAAATAAAATAATAATGACAGAAGGAGGAGAAGGTGGAGAAGAAGAAGAACGTTTTTTATATGTCTCGCAGCTCCAAATAACCCCATTAAATGCATAATACTTTAACATTCTCTCAGATCACACACGCATCGCTCTCTCAAGCCTCTCCACCTCACAAACGCCCTGAATTTTCTCACTTACCAAACACACCGCTTCCACTGATTCGCCCACCACCGGTCGCGTTCCGTCGCTGGAACTCGATATCCAGCTCCGTTGTTTTCAGCGAGCCGTGATCTGCATCTGGTACCTCAGGCAAGGTAAGGAATTAGTAGGCACTGGGGATTTTGAAAGGTGTTTGGTTGGTGAGAAAATTGAGAGAGAAAACGAAAGAAAATGGAATGGTAATGTAATGAAATTGTGAAAGGTTGTGTTTTGCAAATGGGGTTCTTTTGGAATTTCGAAATGTCGGTGCCAACTCAATGAATATTGACTGAAAATGTTGCTTTTTGGGCCCTGGATTATGAAAGCTTGTGACTTTATGATTTTTGATAACTTATCGTTTCAAGTTATTGCATTTTCTTAGCGACCGAATAATAGTTTGACAACAATTTTCTTTTTCCAGCTTAATTGGATTGCATTGGATCTGTAGATTGGTAATTTTCCTTTGGCATTGTTCGTTACGTAAAACTGTAGATTATCTTGATACATCAGTAATGTAGTACTTAATCATCTGTTTGGATGCTGAGAAATTTTGGGAAATGGAATAGCTTCTAGTTATATGCATTTGGGCTTAGCTGAGATGAAATGTGTCATAGGTTAGATAGGAAAAACCTGAGATTCAATTGATTTTTTTTTTTCGGCTTCCAATACCCTCTAATTTTCAGTTTAACTAGAACAATTTCCCCCACATTTTCCTGTTATCTTTTGTGTTTGTGCTTCCTGAGTTGCAATGCTAACGTGGTCAAGTGACGTGAAGATTGTAATGCATTGTAAGGTTTTGTTTCAACTAAGTGAAAGCTTACAGCCTGTGAATTTTTTGTTATACAAGTTAATGTAGATATACACATGTAAGTAGTGTACATGCACAGAATGTGTGAGGGTAGCTGGATTTTTTTACACAAATTATGTTTTATACTTCAACTGATGTTACTGTTTGACTTATAAGAACCGCGGCATTTATATGTTTGTCAGCTAAGTGTTCAATGGATCCGAGACCGGGACAAAAGTGAAATTTGTGAAAAGGGTGAGGCGGAAGATAGTAGGGAGCCAATCTATGGAGTCTGGCGAGTATGAGGAAGGCACGGTGGTTGAATTCTCTGCAAATGGGAATTCCATGAATGCAACAGAGGTTCAGGCCAAGCTTGATGAAGGAAATATTCAGGAGGCAGAATCTTCATTACGAGAAGGGCTATCACTCAATTTCGAGGTTAGTTTATGTCATCATCTATAGGTGTCAAAAAGAAACCATCTTTTTCCATAATTCAATCTTTTTCTGTGCAACTATTAGCACCAATCAGGGATTTGGATTTGGCTACAATACTTACATGTATTTAATACAATCATCATCTCAACAGTCAGATGGTGATTGTATTAAATACATATATCCACATAAATTATACTAATCGTCAGATGGTGATTGTATTAAGTACATGTAAGTATTGTAGTCAATCCCACCAATCAGAGCAGTGCTTTGATGGTTGATTATGACTCATCCAAGATGAAAAAACGTTCATTTCTGATAAACTGCAGGAAGCAAGAGCCCTTCTTGGAAAGCTGGAGTATCAAAGAGGTAATCTAGAAGGTGCACTTCGTGTGTTTGATGGCATTGATCTTCAAGCTGCCATAGAGCGATTACAACCTAATCTTGCTGAGAAAACACCTTCTAAGAAGGGCCGATCTCGTTCTGACTCACAGCATACAGTCTCACAGCATGCTGCTACTCTTGTTCTTGATGCCATATACTTAAAAGCGAAGTCTCTACAAAAGCTTGGGAGATTAACAGGTTTGGTACTGTTCCAGTTAATTTATGTGACAGTTTTCCATTCTCTTTTACTTTTTAAGTTTGAATTAAAGTAAATTGGAACCTTGTTTTATATCTTTGCAGAAGCTGCTAATGAATGCAACAATGTGCTTGATGCCGTGGAAAAAATATTCCATCAGGGCATACCTGATGCACAAGTAGATGGTAGATTGCAAGAGACAGTCAGCCAAGCTGTAGAGCTTCTTCCCGAGCTTTGGAAGCAAGCTGGTTACCCTCAAGAAGCAATATCTGCTTACAGACGTGCCCTACTTAGTCAGTGGAACCTTGACAATGACCGCTGTGCAAGAATTCAGAAGGGATTTGCTGTGTTTTTGCTGTACAGTGGAGTAGAGGCTGGTCCACCCAGTTTAGGTGCTCAGGTTGAAGGTTCATATGTACCTAAAAATAATCTGGAGGAGGCGATTCTGCTTTTGATGATCCTTTTGAGAAAATTATCCCTAGGTAAAACCAAATGGGATCCATCACTGATGGAACATCTAAGGTTTGCTTTATCTTTATGCAACCAAACTTTTGTTTTAGCAAAGCAACTTGAAGAAATCATGCCTGGAGTATATCACCGTGTTGATCGTTGGAATTCTTTAGCCCTTTGTTATAGTGGAGCAGGACAGAACGAAGAGGCTTTGAACCTAGTAAGGAAGTCTTTGCACAAACATGAACGACCAGAGGAACTCATGGCATTGTTATTGGCCGCCAAAATCTGCAGTGAGGATTCCCATGTTGCAGCTGAGGGAGTGGGATATGCACAAAGGGCTATTAGCAATGCTCAGGGATTGGATGAACATTTAAAGGGTGTGGGACTTCGCTTGTTGGGTCTTTGTTTGGGGAAGCAAGCTAAAGTTTCTTCTTCCGACTTTGAGAGGTCTCATCTTCAGTCTGAAGCACTGAAATCACTAAATGAGGCCATTACTTTGGAGCCGAACAATTCAGATTTGGCTTTCGAGTTGGGGGTTCACTACGCAGAGCACCGGAATCTAAATACTGCTTTGCGCTATGCAAAACAGTTCATTGATCAAACAGGGGGCTCCCTGATAAAAGGTTGGAGGTTGCTCGCTCTTGTTTTGTCTGCTCAACAGCGATTTTCAGAAGCTCATGTGGTCACTGATGCTGCTTTAGATGAGACCGCAAAATGGGAACAAGGGCCACTTCTCAGGCTTAAAGCAAAGCTAAAAATCTCCCAATCGTTACCCATGGATGCAATTGAAACTTATCGTTACCTCCTTGCTTTGGTTCAAGCCCAAAGGAAATCTTTTGGGCCTCTCAGAATTAGTCCTCAGGTTAACTCTCTGACTACTGCTTAACGTTCTTCACTTTGTCTCAAATAGTCTATCCAGATTCCTACGAAATATAAGAGTCCTCCTTAAGCCATTATTTGTAGTGGTGGGAAAGTGGTATTATATTGTGAATCTGCAATATTTCGGGAGGAAGTTTAGAATTTTGATCTCATTGTTTCACGTAGTTAATTTTTAAGTATTTGGTTGGTACGTGAATGCTGGATTAAGTTGCTTTATATGAAGATATCGGTTGGGTTGGGGCGGGGGGAGGGGTGCTTAAAAGTGGTGTGAGTTTGATTTACAAGGGGGGCCTAATTCTGCACTCTAAAAGATGGATGCAAACCTTAAAATATACCAAGATGTGTGGCACTGTCTAGTAACTGGAAATGAGTGATTGTTGCGGTATGATTAAGTTTTACTTGTTCCTCTTTCATTTTGAAATTCATTTCTGATGCAATATTTTGTGTTTCTAAAGTTACATTTTAAAGATTTTTTTCTCAACAAGTTCCTTCAATGTTTTTGTTCGCCTGTTTTTTGATAGGTTGAGGATGATAAAGTCAATGAATTTGAAGTTTGGCATGGATTGTCAGACTTATACTCTAGCCTTTCGTATTGGAAGGATGCAGAAATATGTTTGAGTAAAGCCAGAGAGCTGAAGCAGAACTCTGCAGAAACGCTGCACACGGAAGGCAAGAACTAAACTCATCTATTACATTTAATCAATTTCTAAGGCATTTCCATTCTCTACTTCTTAGAAAGTGACATGCATGAAAATTTCCAGTGTCTTTCAAGTATGAGTTTGATTCATGACGGAACTATATGGCGTAACAAAACTTCCAAACACTTCCAACACTAAAGAAGCCGTCTACCTTTATAGCATGTAATGTGATCATTTGATGTGCATTATGTTGACTGTTAAGTTACATTATGTGTAGGTGTCATCTTTGAAGGACGGGGACAAATTCAAGAAGCTCTAGCCACTTATGTCGATGGTCTTCTGCTAGAACCCTCTTATGTTCCGTGCAAGATTTTGATTGCTGCTCTTCTGTCAAAGATGGGATCAATGGCATTGCCTGTGGCAAGAAGCTTACTCTCGGATGCATTAAGGATCGATCCTAGCAACCGAAAGGCTTGGTATTACTTGGGAATGATTCACAGAGATGATGGACGAATAGGGGATGCCATAGACTGCTTCCAGGCAGCTTCCATGCTTGAAGAATCGGATCCAATTGAAAGCTTCAGCTCTGTCATCTGATGTCTCCCTCTGAAAGAGCCACTCGCCACTCGGGGAACTTGGAATCTGTTCAACTTCAACTCATTCATCTGTTGAAGGGAAACTATTTTTTGAGCGTATTACGAGAAGAAACGAAAGCAAGGGAAGTAGAAGCTCATTTAATTTTTGTGGATTGCAGAGAAATGAAAATATTGGAGATTTATTTTCTTTTATTCTTTGTTTAATTTTATTTTTTGGAGGGCAGGTTTTTAGCAATACTTTTGCTCGGCTGTGTAAATGTATGTGGTTTAACTGAGGAAAGTATATCTAAACGAAATTCACACACATTTTCTTGAGAACTTGTATCAATTCTATCTTCTCATTCTCTCTCTTTCAAGTGTACTAGCATTCTACCACTTGAACCCTCTTCTACTCAGAAATGTTTTTACGTAACTGCCACACTATCATGTAGCGTTACAAATTCACTTTACCAAACACATTAGCAAATACTATATTCTAATATGAGTTTATGAAATATCAACCGTGTCATTTAACTATATTGTAGCATGTGAATGAGTAACACCTTCCGGTGGTGTCACCATCATAGTTGGAAATCATCTACTCTTTACCCCACTAGTTCCAACACAAACAGGGTGACGTGGCGCATGTGTGGCCATTGAGCTTTACACGTGAGGCAACTTGCTCTGATATCATGAAGAAAGTTAAAATTCCACCATAAAACCAACATTCATTCAAACATGACAAATTTTGTAACATCATCTCCACTTTACATCTCATTCTACATATCCAGAAAATGTGAATGTGGATCTACTCTTAACGAAAGAAATGCAAATTTGAGATCGCATTTATTTTTCTCACAGGACCACTTTATAAAAATGTATATATACATTTTCCAGTCCATCTTTCATAGAAGAGCTTTTCGGCCAACAAAAAGTGTAAAATGCTCATTTCAAGACATTTTGCATCCCATTGGAGAGTCTCCAAATGGAGGCATTTCAGAAACTTGGATATATATAATATATTGCCTTCTAAATATCACAATTCAATTATTATAATATTCCACTAGCTATTTTTAGGCTAGATTAAACAATAATTCAGGGATACGTCCAATGATTGTGCAAATACAGATATGCCACTCAGATGAGAGCTACAAACACAAACACAAACACCACTGCTTGATCCACAGGGAAAACGGTAATTTTCCACGACCTTTCCCAGACAGCGAATCGAAATGGCAAATTTGTGTGAGCCAATATGAAGTGAACATATCTTCAATACTTCCGGAGGATGGTGACCGGGAAGTTACAGGCGGGAGATCAGAAGCGGGACGGACATGGCCTCCTCGCCCATGACTGGCTCGAACAAATCCAACTCCCCATAACGCTCAAGAACACGCATCCTGCAGTCCTCAGCAGCCATTACTCCAGTAGCGAATGCACCATGCACTGAGCCTGGGAAGTCCACACTTGTTGCCTCCCCGGCAAAAAATAGGGTATCTACTGGGACCCTTAGCTTCTCGTACAGATCATGTGGTTTGCCAACTATGTCGTAGCTATAGGACCCGAGTGTGTCAACGTCACTGCCCCAATGAGAAACAAGATACTGAATCTGCAAATTTGGAAAGGCATCAATTAAGTTAGGGTTCAAATATGAAACAGACTCAATCGCATTCACAATGTCTGTTGACGATATTTTGAAAACAAGAATTACCGGAGTAGAAGCATCTGGAAGGATCTTCTTGAGTTGCGTAAAAGCAAAATTAGCAGCCTCTTCATCAGACATTTTCTCTATGTCTTTAGCCAGCTGCCCTGCAGGCATATAAACAAGCACAGAGTGACCAGTTGCCTTGTGAAGATTTAGAAAGTAGCTGCAGCAATAAGATGTGTCAGCAACCACTCCTAAAAACTCCACGTTTGGCCAAAACACCTTTTCGAAGTGCAATACTATCTTATTCTCAATTCCCACTCCGAGGTCTTGAATGGCTGCTTCCTTCCAATCGGGTAGCTTTGGCTCAAAAGTTATGCTCTTTGCTTTAAGCACACCGAGAGGAACAGCAACAACAGCAGCATCTGCAACAAATGTTCTCCCATCCTCTACTGTTACCTTCACCCCATTATATCGCCTTGTTATTTTTGTGACCCTGAGAACAGGATGGTACAATGCTTGTTAATTTAGCTACAAGCAGATTGCCGAACATATGATAAAACAACATAAATAAATAAAAACTTATGCATACCTGTGGCTCAAGCGTATGTCGAGACCTTTCGCAAGGGTGTTAATAACAGGGAGGTAACCCCTGACCATTAGACCATGACCACCAGGGAGTAGTTCTTCCTAAATAAGACAAACAATTTCTAATTAAATTGCCATTCAAGGTAATAAAATTGTTAATGTAAAACTTGAGATTAATGTACACTGACATAACAATTTATAGTCAAATTAAAACTCAAAAAAAAATGCAATGCGTATTGAAAGTAATCTAATGGATGAGAAACTTGCCTGATCCCAGCATTTAAGTGATATGGTGTCAGCATCTGCTGCAAACCAACCTTCCATTCTACACAAATACCATTGCAGTACCTTATGCGCAACTCCTTCCAACCTGTCCAGCGTATAGCATAGCACTTTCCATAAACTATTTCTAGACCAACAAAACGTAAAAAATTGAAACAAAGTAATTGAATATGATTTTAATTATGGTACCTTAATTCTGGTTTCCTTTCAAAAACAATTGAGAAAGCACGGGTAATGGACATGTCCTCACTAAATTCCTGTCTTACCGCTTCTGTCTGCATTAAAAAAACAAAAGCATCTCAAAATATGGACACAATGACAAGACACTATTTGAGGCTTAAGCTAAAAGCAAAGAAACTATCAGAGCATTTCAAAAACCCCAAGTCATAAACAATGCAAGTGCTAGAAAAATAAAATATACATCAGATGACTTGCCTCTTTCAAAATGCTCTCAAATACTTCACCAACTTTCGTGACCAAATCTTGAGGAACTTGATTCCCATCCATATCAAAGAGCGCATAGCTGAAAAGAACACATGAATATATCCATAATGTCAGATATAACCCTACATATGAAGGGTAGGGAGAAAAATAATCAACTTCACAGAACGGAGAAAGCAATGCGTTACCATCACAAATATGTAAACACACACTTAAATATATCAAGCATATATATTACATTGTTGACTGTTGGTAATACTTTATATCGTCAATGGCATTCCTTGGTAATATACTAGAATGTAAGACAATAACACATTTTTTACGAGTATAAACCGACAAAACTGTTCAGATCCAAAAACAAAGAAGAACCTAGCACTATAAAACTAAAGCATTGCTCACCGACAACCCTAAAATTCACATCATTTCAAAACAGCCACTCATTTCAATACAACAGCCTACATAAATGGAGTATCAATCAGGAAGTAACATATTATGTACCTTTCCAAGTCATGGTCATACAAGACAGAGTTATCCCCACTTGTACGATATAAGGGTAATCCCAGTCTCCCAATCAATGGTGCCAATGGATTCTCTTTGCATACTCCGTGCAACCTGAAGCATTATCAAACAGCAAGATTCAGGCTTCTAATTTCAAATAAAAGCAATCCGAATTCCAACTACAAGCGATTTGAATTCCAAACACAATCAAGCAATCCATATTTTCAGCTTACCATGATGCGCCCAAATCAATAGGGAAACCAAACGAGTAATCGGTGCAAACTCGACCGCCCAGTCTGTCCCGTGACTCCAACAACACAACCTGACCATAAAAATTCAAAATTTAACAAAACCCACAATTCCACACTTCAATGTGCAAAGAATTAAGCTTGAACTTCCATTTGGGGTACCTGAATTGATGCATCGTGAAGAGCACGAGCAGCTGAAATGCCCGCCATACCGCCACCTATCACTATTACAGATGGAGACGGCGCCGTCGCACTCGATGACTGCCTCTTCTCACCATTTGAGCAAAGAGCTGCATTTGCAAAAAATTACCAAACAAACTGTATTTACATTCATAATTTTACAAATAATCCAGAATTACTAAAAGCAGTAAAACCGCAAAAAAAAAAAAAAACTTTCAAAACCCAAATGAAAGTAAAACGGAAAATGCGAACGGACCTCTTCGCAATTGGGGATTACTCTTGCTTCCAGACGCCATAGTGATTCAAATCGAAATTGGGATTGGAATTAAAATTAAAATTAAAATTAAAATTGGGATTTAAGTTAAAATTAGATAATAATAAGGGATCGAGGGCTTTCTTCTCGAATTTAAGAAGGGTAAGAGGCAATTGAGGGGAGTAATGGAGAATGAAGATCAAGAGACACGTAATGAAGTGATTGGAATTGGAATTCAATGTCCTCTTTGTAAAACCCAGCTTTCCCAACCAGCTCATGCGACTTTCTTGTTACCTAACGATTTCTCAAACAGCCGCGATCGCGAATCCGATTCCGGTTTCCGGCGAGAGATCGAGCGCAATCGCACACCAGAGTCGCAGGCTCTGGAGAGATCGGTGGGTGAAAGTCGGAGTTTTTTGGCTGCGGATTTGGGTGCAAACAGGAATTTAGGGGGTTTGATGAGAAATTGGTGGAAACGGAAAAGTGAATTCTAGAGAGAGAGCGATTTGATTCCCACCGTCCGGGTTGCCCTGGGTATATATAGACAGCTAGGCCAACCAACAGGTGAAGAAGATGGAAGGTTTTTGTACTCGCCAGGGTAGCTGGACGTGTACTCGCTTCAGGATTGTGCCACTTGGACAGGATTTTTAGGAAATTTACCGGAACTGTGATTCCAAATTTCGCACAAAAATGGACTTCCCCGAGTAGGGGTATATTGGTAATGTGGCAACAACTAAAAAGGAAGTGAGGGGTATTGTTGGTTTTTTGCGTCGATCGGTGTACCGTGTACGGTCGTCAGCCTGTGAATATTGATATGAAAGTATGGAATTTTTTTTCTTTTCTTGTACAAAATTTCAAACAAATTTTTTACGTAATTTTGTTTTCTTTTCTTGTAGAAAAATTGTTTGAAACATATATTATTATTATTATTATTAGCATTTCATTTCCTTGTAACGTTTGTAATTTATCATTTAGGAACTATTTGATAATCATTTCTTTTTTAGTTTTTACTTTTTTAAAAACTGAAAACTTTTTTAGTAACTATTTTTATTTAAACTAAAAACTACTTCCTTGAGTTTTAAAATTTGGCCTTGAGTTTTCACTTTTTTGTTTTAAGTTTTTCAGTTTTCAAAACTGAAAACGAAATAGTTATAAAATAGCCCTTTAGTGGAGATTTTTGGTTTTTTTTGTATTTTTTTAATCAATATAATACATAATTACATTAAATTCATCTAAACTATGAGAAAGAAAATTCAAACTTTAGTGCATAAGATGAAGCACATTACTAAAGCCACTTGGCTAAATAGTAAACCCATGTTTGCCTTTTGATTTTTTCTTTACTGCCCTACTAACTTAGGGCATGTTTATGTAAGGGTAATTGGAATAAAAAAGTGGAATTGAATTTCGATTACGGGATACTCCGGTGTTTACCAAATATTGGAGAATCAAAAAGTTTGTAGGACCCACCAAAATTTTGGAATCCAACTCCAAAATTTGGAGGAATTGGACTTGCTACACCACCATGGTATTTGAATTCCAGATGGGTGGGGGAATCCGGAAAGGACTTTTCATCCCCTGTAACGACCCGTCCCTAATTTTATTGTATTTTATTTGTCGAATGTATGAATTGACCAAAATGCCTCTGAACGGGCTAAGTGGAAGTCCTACGTAGACGTTTGAACTCTCTTTGAATTTTGACTTCTTGCTTATCGTATTCTTGTAGTACCCGTCACCACGAACGCGTGAGAGCGAACGAGACGTGATTCCGATGTGTAACAAAAAAGTTACGTTCGTTTAAATATTTCTTTCCTGTTTTGGAAGTGTTGTGTTGCGTGTCACTAGGGACCCCCTTTCTCCTCCTGATTTTGGAAACCCAAAGCTCTCTTCTCTCTTTTTGCCTAAGACATTTCTTTTTCTCTCCCCCTTATTTTCTTTCTTTCCTTAGAAACACTCACAGTCAAATAGTGACCACACCATTTTCTTCGAGCTGAGTCAAACCACCACCACCTCTTGTTCGTCGTAACTCATTAAGTTCAACGGTGCAAACAGATTTCCCAACTCCCCGCCAATTGACGGAAATCGCACACAAAAGAACCGAGCTTTTTTGGCGAGTTTCTCACAAATTTCGCCCAAGGTGAGACTTTTAACCACCACCCATAACTTCCTTGTGTCAAGTAGATGAATTGTCATACTAGATTTGTGTGTTTTGGAGTAGATCGGATCTCGGTTGTAAACCGAAACTTTCCAGCCAATTTCAGGCCATTTTCAACCACTTTTCAAACCCCAAATAGGTACAATCTTATTCTCTTTCTCTCTAGCTTCATTTTGACATAAAGAACATAAACTTTGGCTAAGAAATGAAAAAGATATGAAGTTTTGAAAAATTTTCAGAAATTAGCGAGCTCAGACGGTGACAGACGGTTGCAGCGCTCCGGCGACCGGTTCAAACAGGCCTGAACCAAATCTAAACCGAGTCATGACGTCAGCAACCAGTTTAAACCCGGTCTAGACTGAGAATATTCTCAGGTATATTCCTTTAACGTCGTTAGGAATATTCCGTTAGATTTAACAGAAATACCAGAATCTTCCGTTAAATCTAATGACGTCAACTAACGCAGTTAGTTTGACCGGCTTGGGTTGACCACGCACGCGGCGCGCGTGAGCCGAGGCAGGCCCAAGCATGAGTTACGCGTGGGGGCGCATGTGACCACTTTTTTTACTTCTGCTGACGCGAGGCGACGCGTGACGACGCGTACTACCTAAGACCAGTACGTATAGTATTTTTCAGAGTGTTTCAGACCTCCGAATTGAGCAAACCAATGATAAATGTCGTTTATTCGTTTAATTAGTAATATTTATGAGTTTAATCATTACTATAGTGATATCTCATATATGTGAGACTTACTACGAGCATTACATGGGTCAGGCAAGGCGAGTCGGCTACGACCCAACTGTGTATCTGTGAGTGGGTTTTGTTTTATGAAACTTATATTATTTATATTAGTTTCCACTATGATTTTGCAAACTATTTTTCTATCATGCAATGCTTTTACTTACGAGTTAAGTATTAAGTATATTTGTTGAGATTTGTGCAATTGTGATGGCATGATTGTATATTTTTATTGGCTCATCATACATGCATTCGCCCGGTGTCTAATACTCTTCCGGGCCAAGACCAGCCTTCACGTGTATGTTCACATCAGTACCGTTGTGCTCACTTTGGATCCATTGTAGGTGCCAGCCTATACTAGTCTGCATTAGGCAGCTAGGACTCGTATGTGACACGATTAACGCCAGTTTCACGTGATCGTAGTACTGAGCATATATTTATTACACCCAGTCTAACCCATGTAGCTACTTTATGCATGGGCTTATGTGTCTGCATATGTTGATGAGCATACTGTATATCGTCGCATTAATGGTGTTGACACATATCTTTGGCAGTGGTGCCTTATTACTGTTTTGACGATGAGTATACTATATATTATGTTGAGATAACTATGATTATTCGTATCTTTGACAGTTTTCATACTATACGTAGTATGTTTTTGGAAAACTATATAGGTTTTTCAAAGAGGGGTTATTTATGTTACGAAAAGCAAAAGCTTTTAGAAATGATTATTTTTTGCCCACTCACATTTTCTGTTTTGCACCCATCCAGGTTTTAGGGGCTGAACTGGTAGCAAGTGAAGTTTTCACTGGTGGTTCTGACATCTTTTGCAGCTATTGTACGAAAGTATTTTTCTACTAGTTGTATTATGTCTATCCTTACCAGGATGAAATTATTTTTACGTTACTGCACTTTAGCTATGCTTTTAGACTGATTACTTTGTACTTTGGGCCATACACTGCACACTTTATTTTGAATTTAATTTCAAAGTAGACTTCAGTTTTAATTTATTTGTACTTTCACACTACACTTACATTGTGGCTTTCGTCATCCCTCCTGGGATGTCGGCCAGCATATCTCAACTCGATATTGGCACATGGATATCCGGGTCGGGGTATGTCATCCCCATTATAACCTCACTTATTTCTATAATTCCAAAAATGTCCCTCACTTATACACTCACTTTGTCTTGTTCTTTTTTCCAAATACCCTCACTTATTTGGAGTTTCCTACTCTTTGCTTGTTCCTAATTTATTTCTTCATTTATTTACTTATATACAAAATCTACCTAGTGAAGATCTCTTTAGTTCAAGGTAGTTCAAGGCGAATCAAGTTATTTGCATTGTGCATTAAAACCTCTAACTCATTCACATTTAGCACAACTCCACCTGCATATGCCAAAAAGAAAAAACTATAACTTGAGCGAGAAAATTTAAATATTGAAGTAAATACTTAAATTTATGAAATTGTATCAAATTGTATTAAAAAACAAGCATATAAAATATTTGATTTAGGGCAAGGGAATTTTAGTAATCATACTAGTTTCTAGGGTTTAGGGCAAGGGATTCTGCTGAATTAGTAAACGGTTTTATGGAATCAGTATCATTTCTATTCCAATTCCACAACATTTTAGTAAACAACTTTTATGGAAATCTGGATTTTGATTCTCCTCAATTCAATTCCTCCTCAATCCAAGTTCTCCAATTTTAATTACGGTTACGTAAACGAGCCCTTAGGGATGATCCAAGAGAGACCATGAATAGCACCGGTCCCATCATTTGTTTCATCGCACATCCTATATTCGTCATTTCTCTTACAATCATATATATCTCTCTTAAACGTAATTCTTACTTGCCAAAGAATGGTGTTTTATGATTAAGTTGAGACTCGACCTTGTTTTTGCATATTAATGTGAGTCATACAATATTTCGTGTGAGGAGGGGCCTTTCACAAATGTAGAAAAAAAAAACGATCAGTATTAATAAAAGGATAATGCTTGTGTTCCCCTATGAGGGAACCTACTTGTCCCACCACTTACGATTTACGTATTTTCATCGTATAAAGATTATAATCGGAACCGTTCATTCTCTTTATCATTATCTTATCTGCAAAAACTCCTTCAATTTGGAAATCATTTAGTCATCCAAATCCTAAACCCTAAACCCTAACACTCAAGCAAGAGGTGAGATAAAGTAGAAAGGAATAAAAGTATATAGAGAATAATAGAGTTTTACAAACCTTATTGTTCTTTATTCAATTGATTTTGAATTTGGGATGGCAAATATATGAAATTTCAAAAAAGAAGAGGGAGAATAGATGTGTAGTGCATCATGAAAGAGATTAGAGTGTGAAAGAAGATTTTTTTTTAATTAAAAGTGAATGATGGGTGACACATCCCGACCCGGATGTACACGTGGACACCCAAAAGTCGAATGTGCTGGCCGACACCACGTAGGGTGACGAAAGCCAATTTAAATAAAATAAGGAATAAATTGAACAATTGAATACAATAACAGTCGTACAAGGTACAGAATACTGGAAATTTACAATTACAAGGAGATTCTAACGATCTTCATACCACCGGGTCTCGATGTCGACAACTTCAAGCCGCTAAACCTGGAGGGGCGCAAAACAAAAGGGTGAGTGGGCCATAGCTAATTATTTCTGTGAAAACCTTTCCTTTTGAAAATACTAACCCCTCGCCGTAAAACAGGTATTTGGTTGAAAAACCGTTTACAGAAAACGTACTAATATAGTAGATAGAAAAACAAGGTAAGTACGGAAATATACTTACCGTCCGAAACGGGCAGAAAGCCACCGTTCGGCATAAAACAATTTGTCAAAAAGTTCGTAAGATAAAGTTATACGGAAAAGCCGTAATTCCAAAAGTAGTATCCGTGGCATCGGTGAAAATCTGAGATAATATCACAATCCGACTACAAGATAAATGCTCGGTTAGGCAAGGCAGACACACGAGTTCATACAGATAGATTCTGTCATGAACAGGCTGGGTGTATAAATAAAGTTACGCTCATGTACTACGATCACGTGAAGCTGGCGCTAATCGCATCACAACGAGTTCGGGCGCCCATGTGTCCTCGAACAGGCTGGCACCTTACTATGGATCCATAGTGAGCGTATCGGTGCGTGTGAACAATCACGTGAAGGCTGGTCCTGGCCTCGGACAGTACAATAACACCGTGTAAGCCTCCCAAGTTGAGCGTATAAAAACATGCCACGGAGTGATCTTAAATATAACAGTATAAGGTAATTTCCCTTTTTGGGATAACCTTTAAAACTACCACTAAATAAAGTATTCTCGGGTACCGTACCCGAAATACCAAGTAATTAACCACAAAACGTAAAATACCAAGAATACACCATACGGGTACCAAGGTATAGAAATACCAACTTAATGGTAGATTAGGTGAACCCAAAATATGATAGGAAATTATCGTTTCCAAAGTTCACCCAAATACGGCCCATGGCCCGTCAAACGAATATAAGATCCAAACGCATAAATAGGGAATTAAAATAATTAATTCCCTAAACCCTCGAAAATAGGGTTGGTACGATAAACGTAATACGCAAACAAAGTAAGTACGGGAACACCAACTTAATGGTGTAAATCCCAAATGGAAATATGGGCCAAGGCCCACTAATTCCCATGGTCTAACAAAATACCAATACGATATAGTAAACCAAGTATTTGCCATGAAATACAAGGTCTACTAACAATACGAAAATAAGTACCAATTTAAAGTCATAATAACGATGTGGGCATAAAATAAGGCTTGCAACAACGTATAATTAATTTATAAGCATAGGCAAAACCAATTTAATATTTAAAACACATAAAAACATTTAATTTAAGTGAGGAAGGGGCCCACTCACAAATACCGAAGCCGGGGAGTCAAAATGCACGTCCTCCGAACGCCACGGGTCGCCAAAACCTATTTTAGAAACCCACAAATTAGTAAAGTATACGAAATTACAAGAAAAACGGCGTTCAGATACCCGAAAACGGAGTTTCGGGGTCGGAAACCCCAAAACCGCCGCCGTGGGCCGCTGTGCGCCGTCGCGCGCGCCGCCACACGCCGCCGTTTGGCCTCACGCGCCGCCACGCGCGGCTGTGAGGTCACACGCGCCCTCACGCGCCACCACGCGAGGCTGGAAGTTTCTCACGCGCGGCCACGCGCCCACGCGCCGGCCACGCGCACACTGTTCACGGGCCGTTAACTTTAACGGAATATTCCATTTGGTTAACGGAATATTCTCTAACGGCGTTACGGAATATTCCGTCGCCGTTAGGGAATATTCCCTGACGCCGTTAAGAAAGAGACGGAATATACCTCAGGTATATTCCCGGTTCGGACCGGGTTGGACCGGGTCCTGCTGACGTCACCAGCCGGCTCGCTGACGTCAGGCCGCTGCAAGTCCGGCAGCTGATCGCCGCCGCCGTCCGCCGCTCGCCGCCGCCGGTTTCTGGAAAACCTTGCCGGAATCTGGGAAATTCACAGGAGCTTAAATTCAACGCCAAATTTCATGATTTTACAGTCAAAATGGAGCTGGAGTTGAGAGGAGTTCAGATTACCTACGAACTGGGCCTGAAATGGCCGAGATTGGTCGGAGTCGAGCTCGAGCTTCTCGGTCAACAATGGAGCTCGATGAATCTGGTCCAGAAATTCGCATGCAGAGCCTGGGTTCGAGTCCCAGAGCTCCCAGGAGTTCGAAATTGACAGTGGTAGTTTGATTTGAGGCCGGGATGGCCGAATTCGACCGAGAAAAGCTTCGCCGGGAAAAATGGC
>CM031082.1:11630263-11756730 GCA_018257905.1 Gillenia trifoliata
TGGTTTAAAAACTGGTTCCTTTTCTGGGGACCTCTTGAAGAATACCTGCCTAAACAGGTGATGAATTATTTTAAAAATATTTTTTGTAAAAATAATGCTCGTTTTCCTGATAAAGGCTTTCTCTTTATGTTGTTTGTGATTCTTTACGAACTACCTTGGATCCTGAAATGGTCTTATGGATTTGATGACAATGACAAAGCTTCTCGTACTTATTTACCTCACCTGGTGCAAAATATTCATATTAGATGGTGGGATAAATTCATTATTACCCATTTGGAACCCCGAAAGGTTTTTCTACAGAGACATTGCTCTTGATTGCAGGCCGAGTCCTTCTATCCCGCAGAACATTCCTGTTCCAATCTACCGGTTCATCTTCCAAAGAAGACCTAAAAAGAAAAGTTCTTGAGCTCTTTTTGGAAGATAAAGATACTGAAATGGCGACCGAGTCTTCTTCTTCACAAGCCCTGGAGGATGACTTCTACAATAATGGTGATGACTGCCTGGGTATCTTTCCCCCGATCAAGTAATGAAATTATTTGATGGAGTCTGTTGTAATTAAAATATGTAATAATTAGGCTACTTTTCCTGTAGTCATTTTCTTTTGTTTTTTGTAACTTAGCATCGGCTACTTTTTACTGTGGCCTTTTTCTTTTGCTTTCTTGTGTCGGTCGTTTTTGGTCCATTGAAGTTTTGCCAGCTGTCTTTAAAGGTGAAGATGCCGCCCATCACGCGTAGGCTGCCTTTGTCAACTCTTGGGCTTCATCCACCACCTCGATGCCTATTTAAGAGTGTCCCTTCTTTAGTTCGGGGGATCAGAAGTTTATTCGAAGTTTATCTCAAGCTTGAAGTTTAAGTTTATTTTGAGTTTAAGTTTCTGTAAATTTTGGAGTGTGAGATTTTGTGTGGTGTGCTTTTCTAAAAGTTTACATTTGTAATCCTCTCTCGAAGACCTTTATTAATGTGAGTTGATGTTATTCAGTTTGATTTCGTTGTTTGTTGGAATTTATAATTTTCCTTTATTCTACCTTTGCATTTTTCAGTTTATGCTCATAATTCTGCTTACCTTAACTGCATACTCGAATACGCCTGTACAAAAGTACAAGCAAGAATAGTAGTTTACTCTGATTATTATCTTTTATACTACTTGGGTCTGATTTATATATATATATATATATATATATATATATATATATATATATCAAAGCTCAATAATTTCATCTTCCCTTTCGAACAATTGCAATTAGGGTTTTTTGGATAAGCACTCAAATTCATAAAATCTCATGCTTTCTTTCTCCTTCAGAGATTCTTATCTGCCTTCAAATTCAAGTCGAGAGGGTAAGCACACTTTGATTTTGTATGCATCTGGGTTGGGGAGAAAGAAGCGAGTTGGTCGGCGGCGAGAAGGAGAAGTGGCTGCCGGCGGCAGAGTGGGGTTGGTGTTTGTTGGGATTGGGTGAGCGGAGGAACTTGATGACTGTTTGGTTTCTATTTAGTTAGGAGAATACCATTCAATCATCCGGTCATTGAATGGTCTTAGATTAATTTGCAGTGAGCCCCAAATGAATCTTAAACCATTCAACAAATGATATGTATCATTGAAGTTTGATCCTTATATTTAATTTTAGTGTTTAAATTTAGGATAATTCTCACTTTACTACCATCAAGTATCGTGAAACTTGCACTTTACTATACTTATTTTTTTTTCGTCTCACTTTCATACCTAAAGTTTAATTTTCTTGACACTTTTATACATTCGTTAGTTTGTCCGTCAAATTTTTCGTTAACTGATGACTTGACAGAACTTTGGTCTACTAAAAAATATTAGGGGTGGGCACAATTTGGTTCTGTGCGGTTTTGAGGTGAAATCGAAATCAAAACCAAAATTTATTTCGGTTTCGATTCGATGCGGTTTGACAGTGGAACTGAAATAGAACCAAACCATTCGGTTTTGGTTTCGATTTCAAACTCAATTGAAACAAAGTTCAACATTTTTTTTAGATGCATCAAAGTCATATAAATATGAGGTGCAACATCGCCTGCACAAATAAAATTGCAAGTTTCTCATATCAATTAATAATTATTGGCACTTGCATCAATATTCTATTATATTTTTATTCACAAAAACATATTTGACTCTGCATATTTCGCAACTGGGGCCTTCTGAAAACAAACAAAGTTCAAGTTGGGTTTAAGTTTATGCATGTTACGATGTGTTTGAGTCTATACTAAATGTATGAACTTTATCAAATAACCAATTACACCCTAACACTTATATATGTTAATTAAATTAAATATATTTCCTTATATTTTGCGGTTTTGAGGTTCTGTTCGGTTTTGGTTTGATTCCGGAGATTAGGAACCGCAACCAAACCGTTACTTTAGCTTGCGGTGCGGTTTCAAACTGTTTTGGTTTCAAAACCGCAAAAACCAAACCATTCGGTGAGGTTCGATTTGATTCGTGTTTTGGTTTCGATTTTCGGTTCCAAGTACCCACCCCTAAAAAATATAAATTTTTTAAAAACTAAAGAAAAAAAAAACAATAAAACAATAAAGAATAAAATAAACTCTTATTCTCCAAACAATCAACTTCACGGGCTACTAAATGCAAATCAAACACAACAAATTCAAAGTTAAAAAGGAGTTTGGTGCGTAGGGGGCTTAAAGTGGAAGGGGTGGGGTGGATGTGCAGTGGAGTCGAAGAAGAAGGGGGAAGAGAAGAAAGATACTTTTCTTTTTATTTATTTATTTATATTAATTAATTATTTTGTAATGCTTATTGTCCAAATGACACAATTTTGGTGGATCACAGATTTGTCACATCATCAGGTAACGGAACACTTGATAGATAAACTAACATAAGTATAAAAGTGTCAGAAAAATTAAATTTTAAATATAAAAGTGAGACGAAAAAAAACAAAGAGTAACAAACTACAAATTTCACGATACTTGAAGATGATAAAGTGAGAATTACTCTTAAGTTTACTTTTAAAAATTAAAAATATAGTATTTAATCAAAAAATTAACTATAATTATGTGATGAGACATGTGACACTCTATAAAGAGCTGAGTAGCACACTATAGTTTAATATGGATAGCAAAAATGCTCCCTTAATTTTAGGCCCCACATATTATTATTATGAAAACCACCAAGTTGGACCACTCTCTAGTCTCTATCTATCCATGGAGAAACGGTCGGTGTTGGCCTTCCTTTTCAGTAAATTTTCTCTGCCCCAGCAGTCATCAGACACTATCAGCATCAGATGAGTGCCTTTTGCAGAAACAAAAGGAGCCACAAATCCAACTATCCTACCACCCAAAAGTCATCATCACTTAACTGCCGCGACGTGACCTAATGATTGGAGTGAATTTTATATTTGTATTTTATATAGTTTGTTATGAGTTTGATTTCTGTTAATAGTGAATTACATAACTGTAACCAGAAAGAGATTGAAATGCATATGTGAGAATTTTAGTCTAAAAAAAATAGACTGTAATGACTTGACCACTAACTATTTCTATTTTTTATAAAAAGAAAAAAAATTCATCATAGCTTTCATTTCGAGTGGTCAAAATTAATCGAATGCACTTTGGATTTAGGGTTTATGGTTTCTCCATATGTTCAGTGCATGACAAACTATGCTGTGTGTGGTACATGAAATTATATGATTTTAGGTATATTCAGGGAAAAATCTTGAGTGGTACGTACTATTCAATGGTACGACTATTGAATGGTTCAGATTAATTTGCAGTGGGCCCCAAATAAATCTTAGTCATTTAACAGTACGTACCATTCAATGGTACGTACCACTGAAGTTGGACCCGTATATTCAGTTGACTTTGAGTTAGTTTATAATTTACTTTTTTTATTTACTATTAAAGAAACTGTCTGATAACCATTTTTATTTTTTAGTTTTTACTTTTTTTCAAAATTAAAACTTAAAATCTTATTTGATGACTACTTTGAATTTTTAAAAATATTCTACGTACGTACAAAAGTCTCTTTCCAAATGATAAGTACTGGTGATTGAGGACTAATTGCTGCCAATTATCAATGCTTGCCAACAATTATATGTATTTTATAGGGTGTGGAAAGCACCAAATTTATACAACTACAAGCTTGTTTAGAAGTGTTTTTAAGATAACTAAAAGCGATTTTGGTGAAAATATTTTTTGAGTTCTAAAAACACTTGAAGTGCATTTTAGAAGAAGCACAAATTATATGTTTCAAGTGCTTTCAAGGATTCACTTATATTTTTATTAAAGATTGATTTCAAAAACACTTTGATTAAAAATTTTTTCAGTCATTTTAAAAGTATTTCCAAACACACTATACACAGTCAAAGAAAAAAAAAAGCATTAACAAATAATCGAAGAGAAACCAAGTTGCTAATGGAGGGTGGTTAGGCATGACGAATGCTTATGCAGTATGTAGGTTGATGGATTTGATCAAGATTTTAATGGAGTTTACCAAACTGATGGAGAGATTTGAGAGATAATTGGAGGGCAACCGACAAGAGGAGGAATACATAGGGCTAGCAACGTAATTTTGAAGAATTGGAGCAAATGGTTACCCTTATCTAAACAAATGTGTTTCAACTACCCGGATTTTTTGGAAATCTTAATTACTAAGTTTGAGAAGGATCTCGATCCCTAATGAAAAAGAAGTTGGTTAAACTTGTTAATTAAAAACGATGCTTGCACAAGGATTATCAGTCACAAACTTTTACATTCTTTTTGGGTAAACAAGAAAGATAACAAATAAATAATGATTAAATCTGGCTAATCCATTCAATATTGCTCTTTCATTACTTAGGCGGTCACCACCACCGACCACGTTTTTGTGGACGTGTGATTTAAGCCCTAAAACGCCATTTCCGTGCAGAGGTTGAAGTGTCATGTGGAAAGGGACGGGAAACTTGACCAACCACGTGTTGAAAATACATTATTAAAACGTTTATTATTTATTTGTTGTCGCATAAATATCTTCTCAATTTTTTTTATTTTTTTAGGGTAAAGGTCACGTAAGTATTGAGGATTGTAAACTCAGAAGCTTGGTAACAGATACAGGTATTTCCTGACGTTTGTTTAGTTTTTCTTTCTCACCAATGGAGTTATTCAGGCTGTTGAGCCCGTGACTGTGTTTTCTTTTGTTGTTTTTCTTCGGTCAAATTTAAAGGGTACATATTATTTAATAGTTCGACCATTGAATGATTCAAGCTTTATTTTAGACACATTATAAATTAATTTGGAGTTGTTCAATGACCGGACCATTAAATTGTTAGTACTATCCAAAAATTTTCTTTTTTTCTTAATCAAAATTTTTGTAGTATTCCAAATTAAGGATATTTCATAGTTTTTTACTGTTATATAGATCTTTGGTCTTCCTTAATTTTGTTTTCCGTAAAAGAAATGGAGTATAGATTCTTCGTTGACATTTTCTAAGCTAAGGTTGAACAAAGTCCTCCAACCCTTTTCTCTAAGTTTTGCTTTAAATTACGATTATATTGAGTAACCATATTTAAGGAGCTTCAATTTTCAAACATCAAGGGACATATAGAAAATAAAAAACCTAGAGAAAACAAATATCTTCCTCACTTATCTTATATTATGTACAGTTGAATCGTTGAATATTCATTCTTTCTCAAATATCCTCATTAGTTTATAGGTTCATTGTGACTAGATGTGTTGAGTTCTATGGTGGTGCAATTTCGATTCGTAGTGGTAGTCATGACTTAGGTCTACGCACAATTGGTTTCCATCCTATTTAAGGATAACAATCTAATTTGAATAATACTTGCATTCCTCCTTTGGAGAATGAGCTCATTCCTCTAGTTGCAAATAACATATATTCACCGTAAAAAAATTTATAATTGGAACCGTTCAATTTCTTGATATTCATTTGAAGATCATCCCTACAAAAAAAATCATTCAAAGTGGAGATTTTTTAGTCATTCAAATGTATCAAATAGTGTAAATACCAAGTAACATATTGATGATGAACTGTCCATTTATTTGATACATTTGCATGACTAAACGATATTCGATTCAAATGAT
The DNA here is from genome assembly GCA_018257905.1 of Gillenia trifoliata. Lineage (NCBI taxonomy): Eukaryota > Viridiplantae > Streptophyta > Magnoliopsida > Rosales > Rosaceae > Gillenia > Gillenia trifoliata. The sequence continues at coordinate 11,636,318 of CM031082.1, forward strand.
TTTTTGTAAGAATGATATTCAAATGAAGATTAAGAAATTGAATGGTTACAATTATGAATTTTTACAATGAAGATACATTATTTGCAAATACGAAAATGAACTCATTCTCCAAGGGAGAGTACAAGTATTACTCATCTAAATTCCATATATAATCTACGAAACTTATTATGTTAGGGTAATATGCTGCATGTACATACCAATCGGATTACCAACTAGCTATGTATTCCATATTTCCTTCTCTTCTTCTATTGTCCTTCCTGCTCTCTCTCTCTCTCTCTCCAACCACTGAGAAAGCTTCTATTCATTTCATTTCCTTCCCATTGATATGTGAACTCATCCACCGGCAATATCTAGAACCGATGGCTGGTTTGCCACCATTAATATGAAAAGATGTTCAATTAGCAAAGAATCATCGTTATCTTTTTCTTATATATATGGACGTAATCTATCTGACCCATGAATATCCCTACAGAAAAAAAAAAATATGTAGTTTTGCATAAATGGCCAGGTATCGCTCTTGTTCTTATCATCTAACCTAGCTCAATGGCCAGTAGTCCACCCCTAAATGATAAGGTCATTAGCCTTCACATCCTAAATTGTAGTTTTCATTCTCACAAGATGGTGAAAAACGTGGAACTAAAAGGTCATGACCCACATGCATGTTACCCTGCATGTACCCTACAAAAATATGCCCTAGCAGCCCTACGATCGAGGAGCAATTGTAAGCATCCTATTCGTTAATGGTCCCGAAACTTGAAAGAAAAAACTTTACCATGCAAGCTAAAGTTCTTAGGATTCTTTCTAAAGGAAGAACAATCTAAAGGGCATGATAACTGTTAGATGCTAAATTCCACAATCGCACAAATAACACGATCGGCAGCCAACTCCATTTGTTTTGTATTTCCTTATCAATGATGGCAACTACGTACGAATGGAGAAATTTTTATGTGCATTTAAAATATGAAGTGGTACACTAATAACACCACGTGTTATAATATATTTGTGAAAACTTATGAGTTTGAATCCCACAAACGTTTCTTTTTTGGCATATTTGTTAAGGAAACAAAAATATTCACAAAAGGTCCAAGCAAGCCTTGGACCCAAGTATTCTTACACATTATGAAAGGCCTCGACACTAAACTGACAACTGTGTTGTCTTTAATTAGTATAAGTTTGGCACATGATCCTCAAAATCTCATGGTCACCCTATTCTCTATGAGCACATTTTTTTTACAAGTGACATTGAGAGGAGGAGAAATCGAATCTTGGACTTCGCATTTTTTGTTAAAGCTGAATGGTAAAAATCAAAGACGGATAAAATAGAGAAAATTGTCGATTTGGTCTCTACATTATTATCTGAGTAAAAATTAGGTCCTTAAATAAGTCCTTAGACTTAGTAAAAACTACCAATTTTGTCCCTACTACAAAATTTGAAGCTATTCGATCCAATTTTCTGTCAATTTAAGTCACGTGACTTACACATGACAATTTTAGAAGGTAATACCGCCATTTCTAGTCCATAAACCCTTAATGTTGCATACAGACAGCGAATAAGCTTTTAAACTCTTTAAAAATTGACAATATGCCCTTCAAAGTGTATTAAATGCAAGTAACGTGACTTAAATTGGCAAAAAATTAAATATAATAGCTTGAAATCTTATGGTCGGGATGAAATTGATCGTTTTTAATGAAATTAAAAAATTAATTTTTACTCGGATATTAAATTGGAGACCAAATCAGCACATTACTCGATTAATTAAGAGGCACCATTGGATAAATGAATGGGCTCTCCAAGTCTCCACTAGGCTTTCAATGTGGCATCCGAAGTGGACTTAGGCTCAGTCCAATTGGCTGGGCTAGCCACACCAACACACCAACAATGACGAGACATTGATTTCCAAGGTAACATCATCAAATTAGGTGCATCAGCAAATCTTTGACAAATAAAAAAAAGGTGCATTAGCAAAGGTGAATTTTCTCTAGTGCACATCAAAAGTGCATATTTAAATTACAAGAGCCGTTAGATTCTATTAGGTTAAATAATCTAACGACTATTATTTAGATGTGTAACTAAAATATGTATTTGTAATGTGCTCTAGAGAAAACCTCTTCAATAAACAAAGCAATTTGGTTGTACTCGTACTTAATGGGCTAGTTGAGTTGAGCACCTTCTTATGTATGGAGTTTGCTATTTTTAAAATCAAACACAAAAGCCCTAATATGTTTATGTTTAGACGGGGTAAACACAGTTACGTAGTGTAACATTCATTTTATGTAGTGACTCATGTATATTTAGTACTATTACTATATTCTATTGTATAAACTCTACCCTCACCTCACGTTAATATGTTATGATATCTAGATTAATAACACCATAATGACAATGCTCCAATAACATACAATAAGTTACACAAAGGGTGAAATGATAAACAAAATAAATTTATTATTGCATAAAAAGTGATGGTAAATGCACTCTAAAAAAGTCATTATGTAATTCTCCCAATTTTTTTTTTCTTATATCTCTATAAGTTTAGAATGTAGGATGATGTTTTTGGAGTGCCTTTAAACACCTCCGTTTGAATGTAGTAGAAAATGATGCAGCACAACAAACAATGGGAATCAAACGACAATCATGTTAATACTAAAAATTCTGAATTCCACTAGGAAATGTAAGAGGAACATTATGAAATTAACAAAATTTCAAAAATACCATCTATAGACATCAAAACTTCGGGAAAATAAATGTTCACCAATAAATTAAATTTTGACCCGCCAAAGCTTACGTGGTGCACACCATGGGTCTCGCAAATTGCACACATGGCATGTGACTGATCAAAACTAGATGAGTTGTCTACAGTGACACGTGTTAGCTCCGTCAAACAAATCAAATCAAATACAAAAAGGGACAAATTAACTCTAATTTGATCGAATTATATCAATTGGGGTTTAATTTCCTAAATCAAAGATTCTGATTGAATTAAGAGCTAAATTAAATAATTAGCTCAAATTAAATCAAATCAGAAAATCAATCCCACAAATTACAGGATTTATGTTACATCCCGTCCCGGGAATAATATTATTTTATTCCCGGAGGTGCAAAAAGACGATTTTGCCCTTGGTTGACCTTTCGGTTGACTTTTGCGTCGTAACTCGTACGACGCTTCCACTTGTATTTTCTTGACGTGCTCGTCGATTCGAACGCGTAGACGCGAGCCGTACGTCGTTCGGACTCCGAACGAATATTTTACGGACGTTGATTTTCGACGTTTCCCGTAATTCAAATTTGGGCTGTTTTGAATTATTGGGCTGGGACCCATTTGGCAGCAGGCCACATGGCCTATCCCTGAAATTGGGGGATTTGGTCTGGGTCTTTGACCCGTGGCTTCCTCCCCCTCTCCTTCTTCTTCCCTCTCTTCTTCTCGGCAGAGAACCAAAACCCACACCCAATTACTTTGGGCACCCCGAGCTGCCACCACCCTCGATCCTACCTCAGCTCAACCTCACTGGTGAACTTCATCACCATCCTCGAGCAAAACCCCAGCCTCTGGGAACCCAGAAACCTTTGGCATCGAGGAACCCAAAACTTACAGTTTTCCGACGAGGCTTTCCTCGGCCAAACCCGATCGTCCCGACCTCGATTCGACTCGAGGATGACAGATTGGAACTCCTTGGAGCCCTAGGAATCGAACCCAGGCCCTGCTTGTGACTGGAACGTCGAGTTCATCGACATTCAGTTTTGGCCGAGAACTTTGGAGCCCATTTCCGGCCAACTCCGACCGAGTTTGGACCCCAAACTGGTAAAACTCGAATCTCCTTGACTTCAGCTTCTTTTTGGCTTTTGAATCATTGAATTTGGTTGAGAAATGAGTGAGTTACAAGCATTTGAAGTTTTCCGGCCAAATTTTCCAGTTTCCGGCGACGGCGACGGCGGCCGGCACGGCGGTCGGCGGCGGCGCCGGCGACCGGAAAAAGACCAGAGGACCGGCGCTGACGTCAGCGATGACGTCAGCAAACCGGGTCGAACCGGCCTTGCTGACGTCAGCGAACCGGCTCAGACCGGCGCTGACCGGCTCGGCTGAGCCGCGCGTGGAGCCGCGCGTGAGCCGCGCGTGGCGCCGCGCGTGAGCGCGCGTGAGACAGCCGCTGGAGCCGCGCGTGAGCCGCGCGTGGAGCCGCGCGTGAGCCGCGCGTGGAGCCGCGGCTTGGCGCGTTTGAGCCGCGCGTGAGGGCGCGTGGGAGGTCCAAATTGAATTCTGTTTTCACGGGTCGACTCGTGACGACGTGTACTACCTCGGGGTAGTATGCATGGTAATTTTTGAGGTGTTTTGGACCTCCAATTTGAGAAAAACAAGGGTTAGGTGTAATTAATTAGTTAATTCGTTACCTTTATGAGTTTAATCACTGTACCGGTGATATCTCATATAGGTGAGACCTAATGGCAGCGTGTGGCGGCGTGTGCTACGGCACACGACGGCCCACGGCGGCGGTTTTGGGGTTTCCGACCCCGAAACTCCGTTTTCGGGTTTCCGAACGCCGTTTTCTTCGTATTTTCAATTACGTTATTAATCTTGGGTGTTCCAAAATAGGTTTGGCGACCCTTGGCGCTCGGAGGACGTACGTTTGGACTTCCCAGCTTCGGTATCTGTGAGTGGGCCCTTTCCCTATTATTTAAATGTGTTTTATATTTGGGAAATTATATATTTGACTATGCCTACATATTATTGTGGTTTTAAATGGTATTTACTCTCGTATATTTGGTAGACCAAGTACTTCGTGGTATTTACTCGGTTTACTAGTTTCAGCTCAGTATTTCGGTAGGCCATGGAAATTAGTGGGCTTTGGGCCCACATTTCCATTTGGGAATTATACCATTAAATTGGTGATTCCGTATTATTTTGTACGCGTATTGCTGGTATCGAACCGGCCCTATTTTAGGGAATTTAGGGAATTAAGTATTTTAATTCCCTACTTGTACCTATTTGCGATTAGGGGTTTTATACCTATCTGACGGCCTTGAGCCGTATTTGGGTGAACCTTGGATATGGTAAACTTCTACCGTATTTTGGGTTCACCTAGTTTGCCATTAAGTTGGTATTACTATACCTTGGTACCCATGTGGCGTATTCTTGGTATTTCACGTATTATAGCTATATGTTTGGTATTTCGGGTACGGCCCCGAGAATACCAAATATATATTGATTAGCTTGAGGGCATCCCTTATAGGGAAATTACCCCACCTTGTTCTTTGTAGAGTATTCAGTAGTATGTTTTCATACGCTCAACTAGGTTGCTTACACGGTGTTTAGTGTACCGTCCGGGGCCAGGACCAGCTTCACGTGATTGTTCACACGCACCTATACGCTCGCTATGGACCCATAGCAGGTGCCAGCCTGTTCTAGGTCGCCTGGGCGACTCGAACTCGTTGTGATGCGCATATGCGCCAGCTTCACGTGATTGTGTACACGAGCGTACTGTTACTTATACACCCAGCCTGTTCACGACAGAATATATCTGTATGAACTTGTGTGTTTGCAATACCTAAACGAGCATTTATCTTGTAGTCTTGGATTGTGGACCAGGACCACTTTCACGTGATTGTTCACACGCACCAACGCTCACTATGAATCCATAGTAGGTGCCAGCCTGTTCTAGGTCGTATGGGCGACTCGAACTTGTTGTGATGCGCAGATGCGCCAGCTTCACGTGATTGTGTATATGAGCGTTTATCTTATAGTTTTATATTGTGGTGTTTTCACTGATTTTTCACTGATGCCACGTGTGCATTTAATTGGTTTACGGGTTTTCCGTAGATCCTTATTTTTATGAACTTTTGATAAAGTATTTTAATGCCGAACGGTAGCTTTCCGCCCGTTTCGGACGGTAAGTATATTTCCGTACTTACCTCGACTTTCTACCTACTATATGGTACGTTTTCCGAAAAGGTTTTTAACCAATTACTTGATTTTGACGGCGAGGGGTTACTATTTTCAGAAAACAAAGGTTTTTACAAAATGACTATTATTGGCCCACTCACCTTTTGTTTTGCGCCCCTCCAGGTTTAGTAGCTGAAGCGGTCGGCATTCGAGGCGGTGGTATGACGAAGGTTCAAATTTCTTGGTATTGTAATACTTCGTATTCTGTACCATGTACAACTGTGTTTATTTAAATTCTTCCGCTCGTACATTTGTGTACACATTGATCTTAATTTATTCAATTTAATTCTTATTTCATTCAAATTGGCTTTCGTCACCCTACGTGGTGTCGGCCAGCACACTCGACTTTTGGGTGTCCACGTGTACATCCGGGTCGGGATGTGTCAATTTAGATTGGAATTCTAAACTAATACCCAATCCCTTGCCTATAAATACTGGGCTCATTTTCAGAAGAAGGACTTCAGAGAAACGAAGCAAGTCCGCCTTTGGAGAAAACCATAAAGTTCTCTGGCCAAAGCAAACACCAAAACACCCACACACCTGTGTTCTCCATCAAGCTCGTGGGAAATCAACAAGCACAACACACGTGCCAATTCATCCACCACCAAGGCCGAAGACCATCCACCACGTGACACTGCTCGTGGTCCTGTTTCATTCAAGATCAAGCCCCGACGACCCTTGAAGAAATCACAAACCCTATTCAAGATCAAGTGTTCACCACACTTGAATCGAATTCTACTTTGCAGATCGAATCAGAAGAATATTCTTGTAAAAGAATAAATCCCAGAGATTGTAACCCTAAACATTTTTAATACAAATATTATTTTGTACACGTGTTCTTGTTTCATTCATTGCAAGAAATTTCGCGTTTACACCATCAAAACTTAAATTACTGTTCCGACTTAATAAATGATATAATTCGGCATAAAGCGCTCATATGTAACAACAAAACATTTTGTTTGACTCTTCTTGCCTTACTACTTTGTTTGACTGTTCTTGCCGTTTTATTTGAAACAATGTATTGTCGTGCCCAAATTAAGATCGGAGTCCAACTATGCAAATGTTCGATTTTGTTGTTTCGAAACTTACGCCTTACAAGCTTCTCTTCAATCCTTTTAGCCATTTGTTTCACGGGACATCATAAACAAAACTTACTGGCCTGCTATTGGAGTAATGGATTCCATGCATTAATTTTTGTGATTATATAATTATTTCATTGACCTTAGGTACGAAAATAGATGTCTACACATATAACTATTCAAACTGAAATAGTAATCTTAATTAATTAAACAAACAGAAAACTTCATTTTGTCATCAACCAAAGATTGGGTGGTAAAGAACACCAATGATTGAGAGGGAAAACAAAATGATTCATAACGATCTGAACCCGGTTGTTAAAATCTTTGAAGTGGGGTACGACGACGGTGATGATTAATGCCATGAACATGACTGGATATTAATTTTTATGTCGATCCAACTTGTGGACAAGACAGAAGCTGAGAAAAAGATGATGTTTGTGAAAGTTGGCCGGGCAAGTTTTGCAAGAAATGGGACCAATCAGCGATGCCGATCAGTCTTCGTCCCCTTTCCAACATCAAGAAAAAGATATGCAGTGGGGACGACTGAGAGGAGATATTAGTTAAAAAGAGAGAGCTGTTTGCCACTACTTCTTCAAATGGCTACTGTATCATCTCTTGTGGTTATCTGTTTATATGACTAGATCTTCTGGTGGGGCCCCCATCGGCAATATTTAACTATTGGGAGGCAATAGCCAATGGAAGTCATGAATTCATGATGATGACGGTGGTTGTGGTGGTGGTGAGGCAGTGCTATTTGCATTTGAAGTACAACAATGGGAATCTGACCATGATCACAGGACCACCTCATACCCTCGTCCCAAAAGACATAAAATGGGGTACAACTTCGGGGAAGTGAGAATAAAATTTTTCTCTATTGAAAAGGTCGGAAATTTTACTAAAATCCGTTGTATTACATAAACAGGATAATGGAGTGTAGGAGGTGCAACCAAGAATTCAATAGTTTAGAATCCAACGGTCACAAATGACTTTATATAGTATACCATTGCATACTAAAAAAATCTTAAAATCATAGCAGTTAACGTTGATATGTACTGCGTTTATTCATCTTATTACTAATTACATCTTTTAAAGAGATAAAACCGATTCATATAAACGACGCTCACACAAATTTACTCTTTATATAAAATGCGATCGGTAATGTGATACACACTTTTAGTTTTACCATTTTATTCTACTCTATGATTAGTGTACGTTAGTTCTCATTTTTCTTTTCCTCCTAGTGAGTATACTTTTAGTTTTACCATTTTATTCTACTCTACGATTAGTGTACGTTAGTTCTCATTTTTCATTTCCTCCTAGTGAACCCCTGCCCACTTGGTAGAATATAATAATATTATCTCATGCATGTCGGAGAAAGCAGAAATCCTTCTTGCTGGAAAGGGCAATGAATTTTGATAAATTATTTTATAGTTTATAATGATGATGATGGGAGACAAATGCCAATTATGCACGTCCACATGTAACTCATTGTTATATGTTATTGTACTTCTAACTAGAACTGCACTAGTTAGTCTAAGTATCTAAACCCTAATCTTTAAATCCTAACATGCATTACGCTGCAGATGTACGTAATTTCCCATTGCTATGAGCTCAAGTGGTGGATGGCAATGCAGGAGTAAAAGTTAACCCACCATATAAGACACTTGGGGTACCCTAGCCAAGCGTAAGTTCATGATGTTCATCGCCCACTGAAGCATGTGGGGCCCACATTGCACAAGCAACTCGGGCGGTTGCGCATCCACTTGATTGGGCGGCAACCCTTAACATAAATATATATATATATATATATCTTGCCAAAATTCTGCAAAGACAGTATCTTTGTGGTAGTTGATTTGAAACCAACAGAGAGTTGATCTCAGATCAATCACCTATCATCTGGCGGGCTGTTAATGCATGTGTAGTTCACATCGTATTAACAATTAAGAGTTTCTCATTCATGCGTAAGTGACTGTCGTTAGTATTTTTCGTGTAAAATAATGAAGATACATTATCTTTGTGGTAGTTGTTGACTTGAAACCAAAATGCTAGAAATGCAAAAGCACTAAGTTGTATAATTGACTCTATGATAAGTGTCCAGTTCAAATCTCTCAAACATTAAAGGCAATTAACTTGGATCACAAGTCAAATTATGCTATAAAGGATAAGTCCTGCAAGCCATGTGCATGATCCTGGAGTCTTTTGATTATGTAACATGGAAGTTTACAGATAAATGGGTATCCCAATATCAGCAGGAAGTAGTTGGCTTTGCTTTTATTTTGATTCCAAGACCACTACTTGCTTTCAATTAATTTCAGCTTGACTTAGAGACCAAGGTAAAGATTGGGAAAGATTATTGATGCTCAACTTTGAAAACAACAAGCAATAATATCGAATTCAAAACTTCGGGTGCAACAGTTGAATGCTCTTTATTAACCGAGCAACAAAGCCTCTTGAAATATATCATATAAACATGTGTTGTACTGTAAATGTACAACATTTAAAAACTTAATTTACCAAAAACCATATATTTTAAAGGTAAGAAAAGAAAATCTTATGTGATTCAACTTTATTTGTTTATTCATTTGTGTTTTCCAGTTTCTCCATATATCAGCAGCAGTGATAGACATACGCTCCTCACAGGCAAAGAAACACTTGAGGAAACATATCAGTTTCCATTAAAAAATTGAGGCATCCTTTTACAAGAGAACATCAATGAGCAGCAATATGCTGTATTTTATACAATCTTATGGGGGCATGAAATACTATTGCTTTTTCTTCCCAGAGTCAAAAACTCAATTCAGAGAGCTACACAACTATTTTTGTGTCCGCTCGTAGGTTTCGGAGCCAGTTCAACGCCGGATTGAGATGTTTGAACTCTTGCAGTAGTTGTTCATTGGCATATACGTACGAGAAGTGACTCCTCGAATCATCTACGCCGTAAGATCATTCGATCAGTGTGAGCAAAAATGTTCAACATAACAGCTTTTGCCTTCTTCAATTATATGATCTTCTTAAATAAGCCAGCTAGGGGGACCATATATAGAGAGATGAGATAAGCACGCATCCCCTCCATTAACCTGTTAACGTCAGAAAAAAGCAGTGTGCCCATTGAAATTAGTATGACAGTGACACTTATGGCATCAATGATTCAACCAAACAAAACTATTTTTTAACGTACTATCAGTAAAAAAGAACAGCTAGAAGAAGAATTCAATTCAGTGTAAGCTATGGAAAGAAGACAATGGTCTATATCTAGCAAGTGACACTGTCAAAATTTCAGAGAGACGAGCCAACATGCGTAAAATGAATAAAAAAAAGCTTCAGTACAATTAGTGATGAAACTATTTATTATATATTATATTTTATTTTGTCAAGTTTCTGAAGTGAGATTCTTACATTCTTCAACGGATATCGGCTACAATACTGCACAAGAAGAATATATGTGGCCAACCCCTTTAAAGAGAAGTAAAGTTTGTGACCATTCACTTTCTGGAGAGATGGCAATGAAGATAAGGTGGGAAATGAACTCAACAAATTCACCACACAGCCCTTGATTTTGACAGCCATTTAAACATACAGGAATCCACTTAGGCCATCTCCAATGGTTTGATCATATTTAGCCACTATTCCTAAACATAGCACTTTAAATATAACTTTTTAAAGAATAGTGCAGGGCTATAAATTTTTATCTCCAATGGTGCATGGGCTACATTTTATTTCTCTCAATATTTTATTACTTTTTAGCATATTGGGGAATATTATAGTACAACACTCGCACATCAACTACTATATGTTGTTTAAATCAATTAAACTACTATTTATACCTATTTAAATATAACTTTTGGAACACATTGTTTTTTTTTAAGAAGATGTATATTGAAAATATCTATCTTTAGAGACAAATATTTCAAATATGACTCGTGTAAGATTGAGAACCATTTAACAAGATTTCATATATATTTTTAATTTAAAATCTGTTTTTACGTTTTTAAAATTATAAAAAAATGATCTTAGCCTTTGGATTTAAACAACCATGTCTTCTTATGGACAAAAAATTGCATGTGCATGATAAAACATGCAACCCGTAGCACAGAATTGCTGCCATGTGACATCTCATATGGATTTTTCAATTCATGGGACCCATGAATAGTGGTAGTCCATTCCTACCAAAGGGGCCAAATGTAACAAGCCCCCAAGGAATTGACCACTGAATCTTTTTGGACCTCTATTGGAGACGGATTTTAGAGAAAAAGAGACTAAATTTGGGATTTGGCCCTCATTTGGAGACCGCCTTACTAGGGTTCACAGAACTTCTTAAAAAAAAATTATTCTTTTTAAATTTGAAAAGTTATGCATGCTTCTTGTAAAAAACAAGTGATTATAAGATAAGTGCTTTTAGTGACTTACTCATTTTTCCACTTAAAGGGTCATTAGTTGCAGCTCCTCCACCGAAAGGTCCACTGCTGAGACCAGTTGGTGCCATCATCTGACTCTGTTGTAGAGACTGGGAGCCAAATCTGAACATGTTCATCGGCTACACGAAAATTTCGATAAGATAGAAATGAAAATCGTTTAAGTTAGATAATTAACCACGAAAAAATTTCGTGTCTAACAAGACACGGATGACAAATAATTTACTCAAGACTAAGAACACAAACCTGAGACATAGTCTGCATATGATGGAAGTTTATGAGACGAGCGTATTGCTCCTGAAACGAGGGATTTTGCATCTGGTTGTGGTAATCAACCGGATTCAAGACGGGTGGTTGGCACATTACAGTCTGGTTTGCTGCTGGAGCCACATTCATGCACTGATCAACGAGCGGGATCCTAGATAAATGCATCGGATTGTGCATGGAAGACAAGGCTGGCGGTCCCATTCCCATTCGGGAAATATAGTGCTGCACGCCCGGAAACATCATTGGTGCCATCCCGCTTCCCATCCACATTACCTAAAGCAACAAGAAAAATTGTTAGTAGCTTGAGGTACAAACAATATATGACCGGTTTCGGTTTTATGAGGGGCCTTTGTACCTGAAGCTGCATCTGAAGTGACTTCAAGTATTCAATTGCCTCATCTAACATTGATGCTTTATCTGTCTGAAAAATTAAGGACCAAATCAGTCAAAAATATTTATAATTAGATGAACATTAAGAAACAATTAAAGGGGTTGTAAGACAGTAAATTCACCTTGTTACAATGAGGTATAAGCTCCTGCAGTGCTCTCATTTTCTCGTTAATCCGATCTCTTCGTCTCTGCACGAATGAACAAGTTATTAGAAAGAAAAAAAAGTGACAAATTCCAAAACTTTGTAATGCTAGGAAACTTCAAAAATCCTACCCTTTCTGAGAGGTTATGGACTTCAGCAGCACGACTCCTCCTGGTCGATCCTGATCGATGCGCTGACTTACTTCCCGCAGCTGAAGCTGACTCAAGTTCAGCAGCCTAAAACATAAGTAAAATCTTATTAATCGCAGCGAAAAATCTAGATATTACAAGTCATGTGTTGGAAAGAGGGTTTTAAGTTTTTACCTCACTTTGGCACTCCGAGTCCTCTGCATCTCTACCCTTTCTCTTGCTGCTGTTGACAACATTAGACTGCTTTCCTCCTCTGCCAAAACTACTACCAGAACCTCCAGAAGACGAAGTAAGCGTTGGATCAAGCGTATCTGTTTTCCCCATCTCGCTCTGAGGCATTATCTTATGAACATTGTCATAGAAATGTCCAGCCGATAAACCAGTAGTTCCATCACAATTGCTTGAAGCTCTGCTCACATCAAGGTCATTTAGAACTTGGTTGCTACCAACGTAACTCGAACCAACCGTCATCATAGAACACTCTCTAACCTCCGCTTGAGCTAAATTTCCGGACTCTTTCCCTCCTAACTGTCCTCTGGAAGATCCTGCAGAAACATTTCCCGGGGTTGAAAATTGCGAAAAATTAACTATTTTCCCCAAGCCTCCTTGATTTTGGTTCTGCTGATCAGTTGAATTAATGTATTGGTATCTTGGAGGAGGCATTGGATTTGCAGGGTATTCCACACCAGCAGAGGACTTAACATTAGGCCGCGGTGTATTGGAAACAAGACGCGCGGTGTCAGAAACATCAAACTTCACAAACTTCTCTCCCTCAAACTGTTTGATTGGCTTGTCAAGCTCAATTGGATCACAGGAAGGCAATTCAGAGAAAAAATGGGAACAAAACTCTTTGTCGAACGAATCCTCAAGCGGATAGTGGATGAGCGAAACTGTGTCCTCATCTTGAATCAGATTACTTGAATTCCCATACAACCCACCAGCCCTTATTGATTGCTGATCGTGTTTCTGAACTTGTCTCGATTGATCATTCGGATTAAGGCTTGGTTTTCGATGCGTTTGGCTGTTCAAAACTACCTGCCCATTTCTCCACAAGAGCTCTACTAGTTCATGGTCTGGCCTGTAAAAAAATTGCCTCCCCCCCCAATCAAGATAGCTCCACAAGTTCAACATATATATATAATATATGATATTGAATATATTATTTGACCTCGGATATCGAAAACTATTTTGTGACCTCAAACAAATTACGCAGGAAGGCGATAAATTTGAGAATAAATAAAGAGAATACAGACCCCATGGATTTCTTTTGGTTGGCCAAAGGGAGATCAGCCTCAAAGTTCCACTCAGGAACGCAAGAATTCATGTCTCTGAGCAGACAGAAGTTGCTGCAAAACAAAGAAAGAAGACAGATTTAGATGATTGCAAATGATTCATAACTACTATAATTAGAAGTTGTGATATCTCAACAACTTAAAAAAAATACTAAGTGATTTAGATGGTCAACTCACTAAATAATTTATTAACCAAAACAATAAACAATTAAAAAATGCTGCATACCAAAAATGGAAACAGTCCTAAGAAATGGGACGAGAAGGAAGCAATACAGAACTACAAAATTTAATATCATGTTTACTACACCACATAAAGTTTGTAGATTAACCCCAAATTAGACTCTTCATCATTAAAGTATTGATTAACCAAAAAATCATTAAAATAATTGAGAATAAAATAATCCCCACCATAAAAATAGAGGAAGAAATGGAGAAATTTCAACTAGAAAATTGCAGTTGAAAATAGAGACATCATTCACCACTTAAAGAAAAATACCATTAAGAAAGGGGGAAAAAATAAGATAAGAAAGAATAAAGAAGATAATGACATGAGAAAATTTCTACAAAAATAAACCCAAAAGGGAAAAAAAATTTCTTTTAATGTATGGAAAATTAGAAACCCAGAAGGGGAATGAGAAATAAAAGAAAACCCAGAAGCAGAAAATGGAATAGAAAAGCACCCTGATCAAAAGCACTTCTCTTGAACTGGAAACTGAAGGCTTATAGTATAAACTATAAAGTGCTGTTGTAAAAAGCACACCTCTCTCTCTCTCTCTCTCTCTCTCTTCCTCTGTGTGTGTGTGAGGCTGTGACGTGAGCTAATTGGAGAGCAACAAGAAACTGGGAAACTGACCAAATTAAGAGAATTTTAACAACAGTTAGAATTAAGACAGGAACTTGTTGTCACGGAGAGCAGGGATTGGCTAGTAACACAGAGAGCTACATATTTCTACAGAAACCCATGCCATCAAGCCACGTGGCAGTTACCAGTTGTGCTATGCTGTAAACGTGTGGCTGGGTCAGTTTGTGAGTGCGTACAGGATGGTTTGGGAAATGGATGACTGGGATTGGTTACTTTGCAGCCAAATCTAGAACCTGGAGGGCATTCAATCTGTGATCTGATCATGTGTGAGGGTGGTGCCACGTGTGCATTGGCAGTGATATTTTATTGGGCAATGATGAGGGACATGATTGTCAGAGGCAAAGTTTTTTGACAGCTTGGCCAATTGGCAATTTTTAGATTGCTGGATGATGCAATTGCAAATCTGCACTTATCTTATTCTTATCTCCATGAAAGTTAGAAGCAAGAAAAAGCTATAAAGTCAATTTTTTTCTTTCTTTTCAGTTTCAGATTTGAGTTCTGTCTAAAAGACTTGGAAAAGGAATTAGTCAAAAGATAAATATATAGGTCCAGTA
Source organism: Gillenia trifoliata (assembly GCA_018257905.1). Taxonomy (NCBI): domain Eukaryota; kingdom Viridiplantae; phylum Streptophyta; class Magnoliopsida; order Rosales; family Rosaceae; genus Gillenia; species Gillenia trifoliata. Next base: position 11,651,398 of record CM031082.1, read on the forward strand.
GAGTGCCAACCCTTAGATGTAACCACGTGACGAGGAATATAAAAAAAATATGCTATGAGTTGTATGACAAAATTTCTTCTTACATAGACGAGGAAATATATACCGAAAAGAATAGAATTAAAGATGGTATACCTTGAAGTTTGTCTAGACAAGCATTGGACTTGCTATACGCATTTTCCTTGTGACAAATACAAAGTAGAACTACACAAAAGAAGCATGGACCATGTTTAGTCCATTTGTTCACTTGGAAGGAATAATCATCCGCACTGAAACGAGAGATTCATACATATAATCAAAAATTTAGACTCGTTAGTCATTTTTCAAATCACTTATCACGTGACTTGTCATAAGTGCAGACGCGATGAATGAGATAGGATTATGAGGAATCATGAATGTATCACCGGTTGCACCCAAGTTTTTTTAGCCAGCACTTGCTATAAATATTGGAGGTGGCAGACCTACTGATCCAAGCTAGAATTTTCTGGAGGATGGTGGCCTGTTGAATCTGCTAGCAGATCATGTTTTATATTTTCATGTGAATCAACATAAGGACAAAAGTGAATCATGATCAATATCTTGAACAGATTTCCACTCTAAAGCTAATGTTAGCTTTCATTTGTAGGTAGTACTTTGTTGGCTAGAGGGACTAGAATTTTGTGTATTTATGTAGAAGTACATGCACAAGGTTACTAAGTACTAGCTCACAAAGGGGTAGACTTATGCCATGTTTATTTCTAGGTAACAAAAATTGAAATAATTTCGATTATTGACTTCCATCTGTAATTTAATACAGAAAATCTTAAGAATCAGATCAACTGAAGGGGTCTTGTTGATTTCATTCTCTTCCATTCTTTCTTGGCTCGAATTCATTACTTCTCATTTTTCAAGTAAGTAATAAACATGCCATTAATGAAACACAATTTGGCTTCTTACATGCAAGAAGTCATTCAGTTTTACATGCACATCACAATTTGACAAATATGCAAAAACAATTCGTCTAATTCACAAAAAGAAAGTATTTGGATACATGTCAAACTGTGACTTGTATACAAGAAGTAATGTATCCTTACAAGTAATAAGTAATGACACTTACATGTAAGAAGCCGAGTATTTTAGTAATGACACTTACATATAAGAAGCCGAGTATTTTTCGACTTGATCGATTAATGATCTAAATTTGTGTTTATGAACTTTATATTCATGTCATTTTGTTCTCGTAGAGACTGCCCTCTTAGGCTATCTATGAACCCGCAGGCTATGAGTTAATGTTGTTTTCAGTACAGGCGTAGCCTGGCCTACCATTTAGCTGCTACTTCAATATCAAGTTAGAAGGGTAGTTAATGCGTACCCAGCAAGGTACCTACATTTTTTTTCTCATCATCTTCCAAGTTATATGTTTGAAATCTTGGATTTATTTTTCCATTTACAAACAAAATGTCTTTATCTACGTATGTTGAATTCTGGCCAAATTATATTGGGCCTTTTCCATAGCCCATTAATTGGGGTGGCTAGGTTTTCTTCTAATTAGGGCAGCTGCTGCCCTTGTTTTGTGGGTAGAGCAGAAAACAGAGAAAAAAAGAAAGGAATAGTGCCGCAGTCCTTTTTGGAGAGAAGAAGAAAGTTTGCTCTTCTATTTTGGTTAGTTCTCACTCAATCAAAGTGGTATTTGTGTGTTAGCTTTGAGCTTTGTATAGAGAGGAAATTGTTCGCCATATTTCTTTCTCTATTTGTTTCTTTGGTGTGTAAGAGCTATTGGGTGTATTGGGGTTTTGGGTTGTGAGATTGCCAACACTTTGTAAACTCTCATTTGGTTGATAGTGGATTATTAGGTGAGCTCTTACTGCTCCGAGGGCGTACTCCAGTTACACTGACTGTTGAGGAACCTCGTTAAAATCTTGGTGTGCTTTTTTATTTTGTTATTGCATTTTATTTGATATAGTTCCTGTGGGTTAGCTTGAGTTGGTTCCAATTGGTTTGGTGCTATCCTATCACAACAAAGTATTCATACGATAGTATTTCAATTTATTGTTAAGTCGAACTACAATATTTTCTTCCTCGTAAGTCATAACTACTCGTATCGGAAGAAGGAAAACAGAGAACTGTCGTTCGATGTTAGTTCTCCGACCGGATCATTCCATCTGAACAAACACTAATGAACTTGTTCTAAGACCACAATAACAGTGTTCGACTGTGAGCTTACCGGTTATAATGTGGCTATAGATGTGAAATATGTCAAATTTGTTACATCAATTGTCAGCAGGGAATCACTCTTATATAAAATATGTCAAATTTGTATTTGATGTGAAGAAGTGTATACATATTCCTGTATAGATGGATTTACAGCCCAGATGCTTGTGTAAGAATTTATAGTTTTTCAACAGGGAAACCAGTAACAGGTTTTATCTCTGTAGCCAAAGCGCGCAATTCGTTTACTTCTTCACTGTTGAGCTGCCATCCAAGTGCACCCGCAAATTCTGCAGCCTGTTCTGCGTTTTTGGCTCCTGGGATTGGCACAACGTTGTCCTGGGCTATCAACCAGTTTAGGACTACCTGTTAAGAGGAACCCGATTCGCATCAAATCGCAGTAAATGGACCAACTATGTTTACACATGTAAATACCTCAAGACCTATTTCTGCATTTAACTAATCTTGTCTAATATACGACATGTAGGTGTATGATCTTATATGGAGAACATCAACAAACCTGTGTGTTTGTTTTACTGTACTTCTCTCCTATTTCCCTGATCCGTTTGAGTAGAGGCTGGAGCTGCAGATCACAATGATATTTCAGCAAAAAAATTTGGAACTAAATGTGTGGTGGGTTTCAAAGTATTGACTATGCTTTACCTTTGTAAGAACTTCACGAGTATAAATCTGCCCTCGAGGGCCAGTGGGGGGATTTTCAGGTGTATACTTCCCTGTAAGAGCACCTGCGTATGCATAAATAGTAGAAACGTCAATCTTCTCAATTTCTTTCACTCCTGGATTACACAGACAAATTTTACCGCTGCGGGACGTCTTTATCAAGAACTCACATCCTTTTAGTTTAAGAAAAACTGTCCAACTTCTTGCCCGAAGAAAAATGTACAACAAGTGAATAGACAAAAACTTTCTGTTGCTCAGATATTTCACCTTAAATCTACCATGCAAGATTACCACTTATCGAGCGATGGTTGAATTAAAAAAACAAACAAAACACAGTGAAGATTTTTGAAAGATAAAGCACATGAATGAACAAAAAAGAAAGCAATTTATTTTCTTCATTGCTTATGAATTTTAAGTGCGCAACTAAAGTTCATAACCATCACACAACAAAAACGAAATAAGCTCATAAAGTTGAAGTTAAGAAATGCTTGACATGGAATGCTTAAGATTCAAATTAAAGGGCTCGTCGACAAAAGTGAGCAAGCCTGCTTTCTCCTAAGTTCCTAACTCGGCAATGATTTTTGTTTCCATAGATAACAACAGGATCGACTTAACCCCCAATTTCTGAAGATCGCGCAGAGAGCTCTAATACTCTAAATTGAAAAGACACCATATCTTCTAGAAATTCTTAAGCTGGCATATCAACTGATGATGAGAACAGGTTAAGAAAATGCAAGGGTCAAACGTCACCTTGAGCAATAGGCGAATAGGCAATCAAAGTGATCCCGAGTTCATCACAAGTAGACTTCACTCCTTTCTCCTCTGGTGCCCTGTATATAAGGCTATAATTCACTTGGTTTGATGCTAGTGGGATACCTCTCTTTTGAAGTTTCGCGTGTGCCTCGCGCAATCGCTTTTCTGAGATAACGAACTTTGTGCGTCATGTCTGGTTAGTTAAAGAGGGAATGCATCTATGAATTCATAAAAGATCGTTTTTATACCGCTGTAGTTAGAAACACCGACAGCCTTCACAAGGCCCTGCTCAACAGCATCTCCAAGACCATCGAGATACCCTGAAAATCGATTTTCCAAATACCTCTCTTCAGAAACAAAATGCTAACATTATATATAACCTTCTAGGTATATTAGATATACAGATTTATTCGATGAAAAAATGGTGTTACGTATGAACAACCTTCATTTCCCCATAGTCCAGGCCTGAAAAACAACACATACACTTGATTAGCTTTTGCAGTTACTTTAGCAGTAAAAAAGTATTTATACGAAGAGCATGGTAAAGGGTCATAAGGGGCAGACCAATGGAGTTGATACAATTCTACCGAAGAAAGTTCAAGGCGAGAGAGGGAATCCTTAAGAGCAGCTAGGACACTCTGACGGCCCAGCCTCCATGGCAAAGCTGCGAATTTCGTTGCAACAGCAACCTCTACTCCCGGATCCTTCTGTTTCCTTTCCTTGATAAACCTGTATGAAATTCAGTGGACGTTGTATGCTAATATCCTCAACTACAGAAACCAACCACTGATTAGCTGTACAACAACGTACCTTCCTAGTAGAGTTTCAGAATTTACAGCACCAAAAGAAGCCTGCAAGAGTAGACAACGATGAATTTGTTCGGATTGCTAAAAATGTTATGCCATTCATTTGAGAGGAACAAAAGAACTATAAGATGCTTTTCTCACCCTGGACCCGTACACTTCAGCAGTATCAAAGAAGGTTATTCCGCCATCAACACTGACATCGAAAGCAGCTTTAGCCGCTTTCATTTTCCTGTCTGCAGTTTTCACCAAACATATTGCCATCACAAACACAATTGAGTAATTTCTAATTTCCCCTTATAAGTACTAAAACCAATCTAAACAAGAAAGCTGCTTTAATGGATACAAATCAGACAATAATTCATACAACCAATTCAGAAAAATTGCAAACGTCAGAATTCGGATTTTATGGCCAAACCTAAAACCCCATCAATCCACCAACAAAAATTTCCGTTGCATAAGCATAAAGATGAATCCTACATATACAACTCACTTCTCATGTTCAATCTGAAGCCAGTGATGGGTTCACATTGTTATTGAAGGTGCAAGCGATATTCTATTTTAAACTAAAAGTTTTTCTTTTGATTCAAGCGATATTCTATTTTAAACTAATCTAAACTCGGGCGCATAGGGGGAGCACATCTGCTATGGCCAATGTGGTTACACCCACGTCTGCTATACAAAGACATAATAAAGGCTCAAAGTTTCTGCAAAACTCATCTGCAACTAGTATAGCCACAATTATAACATAATAAAACACCAATTTGAAAACGAACTTTTAGTTATTTAATCATTTCAGTAATGTTTAAGTGAAATTTCAGCAACTTACCATCCCATTGGAAGTTATTCCAATAACTGGTGTCACCCCATGACCAAGCTCCAATCCCAAGCCTAGTCACCTTCAAATCAGAGCCACCCAATTTCACCTTATCATCCTCTGTGGCCACATTCTCAGAAGCAACAGCTCTAACCCTAGGAACTCTCCTCTCACTCAAAGCAGAAAAGCATGCACTGCTAACATGCATAGCCATGTCAAATTTCGAAACAGTGTGTTCTGAAAGTGAGGTTTCTGAACTTTAAGAACTCCAAACTTCAAAGAAACTTGGAGGGGCGGAGACAAAGATTTGTGGGAAATTAATGAGGTGTGAAAGAAGTAGTTTGTGTTGGTTGGGTGAAGAATTGAAGATTGAAGAGTTGGGACCAATGACTTTGGAGTGAAGAGAGACATGGTCCTCAGAGTGTACACGTTCGTCTTCATTTTTCACGTTCCATGAAAAAAGGACGGCTGGAATTGCATGAGCCGTCAGCATCGAGTGATGAGACTAACTGAGTAACTCAGATCACAATGTTTACATTTTTGACAACTTTGTCGACTGCCTAACCAAAAGAAGACAGACAACTTGGGTCGGGATTCTAGGTCACACTTCAATGCTACGTATTATTTAATAATACGTATTGTTGAATGATTTAAGATTAATTTGGGGTCCAACACAAATTAATTTGGGACCATTCAATAGCTAGACCATTGAATGATACGTATCACCCAAGATTTTTTTCAAGATTCTGTGTGAACTACAAGATTAGGTACTGTTTGATCCATAAGCAAGTTATGATCAACGGTTAGATTCAGTTGCAATGCTGCAACATCCCTTCTTAAGATAGTCTTCCAAAAAATACTTTCACAATGTAAATGTATTGATGCTAGAAAGCAATAACTAAAACTGAAACAAATTTTAAAACTCACACTAATTATAGTTTTCAAATATCATTAAAAAATAAGTAAAGAAAGCTAAAAAAAACCTATTACTAAAGATAGTGACAACACCTTCAAAAAGTACAACATTGAAGTTTCACTTAAAGATATGTCTTCGTGCATTCTTTGCTGCAAAATCATCAATTAAACCTTTATAATCAATTTTGTCTTAAAAAACCATTTTCAATCGATATCAAAGCAAGCCCATTTAACCTTTCTTGCAACATGATTGATTGCAAGTACGATTTTAATAACTTTAGCTTTGAGAAACTCCTTTTGCAGATGCAACGATAACAAGTACAATCAACAAAATTCTTCTGTATGCAATGCTTGCAGTCAGTATACAATGCATCCTCCTCAAGAAGTTTAATACATCAATGGATGTCTTCATTTTTTTTTTTTGGCAAACTCTCTCACAAAAGCTTCAACTCTATAAATAATGCATCCCCATGAATTAGTAAATATCTTACTTTAATCGAAGTCTGCATCACTCTAACTACCTGATTTGTCTCAATGATTTAGAAATTTCTTTTTGATTGGCATAAAATTATGAATTACAGTTTAATGGTGTGTGGAAAAAAGAGCAATGCGAGACAAGGGAAGGGGGAGAGGAAGAAAAAGGGGGCAGCCAATATAATATACAATTTCTAATGAGAGCTTCTTTGTACACTCAAAATTTGTCTCTGGACACCATATTTTTTTGGACACCTTTGTTGAATTTTTTAAATCTTTGTACACCCAACATAGTTTTTGTAATTCCAAAATTAACCTTCAAAATATATTTGGGTTAATTCAAAACAAAATACATGAAAAAAAAAAACAATAAAAAGATGAAGTGACGAGAGAGTGGTGTTGGGTTCTTCCTCGTAGTTGTCGGCGATGACAACGAGGGGAGTAAATATGGGAAGAGAGAGCGATGTTGGGACAAAGGAGAGAGGGAGGAGAAGGGGATGAGGTTGGGTCGCCAAAGAAGAGAGGTGGGGGAGGGGATGAGGTTGAGTCGTCGGAGAAGAAAGGTTGGAGGAGGGGATGAGGTTGGGTCGCCGGAGAAGAGATTTTGAAGAAGGAAACGATAGAAGGGTTGACAAAGGGAGAAATTGAGGTTGACTAAGATCTGCAATTGAATGGAGGGGAAGGGCGAGTGAGATCACGCACTTGCTGGCCTCCACCTTGGTGCACGGCCAGACGTTCCACGTCATTTGAACTCCGTCAATCTCTTCTAGGTCTATGTTCGCCATCTCTGACATCTTTCAAATTCTCAGCTTCCTGAATACGAATTGGGGTTTTGGGGTTTGATCGGATTGAAATTGGAAGACTTTTTTTTTTTCTAGGTACCGCCCAGTAGTCCTTTTTAGTAATTTGACAAGAGGATAAAATTGTGTTTAAACTTTTTGTAAATTTATGGGTGTCCAGAGATTATTTTTTGGTGTACAAAGAAAATCCCTTTCTAATAGTAATTGTACGGCCCACTAAAATATTATTAAATTGCTAAAAAAATTAAAAAATTGGAAAAGATTTTTTGTTTTTTGTCGAATAAAATGGGGTCAAAGTGAAACTTTAATGGTATGTACTGTTAAATGGTTTAAGATTTATTTAGGGTTCACCGCATATTAATCTGGATCATTCAATTGCCGTATCATTCACCCAAAATTTTTCCAAAAAATGAAAAAGTTGGAAAAGAGGTAATTGTAGGTCCCACTTGAATTTCTTTTCTTTTTTTTCATGTTCAGCTATATATATTAGACAGCAAAATTTTTTTGGGCCCCCTAAATTTTAGGGTCCTGTGCAATCGAACACTTCACACCCACCCACCCCAAAAAGAGTTGATTGCAAGTTCAATACTAATTTATTATACTATTCTTAAGTGTAAATATATCGTTGTACTAAAAAAAATTGTTTTGTGATGTATTTCTTATTTATGCAAAATCCATTAGTCCTGGATAATCCCTCACAACATTAGGAAATATTAATTGGGCCCTTCAGCCTGCAGGCTCCTCAATTCAAGCCTAGAACCCACTAGAAGATTTTCCAGTGCCCAAAAAATTAATGGGCCCACTCCACTACAAGATGAAAAAAAAAAAAAGTGGTTTTGTGTACACTCAAGTTTCGTCTATAAACACTCTTATTTCTCTGGACACCTAATTTACTCTCACAAATTTCTTTGGACACCCAACATATACCCTTCTTTTACTTTTTTATGAATTTATTTTTCTCTGGACACCTTTTTTTATTTTGGGCACCCAATTCTCTTGTATTAATTATGATGAGGACGGCATCATTGTGAAGTTTAGAAAAAACACGATAAAGTGAAATTCAACAATTACGAAGTTCACCAGTCACTTGGTTATTACGTTATTTGTTTCGAAATCTTATGGGTGTCCAAAGAAAATAATTATTTTCCTTAAAACATCACAAAGTACTTTGTGATAATTTTATATATGGGTATAATAGTTTTTTTCTTTTAAATAAAATTGATGGGTGTCTAGAGACGAAATTTAAGTGTGCAAAAAACCACTAAAAAAACTAGGAAGATGTGAATTATGTGAAGCCCATTCCATGCAGAAGAGAATGGAAACAAGTCAGAGAAATTCTATGCCTGCCCCAAATATGAGTAGCACAAACATACCCGTCAACAAATTGGTTCGACTAGTGCACTTCTCTTTCTACACTCAAGTTCAAGTTCAAATGCCTCCTTTTTAAAGTTTAAATTAGATTAATTAGGAAACCACTCGAATAAAAATGAAAAAAAACATATTCATGCATATTAGCCTCTGCACTTATCCTTTAAATTAGTTAATGATCTTTCATGCTATATGTGAACTGAACAAACTAGTCTGGGATAAAACTGAAAATCCAACAATGTTGAGAAAACTAGGTTTTAATTGCATAGATTTTCATGCCTGTTTTGATACTTTTAGTACGGTTCTTGTGTGGTTTTGTGCTAATGAGGCTCTGTGTCGCATGAGCTTTCCAACAGTATATCATACGCATCATGCCTCCCTATTTAAACGACAAATAAAAGTTCATATGCATTTAAGAAGGTGAGATATTCTCAAACTGTGTACTGTGGCTGCACGATTGCGGTCATGATTTCAGCATATCGAATAATGCGCACATAGACATTTAAGGAGGCAATATATTTTTGGGCTTGATCATCCACGTGGTAGATGTGCCTCGGTGAAAATTATGTATGAGCCCTTGGACGAGTTAGGATAGAGTGAAGCGGTCGTTCGAGCTCTGAGACAGGATCTCAATTGGGCTTCAAAGTTGGTGAGTCAGAGTCATGCAACTTTTGCTTAAATAAAAATAGTTTGACTCCATAACATGGGAAAAATCTTCAGTGGTACGTACCATTCAATGGTACGGCCATTGAATGGTCCAGATTAACTTACGGTGAGCCCCAAATAAATCTTAAACCATTCAATGGTACGTACCATTAAAGTTTGACCCCATAACATGCCTTATTTTTATTTATAACCCATACAAGTAAATTAAGTGACAAGTAAAAAGAAGATAAAGCAGATATAATCTATATACTTTTTTCTATTGAATGTTTGTTGCAATAACTATATATTAATTTGAAACCTTCCAATCAAACAAATTAAGTGACAGGTAAAAAGAAGATAAAGCAGATGTAATCTATACACTTTTTTCTATTCAATGTTTGTTGCAATCAAACAAAAAGGATATATTTTTTAGAACTGGCACGTGCCAATTGCCAAAACCCAGCATTACTCAACCTCTGTTGAGAAAAAGTAGAAGTACCACACCATGCATGTACCCCATATTTGCCAAGCTCACAATCTTGAGGAAGTGCCTCAAGCTGTCTTAATGCATACATATAACTATGCGGCTGGGGCAACAGCCCCTGCATCATCGTCGTCATCGTCGTCATCATCCCAATTATTCTTTTTGTGAACATAGAGCTGAGTCTTCAACAGGTCCTCCTTAACAACCAACTTGGAAGAATCCAAAGTCGCCATTGCAAGTGACATATATCTACTATATATGTGTATAAATAAATATTAAATCGCTTAATTAATGACCAAAAATGGAGCTGCTTACCTAAGAATGACCAAAAAACTAAATAAGCGTGTACTGCAGGTAGACCTTTATATATTTTATGCTGGAGAATGCAGTAGTACTGTATATAGTATACATCTGCTTATATATTTATAGTAAGGAAAAAAGGAATAATATCATATCTCCCTGACAGAGACCTCATATTTTCTTATGGTGCGTTCTGCAATCTCTTTAGTTTTTCTGATCTTGATGGATGCAAAAATCATGTACACTTGGCTGGTAATTTGGCGCCCAAAGGAGAGAGTGATGACATGGTTGGGCTCCCTCCATTCATTTGTCCTAGTGGGATGTAGGTTTGTACACTTAGGCTATGCTCATGGCAAATGTTTGCACTGCACATTCCATACGTGGAATCAACAGTACATCCGCACTCTGAGGGCTTATTGTCACCTCCATGTCATCAAACACGGAACTCGTTGAAAAAATCTTATTTTTACTCAATTTTTACAACTTCAATTTGATCCCATTTATTAACGTTGTTAATTATATTTTAGGGTGTAGAATCAACTTTCACTCATTATAGCTTAAATAAGGATTCTAGCTAGTCTTAGATCGGTTATATTGATTGGTTTCTGGGGTTTAAGTCTCAAATATTGGGTACCACTTAAATCTGAAATTCAAGATCTAAGGGTGATTTTATATCCAAAATAATCAATCTTTTCATTAACAAAAAAAGAAAAATCAATCTTTTCGATAAATGAATTTTTTTATACCTTCAATAATTGAGATTAAAGTGGTATAAAATGAATCATAATAAAGATTTTTTTGAAGCGATGTTCATCCTTTTGAAAAGAACAATCAAACATCCTACTATGAGAAATTTGATATATATATATATATGCTAATAGAAGAGACGTTCCTCACAAACCTAATTTATAGATTGAAATTTGTGTTTCAATTTTCTTTTCATAAGGTGGTTTATGGCCAGTTTGAGGTTGCTGTGTTTTTAAACAAAACTGCTTTTAAAACAACCTCCATGCTGTTTTTAAAAGTTGTTGCTATAACTTTTAAAATAAACAGTATATTTTATTTTTACCGAACACTTTTTATTTGTTTAACTTTAAAGTGAAACATTTTTTAGTAAAAAAAAAATTTTACCAAACGGGACTATATAGTCGTTGAACTTATGTTATAATACTGGCCATTTTGGCTTGGAAATTACAATTTTTGACCTGAGTAATTTCTCAATCCAAAGAGTCTTAAATTCAATCATTCTGAAAAAAAATTAGATAGAATCAAAATGCATCTAGCGATTCTAATTTTTTTTAGTTATTTACTAGTTGTATGTATCTCGTAATCAATTTATATATTTTTTATCGTGTTCATTAGTAACTAATTTTAGATATGTTTTATTTCTTATTTCTTATATTTAATCATACACTTATATATATAAAAAGAATGAGTGTAATATTTTTAGTATAAACTTAGGTGTGTTCAATTGTACCTATATATTACAAACAGACATGTATTTTATGTTTTATACACTCATAGACATACTTATATATGGTATTTTTTTTCTTAAATTTTTTGTAAGAATGGTATTTAAACTAAAATGCCCCTAAAATAAACATACTTCTATACTACAAAATTTGTAACATCCCGTAAAAAGTTTGTTATAAAATAATTTTTGGGGGATATTTTCTACACGTGCGTGTTTATTTCGTACATGTGAGCGTGTAAGTTTACTGTTTTGGTGGGTGCAAAATACCCCCAAAACCCCACTTTTCCTTTTCTTTCCTTCCCCTTCATTCTCTCTGTCACTTTCTAATTATTTTCTCAATTTTTGACTTTTCTCCCTTTTTCTCTCCGTGCGTACACAGTGCACACCGACGAAAACCCGTCGAATCGAGGTGAACAAAAATCACCACCTTCTTCGCCTCGACGCCATGGACTCAACGGTGCAAACCGTTCGTCCAAACTCCCAACCGTTTGACGGGAAACGCAACCGGAAGAACCGGACCTTTCCGACCATTTTCCGGCCAATCTAGACCGAGGTGAGGTTTCTAACTACCACCATTGTATTCCTCTCGTTGAGTAGATGAATTTTCATAGGTCGTTTGCCTGATTTGGTTAAGTTTTGACGTAGATCGACAAAGCTACAGTGAACCGCAAATTTCGAGGCAATTACAGGCCATTTCCCGAGCTTGTACGACCAATCGAAAGGTACACCGTGATTCTACTCTTCTCCAGCTTCATTTTGATATATGGCACGTAAAATTTGGCCAAGAAATGAAGAAGATATGGAGCTTTAAAAATTTTCCATAAACCGGCCAAAATTCTGGCGATGGCGGCCGGCGCCGGCGACCGGAAAAAGACCAGAGGTGACCGGCGCTGACGTCAACAAACGGGTCCAGACCGGCCCGCCTGACGTCAGCGATGACGTCAGCAAACTGGTTCAGACCGGCGCTGACGTCAGCAATGACGTCAGCAACCGGTTTAGACCAGACTGACGTCAGCGTTGACCGGCTCGGCTAACTCGCGCGTGAGCCGTGCGTGGAGCTGCGCGTGGAGCCGCGGCTTCCCACGTTTGAGCCGCGCGTAGGGGCGCGTGGAGCATCTTTTTCCGATTCCGTCTTCGCGAGGCGACTCGTGACGACGCGTACTACCTAGGGGCAGTACGTATGATATTTTTTGAGGTGTTTTGGACCTCCGTGTTGAGTAAACAAGGGATAGGTGTAATTAATTAGTTATTTAATAACCTTTATGAGTTTAATCATTATTACAGTGATATCTCATATAGGTGAGACTTATCCAGAGGATTACCGGGGCTACCTAGGACAGGGGGGCTACGACCCGGCTACCTACAGGTGAGTGAATGGGTCTTTGTTTTGATAAATGTATATGTACGTATGGTTTTTCAATACTTTCTTCAAACTGTTAGCATAGCTCATATCATATACGTTTGTTGGAGGTAGAACATTCGTATTATATTGCCATACATGTTTTATACTGTTACTCATCAGTAGATGTATAACACCCCAGGTATTAGTACTCAGTCTTGTGGCAAGGACTAGCCTTGACGTTTGGAGTAGTCACTACCAGTACCGCTACGCAGCTTTGGATCCATTGTAGGTACTAGCCTGTTCTAGGTTGCACTAGGCAACTCGAACTTGTGTGACGCACTTTGTGCACAGCACTTAGCGTTAGACTCGCGTCATTGTAGTACTCAGCGTATTACTTTTATACCTAGCCTGTTCCTCGTAGTTTGTAGTTTAGCTACTTGGACTTGTGTGTTTACATATGGGTAAGCATGTCAGTAATCATTATCGGGGAGTACCCGTATATTTTTATTATAGTATTTTGAGGTTCATGCCAGAGGGTATGACGTGTTTTCAACTATACTTGTTTTCCAGCAAGGGGTTAGTATACTCTTGAAAACAAAGGTTTTATCAAACTTTGCTTTTTGACCCACTCACCGTTTTATGTTTTGCGCCCCTCCAGGACCTAGAGGTGGGTTCTCTTATCGGTGACACGAGGACTTCCTTAGTGGTGGTTGACGGTTCTAACATTGCTTCAGTTTATGTAGGATTCACTCCTACTTGTAGTTAACTTTTATTTATCCATCCTCACGGGGATGTGAATAATTTATACTTCTGCACTATTTACTTTGCTCTGACTGTTATGCATCCTGTATTATGAGTTTTTAACCCTCACCACACTTCTACTTCCGCACTCAACTCTTTTTATTCTTACTCTTTCACTTATTCATGCATAATTGGCTTTCGTCACCTAACACGTGTCGGCCAGCACTTCCCGACACCTGACGTGTTCGGGATCGGGATGTGTCAAAATTAATAATAAAAAATATACAAAAATAAATACTAAAAATGAAGGAAAAACATTGAATTGCATGACCACAAAATTTGAAAAACATGTAAATTGTAGGAATTTTGTAATATGTTCCAAAAATTCTGAGATGACACTGATTCTCAAAATTTCGAAAACTCTTAATACTCTAAAAATTCTAAAATTGGAAAGGAATTTTTATTCCGAAAGTTTTTGGATTAGACTAGAAAGCTTGTTTCTGATCAAATCCTATCGAAAATCAGCCCTATCTATTGACGTATGATGGTTGACCCGCATAAATAAGTATAGTTCAAGTGATGGATATGGGGTAGAATTGAGCTTACGTACATAAAGATCTTATTATTAAGTTAACTACATGCAAAATCAATTCCATGTAAGAAATGCAAATCGAGATCCTATGGAGAGAGAGAGAGAGATAGAGAGAGAGTTATAAAAGTTCAATAAGTAGATATCACTAATTATAAAAGTTCAATATTGCATCCGTACGTACATGATGATCTGATCAGCAATGAAGAAGCTGTCCTTGATGAGGATGATATAGGGGAAAAGCACCACAGACAACCAAGAGTAGTTCTTCTTACTCAGATACCTCCGGTGCTTAATATATAAGCAACAGAGATATCTTTGTTTATTTACATTAATTGTATGCATGCACCTCCTAATATTTAGATTACTATACCTATACATATACTTCCTCTATGTGTAAGGAATTTTTATGTATACAAACAGTTGTATTATAGGATATCGATCCATGAGTATAAATTCATAACTGCATTCTTACTATATTTGTAAATTTTTGTCTTCAGCTCAAGACTCAAGTTGATGAAGTATATCAAACCTTAAGCCACTGATCCCATTCCATAACACTAGTAATTAACTATGCTGCTGGCGCCACATCTCCGTCGTCGTCGTCGTCGTCGTCCCCATCATTTTCTGTATAAAATGAGAGAGTTGGGACTTGGTCCTCATCCATGACTACCTTGGGAAAACCAGGCTTCCTATTGTCGGTAACGATCACCATTGGAATAAAAATGAGTAAAATATGGATTTAATTCATGAAACTGAAGCCCCTCCCTTATTTATAGACTAGTAAACATAGAAATGGACATGATGTGAGCATCCAATAAACCCTAGCATGTGAGACTGAGAGTACCACGTATTCATCTTATATTGAGTGATGTGAGAGCACGTGTGGCTGTTAGATCTACTATAGTATATACCATGTTGGAATATGTGAGCATCCAACTCCAAAACTAATTGACAATAAGTAAAGAGACCCATATTCTTCTAATTAAGCACTTGATGCAAGACTTCATTTCCAATGTGGAATGTACTCTCAACAACGTGATAAGACGAGATAAAACGTGTGAGAGATTCTTATTAGCTCGAAAATATAGTATCGTTTGTGTATGTGTATACACACGCGCTATTAATTTCTTTGTCCAACATCACTCCACTATATCATGCATTCACCAAATTTAAGTTTGAGTTTCAAAACTTCTCTTTCCAATGTTGAAAGAGGTCTCAAGTTTGAATCCATCTTTCTAAAACTTTTAGTTTGAAAACATATATCATAATCTCCAAAATATGTGAATCAAACAATCCCCTTTAATCTTAATCAACAATATACATATATATGCAGCAAAACGAAAAAAGGAAATTGCTAAGTTTTTTCTTGTTTTAGTACGATTCATTATGAAGATTTTAACTTGTTTTGTTTGCTAACACGGATAATTAAATAATTTATAATTTGATTAATTTTTTAAATAAATGATATTTAAATGGTGATTTATCTTTCTTTTTTTTGGGTGAATTAAATGGTGATTTATTAAACGAATGGTTTTAAATATAACATGAAGATTATTCGTTAATGACATTCAGAGTCAACAAGGAGGTGTGTGTGCGCGCGCGCATGTTCTATATTGTGCTGCTGTAGTCTCTATAAAGTACTAGAACACTTAGCCTATTTCAGAACTTATTATTCCAATAGTTTTTCCTTTCAATTCATTTGAAACATAAACTGGCAAAAAGATGATATGTGTGCATGTATTATATACACGTTGCCTCTTGAGGATTATGAGGAGGTAGAAAGATGACTCAGATAATCTTTAGCTCCACACATTTTTCCTAAAAGGCAGAGTGAGGGTGAGGGACCACACGTACGTGAGCTGAACTCATGGAAGGTGGCTGCACTGCACATTCCACGCATGGAATCAGCAATCCATGCACACTCTCTCGAGCTCTTTCCTCATGCACGTCCAGACAATAAACCTGGAGTATCTGCAAGTTATTTCTATACATTTGATATCTTAATTTGTTCCTTTTTATTGACAACCATGCATATATATGTAATCAGTACTCAGTAGCATGAAATATTATACAACGTACTAAATTATGTAAACCACACATGCATGTTCTGTGAATCAAGCAGGCCGCAGGGCAATCATGACTGTATATTAAACATGTATATATATGCAGTGGCGGATTTAGGAAATATTATTGTGGGGGTTAGTAAGAATAGTGGGCGCAGCACACAAAATTTTTTGGACGGAATAGCATGCAAATTGACATTTCATCAACTCTTGGTAGGATTGAGGTTATTTAAAAACAAAAAGAGGGGGGAAGGGGGCGGGGGGGGGGGGTGAGAAACGTTGTTGCACGCAAAGTATGATTGAGTCATGCCCTACTGCCAAACTCTTTTAGCCATTTTATCAAGCACTTGGAGGGCATATGTGAAGAACAACTACAACCTTCAAAGGAGCAGCACCCAAGTGATCCTTGGAGTTTCACCGGAGTTCGGAGGGTCAGCTGACCCCTCTTGCCCCTTAGTGCATCCTCCCCTAAGTATATGCATGATTTTATTAGGAACTTGATCTATGAACTAAACTACATCCACTTGTTTGGGTCCACTCAACAATGTCATTTATGATCCAAATCATTGGTTTTGTAGGTCATCATTGTAATATCACTCAATTACAAAAAATTAAGCAAATAGAAAATCGTTTCACCATTTTATTGTTTATAAAAAATATTTTGTTAGTCTATATTTGTTTCAAATCATGAGACCACGTTTCATGAGATTCTACATGAGAAAGTACATAATATACATGATTTATATATTATGCACACTATATACGTCATCAATCACCTTATAACTGGAATTACGATCAAGCTACTGAGAATGCCACGTAGTATAAATATAGTGCTTGTCTAGCTAGCTCAATTAATTATTTTGTCGTAGTTCTAAAAGAATATCATGTTATTTGATTTGTCTTTGGCATCTAAACATCGATCTTGACCAAATTGCACATGCAAAAAGAAAGAAACAAAAGGGGAAGACCAGTTGACCAAGTCGTTACCTCATAAATATTGCTCAAAATGGTCCTCAAAAGTACACTCCATGTAATCAACAATTTCAAATTCAGTACTAAGTTTACGTGTCATATTAGGAGTAGGCTACGGTACTCGCAAGCATTGGATGCTCACACCGATCTCACCGTTAAAAGGAGGGAGGAGGGAGGAGGGAGGAGGGAGGAGCGAGGGGGTGATGGAGGGTGAGATCGGTGTGAGCATCCAATGCTTGCGAGCACTGTAGCCAGTCCCGTCATATTGATCTACATTAAGAAATGTTGCCTCGCCTAGAGACTGATGTGGTACAGTGAGTGATGTGGCCTTGTTTATCAGCGATAAGTTGACGTGATTTTGTTTGTTGGCGATGACATTGTGCGCACCTCAGTATAAGTTTGTTACGTCTATCGTTTTGTGATAGATTTGTACGAGTGGTGTATGTGGTAGCCCTGTAGGGGTTGACTCATTATGTTTATCTGTGCAAATTATTTCCAGATTAATGTATTGATCACCGGAGAAATATACTCATATGGCACCCATTGTAATTATTCTTGTTGATTAATGAAATATAGCTGTCGCTTCTCATAAAAAAAAAAAAAAAAAAAAAGGTTGGCCATACAACGTGAAAAATCTTCCCATAATTTTCTTGACCTCAATGATATATGTTTACCTTTAAAAGATAATTTTGGATCAACCGGTCTGACCACGTCTTGTATGATCATCAGGTAAAATATTGTCACATCATCATTTACTTTACTTTACACCTATACTTCTATTAATAAAAATACTGACAATTATGTAATCAAAGCATCAATAATATCAATAATATAGACAACATGCATATAATCAATAACGTGTTAATATTGAGCCATCGTTGATGTCTAAGGGGAGTGGTCACCCAAGATTCTCCTTACGGCTAGACCTCTAGGCTCTACAGAGTTTCTTTCATTGTACCAGAGGTCGACAACCAACTACTTGTCGACAGGATGGATGGATTGACATTGACAAACAAGTTGTTATCCATCAGGATAATATCCGGTTAATTAACCAATTACTTGGTCAGGGAGCATGTTAACTAAACTACCAACCTTACTTCTAGCTGCTAAATTTGTGCTAGAAGTAATCTAAATTTGGATGAAAACCTCAAACCTTAATCCTTGCACATGCCTTGACCAACTGCTACAATCGTCCATTCTTCGAACTCTCTCAAGATTCGAACTTTCGGACATCTTCCAAAATTGGGTTACCCGCTAGACTAATAACGAGTTGGTATTACAATCTCAAAAAGAGAACTGATTAAATGGCAGTTGAATTTGGACCTTCTCAAGAACAGTATACATGCTTCAGTAATAATTACACGACTGTCTGGTTTCTGTCCCTACAAACAGTAATATTCAAATTTTCTTACCCCTACATTTCCTTCTTTTGGAACAAAATCCAATCAACTCCAGAGATATTGGGGAAATATTATTTACGTTGCTAAATGAATCTATTCGTACTTCTTCCAGTTCAGCTTTCCTTTCGGGATCTTGCTGAGGACACCGGTATCCAGCTTCCGGTAATTGTGTTGAAGCTGCCCGACGACCTGGTATACGAAGCTGTCAACCTGATCGTCATATCTCTCATACAGAACCGGCAATGTGTGAGCACCAACAAAACCTAATGAAGAACGACGGATCAGTTCTCTTGCATATATACCAGAAAACCATATTATGCACCATAAAACTTAAAGGACGGATTATGATTAAGCGGCTAGGTAACTCTTATAAGCTTGAGAATGACCACACAAACAAAAAGCTTGAAAATGAAAAAAAACTGAATTGGTTTTAGTTATTAGTTTTCATTTCACATAGCATTCCATACAAAAGTCTTCCACCTCCCACTGCCCTTCCGTGAACCGTCTTCATTCCTCTTGTTCTATGATATGCTTCCTCGCTATCTCTAACCAAAAATGAAAAATAAAGACCAAAAACGGAAAGGTTACCAAACAGGCCCTTAATTTTCTACTGCTGTAGCTAAAGATACTACTTAATACTAACACTAAGTTTTCAATTCCATGCAGAGAGTGATGCATCAACTGCAAAATAGTGAAAGAAAACTAAGTTTTGTTATGCAAATGCAAACATCGGATGACAATCAAATACTTTTTCTCCCAACCATCTTCATGGTTATTCCAAATTTTAAGCATCCTATCGACAGTACATGTGCTATATCAGATCATATGGCAATAAGAGAGACTCGTTATCATTAGTGGTTGGAGCTCTCACCAATGTACAAAACGGTCAGAAAATTGCACCAGCTTCCTATCACAGCAGCAATCCACAAGCTTACTACAACCTGGGAGGATATCTCAACAGTTCAGTACAATCTTGAAAGACTAAGACATTAGGTAAAAGCATATCAGAACGGGGTGGCTTTCCTACGATAACTTAAATTGAGGACCTCATTTGAGGACTTGCATATCAGTCAGCAGATCAACTATAGATGGTTGAGATGCATAGTGAGTGAAGGGTGGATAAGATGCATTTTAATCATATCTAATATAACAGCTGACATGCAACCTTCCAGTAACATTCTCAACTTAGATCATTTCTGTATAATAAATATAGAAAGAACAATAATAGTTGAAACATACCACAAGAAATTGCTTCACATTTCCTCCACATGCCACATCTTGAACAAATGCCAACCCTCGATTAATTTCAGCACCAATTGAGACGGCAAAATTGACGAATAAGTCCTTAGGCAGAACAAGTCGAGGTACTTTAGATGGGGACCTGCCACCAAGGAGAAACAATACTGAGAACACAATATTCATCTCTACTGTACACAAAAACCGGAATCAAGAAAAACGAAGAAGCTCAAAAACTGAACATTGCAAAGTAACCTGTTAATCATGCCCGAAAAATTTGACCACAGGAACTGAGCAAGCATGCCAAGAACCAAAGCAAACCCCACAAGAGTCAAGAAATGATAATTGAGCCATTCGAAGAGCACCCAGACAACAGTTGCAGCGGTTAAAACACTAGCCGAAATTTTTTTGTTCCTCCACAACAAGACATCAGCAGCTACATAATTCAACCATAAAAGAGATAAATTAAATATAAGGAGACTTGGTGGAAGCAACAACTTCTAATTGCATAAAACATGATCATTGCATGTAATGAAACAGAATTATCCTACATTTGCCTCCACCCAAAATGTGGTGGACAGGTTTCTGGCGTCCAAACAGCCGGTTGAACTGAGTAGTGACTGAGCTTGATGTCTCTTCCCCAAAAAAAGAGCCAGATTTCTGTTTGTTATCAGAAAGTGTGCCCACAATGTTGTTCAAAAGATCCTCGGCAGTTTTTATCTCAGGCATTGTTGCTACACTTTAAGAAAATAAACTCTAGTCAAGACAGAAACTCTAATACTCTGAAAACTTGTATCAATACAGAAATTTTTTTATGTATTCAGCATTATTTAAAAGCATGAACAATGAAATAACTTTTTCCTCGGCCTGCACCCCATCCCCATCCTCCACAGCCCGACACCGCCCAAAAAAACAGATTTAGAAAAATCATCCCTGCTTAGATGGTGTATGCTTTATGCACGTCAATACATATGTTGCCTCTGTACCTAACTTTTGGATATATGGAACTGTCACCACACAAGTTTTTCATCTGCCTTACAAGATGCTCCTCGGTTAAGCACCCATTAAAT
This sequence comes from Gillenia trifoliata, assembly GCA_018257905.1. Classification (NCBI taxonomy): domain Eukaryota; kingdom Viridiplantae; phylum Streptophyta; class Magnoliopsida; order Rosales; family Rosaceae; genus Gillenia; species Gillenia trifoliata. The sequence continues at coordinate 11,672,512 of CM031082.1, forward strand.
GATTTACAAATAAAGGCACAAAAATGGTCATGCTTAAGCAATATAATTAATAAGTAGGCACGACAAAAGGAAAAGGTAGGCAAGCACCTATTGCAGAACATTGCACTTTGTAGCTTCAAATAAAAGGAAACTGCTATCCATATGATATATTCTCTTTATACATGATCAGCAGAAAAAATATTTGTGCTTATGCATCATTCAACCTTTATATACCCATATAAAAAGCACAAAATGCTCTAAGCTAACCAGATTCTCAACCGGACCATCGGGTCAGTCACATGAACAGACGTCATAGAAATTGCTCTTAGCTAGCCAGGTTCTCTCAGCATCTAGACTCACATCCAAAAATTGTAGACCACCAAAAGGAAAAAATTCAGAAAAATATCTTGCAAAAGCAAATTTGGAAGACCACACAACCAAAAGTTGTGTTTAAAGCCTAACCACAAGACCCACTTTAGTTTCTAAAAATTCATTTCCTCGAGTTATCAGTTAAAACCGGAAACCGCCAACTGGAAGTATAGAATAGAGTGGAGGAATACAGATGGCCGCTAAAATTAACATACAATATCGAATGAAATAAAAAAGATTATATGAAAAACAGACATCACTTTGACAGAATGAAAACAAAAATGCTGCCTAAACAGAAACAACTGAACTAAGCAGGCATAACAGCTTCCACACCACTAGCTCTAACACGATTGCTGCCTCGACAGAAGATAAAACTTTGTGCTTGTTTCCATACTTGCAACTTAATTGCCATCGGAACACAAAAGTTTTGTGATCCATACTTTATGCCAAGAAATGGCAAGAAACACAGGCTAAATGAAATACTGTAAGCAGAAGATTCCCTAAATACTAATGAAAAAAAAAAGTATACAAAAAGATAAAGAATTTAAAAACTATATTTGTATATCCTTTAAAACAATCCTCAGATCAAGAATTTTGCCATTTTTCTAATCCAATCTAAATCTCAAGATTAAAGAAGCTATATATATGCTGTAAAGAATCAACCCAACTATCCACCAGCACCAAGATGTAATTTTGGAAAATGGAAATCATAACAAACCACATAAACAAGTTCCAAATCACACAACTCCACTAAAGATTCCAAAATTCTTCCCAAATTCTAATGACCCAGAAATTTAATTTCACATATCAACTAAAATCAACTGCCCTCTAACAAAATCACTACAAGAAAAGAGAAACCAAACTATAAAACCACAATCAAGTAAACCCCATTTTTACAATTCAAAGCATCAAATTCCATTAAAAAATACAAAAATTTACATAATTAAGACCAACAAAGAGAGAATATGAAGAAAGAAAGAAAGAGTACTGTAAGATGCTGAGAACTGAGAAGCACAAACCAGAGAAAAATGGAAGATGGGTCACCTGAGCAGAGATTAGAGAAGAAAGAAAGAAGAAGCAGACGATGATGGGTTCTTCTTGTAGATTATGAATTGTGATGACATATGCGTGCAGAACACTGAAGTTGCAGAGGACAAGTTAAAAAAATGGCGTGCAAGACTCGAATATTTGTTTTCTATTACAAATATATAATTAATTGAAAATAACTTCGCTGCCGAACAATTCAATAGTCACTCTTTTTTACATCCAATTTTGTATGAACATGTGTTAAATTTTAATTAAAATTAAAATTTGACACGTATACACACAAAATTAGATGTAAGTAGGTGTGGCTGCTGAAAATTCAGCAGCCAAGTCTTGGTCTAATTAATTAACTATACCAGGCGCAGTCAAACGCCCGCCACATGCATTTCTACCTTGTAGACTGCCAGTTGGTAAAACCGTAAACTCTATTCTTTTTTATTTTTTACTTTTTACTTTTTACTTTTGAAAAAAGTATATATTCTGATCGTTCCATTGGTTGCTCTTTGTTTTTTTACTGGAAAGGTATGAGACCCTGGCTGACCTCTAAAAAGGCACCATAATGGAATAGTAGTAAAGTAATAAATATTCAATTACTTGCTAAAGGTTATACATGTCCATAAAAAGTAAAGGTATACAAAATGACTACTACTAGTATGAGGGGATCAAAGAAAACAAAAAGAATATTTCATTTCTCCCAACGAAAAAAATAGTTAGGAGCTTAAAAATCAATGCTTTTCAACATTTTCATGCAAAATAAATAATGCAAATATAAAATATCTTTTGGGTAGGTAGCATGGCAACTAACAAATTTTGTTCTTCTTCATAATGCAACGATATATTTATATATTTATGTTAATAGTGAGAATGAGTGGAGAAGTCACACTCAAAGCCGTCTCTGAAAATTTGTTTATAAATAGGTCATCTTTAATGTAAAAATACTAATATTTGTTTAAGAAAAAAATACTAATATTTGTTTTAAACATTGTACAAAGGAAATGATAATCATACATCATTTTTAGCCTCTCACACTATATTTAATCTTGTCTGTTGTTTTCGTTTGATTTATTCAATTCGATGATCAGAAATAAAGAGGGGCGTTTGAGAAGTTAAAAATAGTATGTAAAAATCACATGCCAATAAATAAATCTATTATTAAAACTAACACAAACTTTATAACTAAAACTCATGATCAATTAAGAAACACTCTCAAGTCACATTCATAAAAGCAGTAAAAACATAAAATACCAAAATTTACTATGCAAATTCAATCAACAATTATATCATAATATATATTAAATACCTTACATAAATCGAATTGTTAACCCCTCAATTCAAGTAATTGAATGATCTCATTTATTAGGGAGCAGATTATAAATTATTAACTTATGAGAAAATTAATTCAATATTTTTTTTCCTACTAGGCTATTTTTATTTATGTATTATAAAAGAAATTAAATAGTATATAATATATTTATGGTGTGCAAAAAAACTTTGAGGACCCCTGTTCAATTAGAGGCCCTGTACAATGGCGTCTATTGCTCTCCAAAAGCCGGCACTGGTCACACTATGAACCTGCCGTAATAGTTTGCCGCACAATAGGAATCTCACACATTAGAATACAAAAAAATTGAAAAAATAAATGATATTATCAAGAACATGGAGTAGGCTACAGTGCTCGCAAGCATTGAATGCTCACACCGATCTCACCATTAAAAGGAAGTAGGAGGGAGGAGAGAGGGGAGAGAGGAGGGTGAGATTGGTGTGAGCATTCAATGCTTGCGAGCACTGTAGCCAGTCCCCAAGAACATTTCGAACATTGCTTTTTGCATGTGTTTCTACCATGCAGAATTTAGAATATATACCATATTATCAAGTAAATTAATATTATACTTGTCTTAGCAAACTTTCAATTTTTATTGTGTTTGGTCATCAATTTTACCAATTTTGATCATCTGTTTGTATAGAATTTGATAATCAAACAAGAGTTGTTTTATTCACACCGCACATATCGTTGAATACACTTTATATGTTGAATGCACTTCACATTCACTTTTTTTAATTAAAATTTATTTTAATACACCTCACGTACCTTCTCATATTATCCCTACACTTCACACTTTTAAATACACCCCACACTCCCATAGCAGAATGTTTCTGCAGTAAGCACCTCAGTTCTACTACATATTGATCAACCAAAGCAGCATCATCTACTTCATGAATTTCGACTTTGGTTGTCCATTTTTGACAAAAATTGGAAAGGAATCATATGGGAAGAAATAAAAACGTATACAACTTCACAAGCATGAAGATGAATATATTTGCTGCGTTTAATTACACATTGACCAAACCAAACATGTGGTAATGGAAGTCCATTGACATCATTAGGGCGAAAATACAAATAACCAGTTTTGAATAAACTTTCAATTTGTTTCTCACTAGAGCTATAGGAAGAAATTGCAGTAAAATCGCATACAATATACAATCAATTTGAATACACGTTGAAATTTGAGATGAATGTAACATCCCGTTCAAAATTTTAAATTATTTTATTCCCGGAAGTGGTGGGAAATGGACGTTGCCCTCAGGGTTGACTTTTCGGTTGACTTTCTTTGCGTCGTAACTGCATTTTACGATCCACTTGTATTTTCATGACGTGCTCGCCGATACGATTCGCACGCGGTGCCGTACGTCAATGGACCAACGAATATTTTGACGGCTGGTTTCACGCTTCCGTAATTCACTTTTTTGACTATTTGAATTATTTTGGCCGGGCCCAATGTTTGTGCCGCGTGAGTTCAATCCCCCGAAACCCGGGATTTTGTCCGCCTTGGCTCTCTTGTGGCCGAGCCTCTCCTCCCTCTTCTTTTCTTCCTCTTTGTTCAAATAAGCTTCATCACCCAAACCGTGGCCAATCTCGCCATTTCACATCACCAACTCGCACCAAATCAAACCCAAACTCAGGCATCAAACCCCGCAGTGGGCGTGTCGAAACCTCGGGACAAACTCAGAACTCGACAAACCTGTAGAACCCGTAACTGTGAGAAGGTTCACCAAGCCACCCCGTGGCATTCTTCCTCTTCTTCTGGCTGGAGCTCAAGGAGCCCAAACTCATCACCTTTTGACTTTCCGAGACCTCGGGAACTCCAACCTGTCCGGAACTCGAAGTAGCATCGAGATCGAGGAGCACCATTTTACCTAATTTCCTCCTCGATTTCTGCACTACCTCGCCGCTTGGTCCCCAAATGGTACAATCTTGTCTCCCTCATCTCTAGCTTCATTTTGGTACTCGAATTGTCCAATTTGGACTTAAAACGAAGATATGAAGCTTTGAAGTTTTACCCGTAATCCGGCCATTTTCCGCATTCGTTAACTACGATTTACGGCCGGACGGATCCTCGGGCAGGATGACCTAAGGCCACGCCATCGCGACTGTTGACTGGCTACGACGTTAGCCAGACCGTTCATCGACTGGCCGACACAAGATTGACCGAATCCTGGGGCTGAAGCCGAAGGCTGACGGCTGAAGCCGAAGCCGTGAGCCGACCGCTGAGCCGAGCCGAGCCGACCGGCCACCGCTCATCTCGACCGCCGCGCGTGAGCCGCGCTGGGTGTAGCTCGCGCGCACGCAGCCTGCAGTTCGACTCAAGCCGCGCGCAGGCGCGTGGGAGGTCCTTTTTCGAATCTGGCCACGGTCGACTCGTGACGACGTGTACTACCTCTGGTAGTATGCATGTTAATTTTCGAGGTGTTTCTGACCTGTACCACAAAGTGCGGATATGTGTAATTAATTCGTTAATCGTAACCTTTTTGAGTTAATCATTGTACCGTGATTTCACATAAAGGGGGCCTATCCAGAGGACTACCGGGCTACCCAGATTTGGGTACTTCTCGAATCTCTGGGGCTTACCTACAGAGCGAAGGTCTTGTTTGATAAATGTATATATATACGTATGGTTTTTCAACGCTTTAAATTGTTAACGTAGATGCATATTCATTACGTGTAAGCCGTGAGTAGAACACTCTGCATTTTCCATATCAAGCATGCATGTTTTCATACCTGCTGCCATCAAGCATGTATACACCCTGAGTATTAGTACTCGCCCGTGGCCAGACTAGCCTTGACGTTCGAGTAGTCATCACGCACTGCTACGCAGCCTTGGATCCATCGTAGGTACTAGCTTCCGTTCTAGGTTACCAGTGTCCTGAAGCCAGGCACGCACTTGTGCACCGCCGTTTACTAGAGACTAAGGCCATTGTAGTACTCCGCCATTACTTGATACCAGCTTGTTCGATAGGAGATTAGCCCTGGGCATGTGTGTTTACATACGGTGGGAGCAAATGTCGGCAAAGTATTACGGAGCACCGCATGTTTTCACTGACAAGATTTTCGAGGTCTGGCGCCTACTAGTATGACGAGTTTTTCAAATTATACTTGTTTTCAAACGAGGGGTTACTAAACTTTTGAAAAACAACTAGCTTTATCAAAACTTGCTTTTTGACCCACTCACCGTTTTTTATGTTTTGCGCCCTCCAAATAGCTGGTCAGAGCCTCGCGACGTCGACGGCGCGGTGGTATGACGATGTGAGACTTATACGTTTGTATAAATTTGTATCCATTATTCTACTCATACTTATTATTCTTTTTTAATTCTTCCGCTCGCACTTTCCGTGCACTGACTACTATTTAATTCCAATTCGACCTTTATTCTCTAATTCTTTTCGCTTTCGCCACGCTAACGCGTGTCGGCGCACTCCGCACTGCCTGTCCGGACGGGATGTGTCGATTGGCATCGAGCATGGTTTTTCTAACCCAGCTCTTCCTTTCGTGACCAGACTGCCTCCCAGGGTATCGACTGCACTCGTGAATTCTTCTGCTTTGGAATCGAGAATTTTCCGAACTTTACACTTTGGTGTATTGTTTTCCCCTGGGTTAATTCTAAGTTCTTCTGTCATACCACCCGACGTCGTGCATTACAGAGTGCTCAGCAGCTTTCCCGATTTCGACGCTTTTGTCGTTATTCTTCCTGCACGTAGAAACTTTCGTACCCACCTCGTGCGACCCCGAGCTTATCGACGAGAACTCGAATGTTACGTGTGACGTTCACGTTTTATTGATTTCCGATGGAATCGCACCGAATTGGAAAATCGGGTTCGCTTGTCGTATTTCTAATGCAAGGTCGGGCCAAGATACATCTGACATGACTTTTCATCAAGTACTTTCCTCGGGACAACGCTAGGCGTTGATGTTGGCGGAACTCGTCGACTAATTTTCGTGTTCGATAAGTTCCTATGACTAAATTCACAGACTAGTTTCACAAAACCCTTTGAATCGCCAGTGCTTCACTCAACCAACACTTTAACCTACTGCAACGCGTGAACAAATAAAGGTTGCTTGACCGGACGCGTTTCCTACTTCTTGTGGCTGCTTTGGCCATCGCCGAGTACGTCGGCCAGATGTTCAAATTGTCAGAAGCCGAAGGCTCGAGACCTGATCTATCCTCTCTATTGTTTCAACCACTTTCCATTTTCTGAAAGTGGTATATCACCGTGAATTTCTTGCTTACTTTCCGCACGTGGCGACCGTAACACTCGATGATCGTAAACCGAACCTCGTTTGCCGACTTTTTCGAACACCCGTGCCTACTACTCTTTTCTAAGATGTTTGGACAATGTCCATCTTCGGTGTTGTTTAACCTGTATGCAGTCTTTACGACCGTTTTTGTTTGTCGTGACTCATTTACTTTCGAACGTTGTTAACTTTTTCGTACTTCCTGAGTCGAGACATTTTCTTTCCACTCACGACTTTTGTCATTCAAATCGATCATTTTCCCACTTGGTGTAGACATGCGGCTATCTGACTCACTCCACGTTTGCCGACAGATGGATTTGCATATCCACGAAGGACTCGTGATCGACAATAACTTCGCGATTCTTGTCAAGTGCGTATCCACCGTTTCCAAGGCCGCTGACTTTATCGAATCTTCAGACTAACGCGACGAGACTTTTCACCGTGACTCGGGTTCACTTGGTTAATCAAGGTTGTCATCTTTTGTCTCTCTCTCGTTTCGTTTAACCAAAATCTACTCTAGGCACCCGGAGCTATCTTCGCTTCCGCCGAGCCATTCCTTTGGCTACATGGAGATCACCGGCCTTACCGCCATCTTCGCGATCTCAATTTACCGACCCGGTAACCTCAGACCTAGTTCAAATTTTCCATGAGTTCGATTTAAACTTCACCATCTCTGGTGAAACCAACCCTAAGCATCTTAATCTTTTCACCAAGCACTCTAAAGCCCTCAGAACCTTGCTGTCATTTCTTGGTGGCGTTTTTGGCCGAGAATCACCAAAACCCGACCTAAGCAATTTTCACCCAAAGAGTCGGGTATCGGCAATCATTCTTTCTGCCTCCGAAAGAATCTGTCTTTCAACGTGGAAGTTCATCAACTTCATCCAAGAAGGGGTCAACTTCATCTTAAACGTGGTGAGCAAGGATTCACTCGTTGATTCCGTTTTCCACGGTAACTCCACCCAAAGATTTCGCCCGCCTTTGTCGTCGTTGCGACACTTGTCATTTTGGTGAGTGTACACAAGAAACTCAAGCGTGCCATGGCCGTGGGACGATCGGGACACAGCTAACCGTGTCCGCAGCATCGCGCAAGAAAAACATACTTCAACTGCTTCGATCCAATAAGTTTGGACGAACGCTTTCTATCTCCAGAACTCCACGGGTGGAGTACGCACATTGCCAAGGCAATGTCCTTCCACTCCGGGAACCTTCGAATCTCGGGGTTACGCCACTGCATCCCCGAGCCTATGTCCGGCGCCCAAAGTGTGGAACGCCGTTTACTCTCTCGGCAAGTTGTACTTTCACCAGCCAGGATACACCGAACGATTCTCGATCTGCTTGAACGTTAAACTTTCGCTTATTAATTGGGATCCAAACTATCCAAGTATTACCCCACTCAGCCTATTTCGCTCCGTTTATTTCAACTACTTACCATATCAGATTCTCTACCTAAAATGACTAATCCTTTGCGCCGTGAGGCAAAAGCCAGCATTTTGCTTCTTGGATTGCTTCAGTGATACTGCTATCATCGCCAATCGCTTACTTGCCAATCTCATTCCTCCGGGATGTCGTAGTTTTCGACGTGATCCTGTGAATGGATCAAGTTACTCTCAATTTCAGGCTGCCAGGATCAGTCATGGGAGGTCGACCACCTTCGCCACTCGGCATAACTGACTGGGTGGACGCGACTGGCGAGCACCAAAAAAAAAAAATCGACTGTGAAATGACTTTCTACCACAGTGAACGAACCTTCGAGTCCCGATTGGTGGTGGTCGTACCACACAGTGGTGTTGGAATTTCTCGTGTCGACGAAGTACCGTTTGTCAACAAAATTTCTTTGAATCCTTCCTAACGATCTACTCGATTATCGCCCGATCGCAAGGGTTTCACCATCGACCCTCCGTGCACAACGTATCTCTTTTCCTACCTTTACCTGACTCCACGCAAAGGGGCGGGAGTTGAAGATTTTCAATTTCGTGCACCAAGGAATTCTTTTTCGCCTCGCACTTCACCCAAGTGAGCGCTCTCGTCTTGTTTGTCGTTTAAAGTTACCTGGCATTTCTTTAAGGCTCGCGTCGGGACATAGTGCAATCAACCTGGGCGACGAGTAAAACCATTATCTCGTGCCTGGGACCTGATCTCTTCGAATTTCATCCGGCTGCACTTGTTTTCTTTTAAGATCGATCCGTAAGACCTGACATCACAACATGCATCAAGAACTTCGTTGTTTACTGGACCATCTTCCTGGACTCTACGAACCTTACGTAGCCTTTTCTGTCATACCTCGGACGACACCGCCCCAAGAACTTTCATGAACTTGATGACTCGAGTACTACCGTATCTCGACAAGTTCGTGATGTTTTCTTGGTTGACTTGGCTTATTCCACTCGGGCCGATCATGCAAATGTTTGGCGCATGATTCGTCAAGTTTAAGAACTTTTCAACTTTTGCCCGTTTCGGGGCCTAATCACGGTCTTTCGGGACATGTGATTCATGCTGATTGCTCTCTCGTCTGATCCCCGCATGGCTACCGTGGCTGATCCGGGAGCGACCGTGTAAGCTGTTACAAGATTCGAACTGCTTACTCTGCTTACCGACGTTTCATAAGATTTCTCTTCTCTGTCGTTTCCGCCTCTCACGAAACTTTGCCAGAAGAACGTTAACTGTAAGGAGTTTACGACTCACGAGCAAATTTTCCGACCGCTTCAAGTTTGGTCTTACTTCTTGTTCTTGTATTACACTTTCCAACGACTCGCTGCCCCAGGTTCTACAAAGGATGCGTCACTGAATGTGTCAATCAAGCGTGTTAATACATGGACGATAATCGCTCATGCCTTCAGCGATCAAACCGCATGGAGATGAATTATCATACCCATGATTCGGTCGTTGCCGCACTTTACTCCGCACTCAAACCTTTTTCTCTTCGGGGCTTCGACGCTTTTATCTTTGTCTGCCCGTAAACTTCTTCTCTTCAGCGGTATCGTGCCGACTCTGCTTCACCACCAAAGTCGAGGCCTCATCTTCCCGAGACCTCAATCTCTCGTCAAGGGAGTGGATGTACTGATTGGGATCAAGGGACAGACTATCGATTACCACCTCCCTAATATGCAAACGTAAGAAGAGGTGAAACTTATCGTGAGCCCTGACAACCGATTACTCTTCCACTACCAGATTCTTCGATTAAACCAAGACCGTGTCATCTGCCGTGGTGACGCCGAGCACCGTTAAGCCAACCGTTCTCGCCGTACAATTGTTTTTTCTTCACCCACGCCTCTTCGGCGAAGCCTTCGCAGACGTTGTCAGGAACAAGAGTCAGACTTCCACCACCCCCATTTGCTTCTTATGGAAATTTCTAGGACGAAATTTTTATAAGCGGGTGATTTAACATCCCGTTCAAAATTTAAATTATTTTATTCCCAAGTGGGAAATGACGTTTTGCCCCCGGGCTGACTTTTCGGTTGGACTTTTGCGTCGTAACTCGTACGACGATCCACTTGTATTTCTCAAGGACGCGGCTCGTCGACACATTTCGTAGACGCGAGTGCCGTACGCGGTCGACTTAACGACATTTTGTCAGCTGACATTTTCGACGTTTCCCGTATTCACTTTCGTGACTATTTTGAATTATTTTGGCCGGGGCCCAATTGCCGTTGTGTCATGTGACTCAACTGAAACCTGGGATTTTGTCCGCTTGGGCTCTTGTGGCCGTGTTTCCTCCTCCCTTCTCTTCCTCTTTGTTCGCCAGAAGCTTCATCACTCAAACCGTACCAATCTGCCATTTTGTCATCACCAACCCGCACCAAATCAAACCCAAACCTCGTGCATCAAACCCTCGCAGGGTGTCCGTAAAACCCTGACAAACCCAGAACCCAACTGTGAAAATCACTCAAGCCACCCCGTGGCATTCTTCCTTTCTCACGAGCTCGCGGAGCCCAAACTCATCACCTGATTCTCCTGAGACCTCGTAACCCAACCCAAGGTCCGAACTCGAAGTAGCATCGAGATCGTAGAGCACCATTTTGGCCTAATTTCTCCGATTCTCAAAGCCACTGGGCCGCTGGGTCCCCAAGATGGTACAATCTTGTTCCCCCCATCTCTACCATTTTGGTACTGAATTGTCCAATTCCTGGACTTAAACGAAGCAAGATATGAAGCTTGCTTTACCTTAATCCGCCATTTTTCCCAGATTCGCAACTGCTGACGGGCGGCCGAGACGGCTGCCTAGCGGGCGGCGGCGGCACCGAATCCTCGGGTGTGGATGACCGCGCCACGCCGCCATCTGACCGGTCGTGACCGCCCGCTGACGTCGGGAAGAGACCTGGCTCGCACTGCACTTGCCGACGCGCATTGACCGAACCGGCTAGCCGAAGCCGCTGGACGGCTGAAGCCGAGCCGTGGTTGAATGGCCAGCCGAGCCGAAGCTGGGACGGGCCACCGCCATTCACTAGCCATGGAGTCAGCGTAGCTGCGCGTGTCCATGCCCGGCCCTCTGCCGCCAGGCGCGTGAGGTCCTTTTTCTAATCTGTTTTCACGTGTCGACTCGTGACGACGTGTACTACCTCTGTGGTAGTATGCATAATTTTCGAGGTGTTTTGGACCTCCAAATTACAAAAGCAAGTGGATGTGTACTAATTCGTTAATTCGTAATCCTTTCAGTTAATCATCATCCAAGTGATTTCTCACATAAAGGGCCTATCCAGAGATCATCGGGCTACTCAGATCGGGTACTGGACCATTACCTGTATGGCAGGAGCGAAGCGGTCTGTTGATAAATGTATATATATATACGTATGGTTTTTCAACGCTTTCTTAAATTGTTAGCGTAGATGCATATTCATTACGCGTGTCGGGAGGTGTAACACTCGTACTATATTGCCATGCATGTTATTGCCACCGTCAAGCCATCGTAAGACAAGATACACCGTGATAAGATTCGCTCAGGTCAGACTAGCCTGGACAAGCCATTGAGTAGTCACTATCGCACTGCTACATGCTAGCCTTGGATCCACTGTAGGTACTAGCTCGTTCTAGGTTGCATTAGGCAATCCCGAGCTTATGTGGATCCAGACTTTCAGGCACCAAACATGAAGATGTTGGGACTTCACACAGGTAGACTAAATAGACATTGGATACCTAGCTTGTTCATTGTGGATTTAAATTTCTCGGGCAATGTAGTTTACATATGTAGTGAGCAAATGTCAAGAAGTAATAATGCAAAGACTGCATGTTTTCACGACGATTTCAGGTCTGCGTCTACGGCATGACGATTTTCTCAAATTATACTTGCTTTCAAACGAGGGTTACTAAACTTTTGAAAACAAATCTTGCTTATCAAAACTTGCTGACCCACTCACCGTTTATGCTTGCGCCAGTTAGGCTGGGAGCCTTGCGACGTCGATGGCGCGGTGGTATGACGATGTAGGGATTCTTATACGTTTGTATAAATTTGTATCCATTATTCTACTCATACTTATTATTCTTTTAATTCTTCCGCCCGCACTTTCCGTGCACTCTGACTACTATTTAATTCAATTCGAATTCTTTATTCTCTAATTTTCTTTTTGGCTTTCGTCACGCTAACGCGTGTCGGCCAGCACTTCCGACACCTGGCTCGTCCGGGATCGGGATGTGTCATGAATTTAAAAAATAATTTTCTTTTTTAAAGTTATATGAACTTAAATAGTCATTTCATATCAAGGTATATAAGTTATTTAATGATAAATTTTTATGTAATGTGTATTGCTAATTAAAAAACCCTTAAACAATTTCATATTTTATTAATTTTTTGTATAGATGATCTTTACAATGTCATTTATAACATGAACAATTTCAATTATAAACACAAAATTCTATTAATCAGTCACAAAATGTTTTCATTAGAAATTCGTAATTCTAATTTTAATTGTTGGGTTTTTATCACAAATGGTCTCTTATCTTTTACCAACTCATCAGTTTGGTCATTTATATTTTAAACTCATCAATTTTGTCTCTTATCTATTATCTCACTTATCAATGTAGTCCTTACTATTAAATTCTGCTAAAAATTTTGTTACAGCGCTTGTATGCCAATGTGTGGGACACACAAGGCCAATTACATTATGTCATGTGGATTATTTAAAGAATCCAAAATTAAAAATTATGAAAGTTCTAAAAACTATAAAATTAAAAGCAGAAAAATAAGATAATTAAGTAAAATATTAAAAAACAAACTCAACAGCACCCATCAGGGCCATCTCTGCCACCGCCCCGCCACTAGCCACCCTCGGCTCTCCCGCACCACTACAGCACCCACCCACCCAGGCCATCACTCATTCACTCTCTCTCTCTATCTCTCTCAAATCTTCCCTCACCTCCCACACCCTACTTCTCTGTCTTCCTTGCCTCACCACTCCACCGTCACTCCCACCCAAACCAGAAATCACAACCCCCCAGATTACCCCAATCCCCCGCCTCTTAAACTCTTTTTTTTTTTTTTTTTACTATTATTTGATTTAAGTTTTCCTTTTTAATGTTTAATTTGTATGGTTTTGTAAAACAACTTAAATGATAGGACCTTCCTTTCGGCTGGGTTTGTTGAGGAAATGCAGAGCTGAGTGGGGGGATGTGGCGGGGGGAGATGGCAGAGGGGGTAGGGAAATGCGGGTGGGTTCTTTCTTTTTTGCTGGGTTTATCTTTTATCTTTTATCTTTATTTTTTTTGTTTATACAAAAAATTGATTCTTTATCCACTTGGCATCAATTAATTGGCCCCGGACTGTACATGGGTGCCACATCAATACACTAACAGATTTTTTAATAGTATTAAACAGCAAGGATAACATTGATGACTCAAGAGATAATGGATGAAATTGATAAGTTTATAACATAAATGACCAAACTAATGATTTGATAAAAGATAAAGGACAATTTATGGTAAAAACCTTTAATTGTTTGGGGGGTTTCGTTAAAGATGTGCATTTCAAGGCAGGTGGGCAACTATATATAAAAGAACACATAAAAGCCCATGCCTACCCAAATTTGAGAAAACATCTTATATAAAACGGGTTCAACGCCACGTGGCGTCCCAATTCAATACTATATTGTCATGTGAAGAAAAAATTGCACTTGATAGTGTATTATTAGATACGAGACATCACGTGACGGTGAACTCATTCCATGTAAATTTTTTTTCCTAATTTAAGGCAGGGCCCAGTGGTTAGTTATCCATTTTTAAGTTATTTGATTGTGCAAGCATGAGGATTGTGACTTGAGGTAGCATTTATCAGGGCAGATATGCATTCTTATCGTTCCGCTGTTTTCTTGATTTGGACAATGGACACCTCTCATATCTTCCCCATTCTTCCTATATATTGTATTTTTGTAGGATTTACTCAATCATACTAATTGAAATTGAATCCGTCATGAATGACTACAATGCTTACAAATAATTTTACTATCATTTTACAGTTAAATATGTTATAATGACATTCAAAGAGTATATATGACCATGAAATGATAATAGTACTAAGTACTTATTGTTGCCAGTTTCAAAATTGTGAGACTACTCAATTGAATGGAATTGCAAATATGAAGTACATAATCAAGGGTTATCACTCACTTAAATTGTAACCTCAAAAACATTGAAGCCATGACAATGATGTTCCCAGCATGCATGTGAAACTTACTAAAGGACAATGAGATTCACGTGAATATTGTGAAAAAAAATATATGGTTTTGTATGGTGTGCAATGGACAAGTGTGGGTTCACTACTAAGTCCGAATCAGCACCAAATTCTTATGTGATGGTTGATGGATAGATTTTTTATTTAAAATATTATTTAAATAGATGGTCTCTCTAGCATCATCCATTATTTTAACGTTATTATCTTGAGTGAAATTAGGTCCAATAATTTCAAAAAGTATCGGAGTTATTAGGAATGAGTCACTTACTCTAACTTGTATACTATTGTGATATTTTTTTTAAAAGTGAGTTTATTGTGAGAATAAACTATCAACATAAAAATCTACATCGCTTTCGAACCGAGTTTATTCATTGCTATTACATCCACATTAGCGACTTGTATCAAGCCATACAATCGTAACACGGTATAACTTATCCATATAAAGTTCACTAACCGTGCTTACATATGCTTGTCTCTAGCTTACAAGACTTATTGGGTCCTAATTAATCAATGTCTATATTATCTTGTACAATTTAGCGATTCAAGAACTTCGCCAAGTTTTTAAGGCTCGCTTGACACTGCTTGTGAGAAAATATTTGTGCTCATATGCAAGAAGTGCTCATATTAAAAATACGTCAAAATTATTATTAGAAATTTAGGCGCTTATTCAGAAAGCGTTTACACGACTTGCAAAACGTTTTTAAGTTGTTTTGCTAAACGTATCATGAAGCACTTTTAACTAGGGCTAGACTTGGCCAATAACTGAACTCGAGATGCCGAAACTGAAAACGGAGCCAACTACTTCGTTTGAGCCATTTTTTATGCCAACACCGCCCCGCAGACAAGCCAAACCGATCACGTCAATCAGCCGACTTCGACGGTGCAGTTTGGCCGGCCGCCGGGTTTGTTGCTTAGAAGAGAGATTGAGGCCTTCAAAGGAAACCCATAACTAAATGGGCTCACTCCTGACATGGGCCTCCAACAGAAAACAATGACAAATGTCCAAAGTGCAAATACATCATTTGGAAACAAAAACACATGTACAAAAGCAAAATGAGAACAATGCCACGTGTCACCAATGAAAACCCCTACAACCTTATCCCACATCAAAATCTAATCTTCCAAGTCATCCAATTCCCTGATCCAATATCCAAAAATTAACCAACCATTTCCCTTCACATATCACACAAACAAGTCACATATCCAAAACCCAATTTTCCTCAGCTCACATTCTACACCACACTTCGGACAATCACAAAGAGAGTGAGAGTGAAGGAAATGGCCTCCACTGCATGCTTTTTGCACCACCATGCACTCACTACCGCGGCTTCCGCCCGGTCCTCATCGTCGTCACAGCGCCAAGTGGTGAACATCAACAAGCACAACCAGGTTGTGATCTGCCGGGCCCAGAAGCAGGCCGCCTGCCAGGAAGAAGAGAGCGGTGCTAACGTCTCACGGCGGTTGGCTCTCACAGTCCTCATCGGTGCTGCAGCCCTTGGCTCCAAGGTTGCCCCTGCTGATGCAGCTTATGGAGAATCCGGTATACAACCACACTCACTCACCCTTACTTACGAAATGTTCTCTTTGTCAGATAGTCTAGTTAACATACGAGATGTTCTCTTGTCAGACAATCTTCTCAATACGAACAATTAAATTGACAGTTTCACAACATGTCAATACGAACAATTAAATTGACAGTTTCACAACATAACATGCTGCATGTATAATGTGATCATTCTTCCATACGATCAAAGGTGACTTATGATTATGATTATATGCACATGCAGCCAATGTCTTCGGAAAGCCAAAGTCGAACACAGACTTCTTGCCATACGTTGGAGAGGGATTCAAGCTGTCCATTCCTGCAAAATGGAACCCTAGCAAAGAGGTTGAGTACCCCGGTCAAGTTCTTAGGTACGAGGACAACTTCGACACCACCAGCAACCTGGCCGTCACAATCACCCCAACCGACAAGAAGTCCATCGCCGACTATGGCTCCCCCGCGGACTTCCTCACTCAGGTGTGCTAGCTTCTCCTTCTTTCCGATGACAATGTGAAATATGTTCCAATTTCATCATTATATGTACTGCCAATTTGCTAACAATTCAGTTTTGATGTCGGTTTTTTTCTAGGTGGACTACTTGCTAGGCAAACAAGCCTACTCTGGCAAGACTGATTCCGAGGTAATTCGTTGTAAAATAATGCTAAAGTCCCCAAATTTGTTCACTAAATAACGTGTCAGTATAGTATACATCACTATTGGCCTATAAGATGTAAATGAGGTTCAGATTTGAACAAATGAAATATGTCACATCATTTGACGAATAAAACTAGGTGACCCTAAAAATACTCAATAGAAAAGCACAATGGTGGCAACTGTGTGAGTTCTTATGGAATTCGAATTTGAATATGGTATAGGGTGGTTTCGACTCGGGCGCCGTGGCCACAGCCAACATATTGGAAAGTTCTAGCCAAGTGATTGACGGAAAGCAGTACTACTATATATCTGTGTTGACAAGGACAGCCGACGGAGACGAAGGAGGCAAGCACCAGCTTATCACAGCCACCGTGAAAGACGGGAAGCTCTACATTCTAAAGGCTCAAGCCGGAGACAAGAGGTGGTTCAAGGGAGCAAGGAAGTTTGTGGAGAACACTGCATCTTCTTTCAGTGTTGCCTAAGAATTTATTTGAGAGGGTTTGTATATGTAAATCACCTTAAGATTGTGAATTGTCTTTGAGCTCTCTAGTTTTTTTCTTTTTCTTTTCTCCTCCAAGTGTTTCAGAGTTGGTTATAATTGAGGAAATGGTTGAGCATATATAATTGTTTTATGGTATTAGGAGAAGGTCCATTTTTCTTACTGCTTGTTTAAGTCAAAGAGATTACAGACCTCCAACTCAAGTGGTTAAAAGCGTTTCTCCTCGAACGCTAGAGTTTTTCTGTTCGGTTCTATTGTTTGTATCATTATGAAACTAAAGAGATTCAGAGCAGTTTTGAACAAACCAGACAGTAATTCCTATTCCTCTGAATGCATTGGAATCCCTTATTTAACACACAGAGAGATAGTACGAAAAATTCTTAGTGCTACGCATAATCAGGTGCTACAAGATGATGGACGACTGAAATTGATACATGTTTTATCTAATGGTTGACATTAATTAAAAAAAATAAAAAGTGGTTATATTCAATAGTACAAAGTACTAGGGCAAATACCCGAGAAAGTAATGAATAAGGCACAAACGTAACTCTATTATAGAGGAAGCTTGCATCACAAGATTGCACCCATTCAATTAGGGTTTACCTCTACAGCGAAAACTACTCGATTTGTGATGAATGCACAAGTCCTAACTAGCTTTTGAAATCGAATGTTTTTCCATCCCGTCTACGGGGCACGCTACCGAAGAACGTATAACCAATTTGCCCAAGGCAATTTCTCATGCACATAAGTTCAAAATTTGATCGAAAGAAAAAGAATCAAGATAATAAAATGAAATAGTAAATTTATTAATATTGCTGCACAATCCACATGCTTGTTTGACATGAATGTCTGATTTTTCGACGATGATAAAGGTATTTACATAAAAGCAATGGTCAGACAAAGAAATTAAAACCAGAGATTAGCCTTTTCAAGTCTTTTTTCATGTTCCGCCATTGCAATAGCCATTGCTGTGTGCACCCCTGTGCTTCACTTTTTGCTCGCTTAGGCCCCATATCCGAATTGTACGGTCATCACTGGCAGAGGCGAACATGTGCGGGTTTGCTGGATTCCAGCTGACACAATTAACAGCTCCAGAATGACCCGGCAATGCCTCTATCAGCTCCCCCGAGCCTCTGTGCCATACATAAACCTGCAGTGTGAAACCATCAATTAGCACTCTGAAAGGGAAATGACAAGTTTTCTTCAAAACATTTATGTACAAGTCCTCCTGCGATGTCCTCTTAATGCCATTGATCATGTTGATCTCACCGTACAGTGACAGTCCGAGATGATCCACAACATCCCGCAATGCGCAAAGACATGAAT
Source organism: Gillenia trifoliata (assembly GCA_018257905.1). NCBI lineage: Eukaryota > Viridiplantae > Streptophyta > Magnoliopsida > Rosales > Rosaceae > Gillenia > Gillenia trifoliata. The sequence continues at coordinate 11,691,152 of CM031082.1, forward strand.
GAACATATATCCAACAAAAAAGAATGGATTAAACTAACAAATAAATGTTTGCGTTTTTAATTTAGCCTCTATGCCCTGGCACTGAGCAACTAAAGTGGTTCAACCCTCAATGTAAACAATACACACGAAAGTAAAAAAATAAACGAGAAGCCAGTCCCATCTGTCATTAATGAAACTGCATCAACTAAACTACACTAACGATAATATCTTATAATCACAAAACAGCAGGATATAAGACATATAACTAATAATAGATTTAAACAAGAACATACGTATGGCTCTTAAGTGATATGTCCAGACATGAACCTGATATTAATTATACGACATTGACGCTATTCAAAAGAAAATATAAGCAAAAATAATGCTTCAGCATCATTCTTTTAGTTCTGCTTATAAACTAAAAGCAAAGAGAGCTCAGGATGTAACAAAATTCTTTACCTGTGAATCCTCACTACCGCTAGCAACAAAAGCTTCTTCAAGTCCACCAAAACAAGACCTGATAACAAATCGGGTGCGTTTGTGACCTTTGTACTTAGCGACAAGCTTGATTTCACCTTCTATGTTCCAGAGATGGATTTCTTGGTTCAGAAGATTAACCAACAAGAACCTATTGTCTCTTGATAAAGAAAAAGAAGTTATAGTTTGATCTTCTTCAATTAATGTCTCAACTTTGGCTTCCCTGTCAAGGAGTAATATAGCATTATCTCTACAAGTACTTATAAGTTGCTTCCCATCACTAGTTATTTCCAAATCAGAGATTCTTAAAGTTCGTTGGCCTTTCCAACACTCCAGCTCCTTCCCATCTAACTCCCACATGCAGATACTCTTGTCGCTGACACCAGAGAATATACATTTCCCATTTGGAAACCATCCACAGGACACCAGACCAACACCAGGTTTTTCATAAACATGGAGACATTCACCAGAGGAAACATCCCAACGCCGGACCGCCTCCTCCACTCCACAGGTGAGGAGCTGATGGTCATCAGGACTCCATGAAACTGAGGAAACAGGTTTCTGGTGACCAGATAATCTATGCTTTAAAGAAACCCCACCATTCACATCAACCTATACCCCAACAAGAAGAAAATTAGGGTATAAAACTTCTCAGATAAATAGGATCAAAATAAAAGACAAAAAGAAAGCGGTATAACATTAAATAAGAATTACATGCAGAATTCTCCAACGTAACTGATGTTTTCTTTTAAACGTTTTGTATTGCAACAATGTAAACCATGCATATGTTAGCCTGGATTTGAGTTCAGATAGAAATTGAGCATGCCAAGCCACAGCCCAACCCAACACACAGTGAAAATTGCCAGTATTTTATGCGTGTTCCATGTTATTTTCTTCTTTATGCAACATATCTCTGAATGCATACGTTATGTATTTATCCCAAATGTATATAATCCAACCTCAAAGATTCTCCCAACCAAGATGAGGTTATGTAGGTCATAAACAGAAATAGTTGAGGATACAAATCCTTATCTCACTGCCATTAGTTGGAAAAGTGTCATCTAAAACTGCAGATACACACACAATTATATTGCTAATGTTTCATGCATTAATGGAGAAGCTGAAATGTTTTATGCACTTACAAACAATTTAAGCCAGGGCACCATATAATGAGTATATATTTGATATTTCATGAAATAGAAACAAAGTATGCAACAGTGTGAAAAGAGATGGAAGGCCAACTGGAAACTTCCATGCAAACAATATATGTGAAGAAGGAAGCAGCAATGAGTGGTCAATTTCTATTTAAGACAGCCTTTATAGATGCACTCAAATACATTGATAGAAATCAAATTTTACCGATTGCTTAAACAATTAAAAATATAACCGGAGAAGAGGCAGCACACATAAGATTAAGAGATAGTTCCATATGATATTAAAGTTACCTCCCATATGATTGCTGATCGATCACTTGATGATGAAGCTAAGTACTTCCCATTGTGTGAAAATTGCAGAAACCAGACTTCATCATTGTGTGCCTGTAATATCTGCAAAATCAGAAGTGATAAGAAAGATATAGAATAAACATACGACTAATATGTAAAATCAAATTCAGAGTAGCATTTACAAATGTAAGAGTCGGTAATCTAGATTCTAGACAAGGTAAATAACATATCTACAACAAAAGCATAATAAAAGAGTAACCATGAGAGAGAGAGATTAATTTTCATTAACATAGCAAGTCATGGAACCAGAAGTTGGCAATAATGTAGACCAATAGAATAAAAAATCAAGTCAATAAAGATGGTATCAAACATAGATTAAGCGGTGCCAGTAACAGAAGCACTTCGATACAATGTCAAAAATCCATGGGTTGCATGTTCTATTAAATTTTAAAGGCTTATGCACTGTAATTGAGCCATTTTATGTTGTTTTGAAGTTCGGATATGTCAGGTATGTTTCAAATTCACGTACTCAGAGCAAACCCATACTCGTTTTACCACGACCAAGAAAAGAGCGAGAAACAAAGGAGGGGGAGACTCAGATACTCCTTGCCATGAAAACATATTATTCAACACCAGTTTTGTCAAAGAATGCTACCAAGTTCCACATGTCCAATCTGTTCATTTAACTGATTGTTTTGCCTTCCCCATCCACAATTCCACAAGTCCTACATTCCGATAATCAACTACTTACTGCTTATCGCAGTATTCATGTTTGAAACTCCTCCACTAATTGATTCTATCTACATGTGGTGGGCTAGAAATGAATTGCTGACTTTGAATAATTTTCTGATAAACTGTTTTGGAATTTATCTTTTCCCTGGCCCTATCTGTACCCTATACCGTTGTTTCAATCACGGATTCACATCCCTAGGTTACTGTGACATACCAAGTGTACCAAGAGCAAAGTACTTTGAACCATCTCTCTCTTATCTAAAAACTAACTTCCAATGACATTTTTCCAAGATTTGGCCCCTATCATGAAACAATGTATTTCAATTACCATAAAAGATTGGAAAATGCAACTCAGGCTTTACAGTTTTACCCATGTGCTGAACAGAATACACACACCTTCTGAAATTGTCCACCAATTATACTCATGGTTTCTGAAATGCCAAGGATAATACCACATAATGTTTACTGACTCCCTTCCACTTTCTATTAGGTCAAACTAATCAGAAGGACCAAAAGAACAAGACTGAGAAGAATCATCTAACTTATCAAACAGAGAAGTTAGTCTCTTCTCACAGTCCATAAAACCCCTGATAAACCAAGACTGATTAAATAATCTTAGCTTACCCTAGATTGTGATCCATTCAAAAATATTACTTAACTTCGAGAGTTTAAGATCAGATAACTCAGATCACAATAAATAAAGAACAAGATTTCCATACACCATATTATATATGACCAGATAAGTAAACTTGATAAGTACACAAAGCTCTATTAAAGCTTCAACCAAATCTTGTTCCAACCTGTAACGTTTGAGAAGGAATCTGCTCTCTCCCACACTGATGATCAGTGTACAATGACATTTCCTCGTTCAAGGTGTTGTGAAAAATGCAAGCATCACGTTGTAAGACAAGGGCCTGCTCAACCAAATGTTCCAACCGTCTGTCAAGTATCATGACTGTTGGGGGAAGCAGTTTCTGCAAGTCCTCCAGTAACTTTGACCGAGACTTGGCCCGCACAATGTTCTTACCAGGAGTCCCACCAAATGAAGGAGAAACTATGCATGAAGAAAGCTCACGAACTCTACTACTATTGATGCAGAGAGGTACAATCTCAGTCCTCAATGTCTTCAATGCATCCATGTCTTTTTCCTCATCTAGAAGTTCAAAGAACTTCTGCTCCAATATCATAAAGGAAGCTGATTTAGCAATGTTTTCATCGGATAGACCAATTTTTTGCAATGTGTCAACACTTCCATCCCAATTTCCATCCAGAATTTGCTGCATAAAGAGATTTACCACAGAAGAATGCAACGGTATCCCAGACTCTTCTTCCAAATGAGCACCACTTTTCTTATAGCCAAGAGAATATAGTGCCTTAGCTATTAGTCGGACAAATTCCACCCTCTTAATAACTCCTTTTGAGCCAACAACCTCTTCGTCCCCTTCAGATGGTAGGGGCCGAGCCATCAAGTCTCTTGAAGAGCCAGCTACAGGACCTGCACAAGATGAACCGTTGGAAAGTCCTCTCAATTCACCAGCGGATAATTTCATGCGTTTTGTAGCTGGTTCTTCATCACCCACACCTCCCATGAAATGTGCACCTCAGCCCATATATTATTACAACGGTAGAGAAACAAGAGGCAGGTATTTTCAAACAGCCAGTTAGAGACAAGAAACAAATTCCTGCATTCAGTAAAAAATGGTAATTAATATCTAAAGACTAAAGTCTAACTATCAAAACACCAACATCTCAAAGTTGAGTACACAAAAGAAAGAACCCAATCATACAAAATCTACCTTCTACTGAAACCAAGAGGACGTGTAAGATTATAATTAAACTGAAGCTAAATTCTGAAATGTAACTTCATGTTACAGTTTCAGCATTTCCCAACTAAATCAATATTGGAAGAGGAATATTAATAATTCCGGTTTACACCACTGAAATTCATTCTGATTATCCAGTACATACACAAAAGCAACCAATCTTACAAACTGACAACAGAAAAGAAGTAAAGAAATCAAATAGTAACATGATTAAGTTATAAGAAAGAAAATGCCCTTCCAAATAGACCATTAAAAGCCTCTATACAAGATGGATTGTAACTAGAATCACTAAATTTTTTCCCACAAATGACCGAAAATTTACAATTTCAGCAAGTCCATTCAATGACTTCAAGGCTGAGTCAAAGATAAAATCATCAATTGAACGATCCACGTTCTAAGATCGATAATGTACATCAATCATCAAACTACTGATACCATGAATCGTGAAGAGCTTAACAAGAAGACACTACAGTGATGATATACCATTTAAGGAAACAGAATCAGTCCTGTTTCAGTCCATAATATGCTCAAGAAAAGCTAACATTTACCAAGAAAGGGAAAGACAACGTTTTTAACACCTAAAAAACCACATCTTAGTGATAATAGATCAGAACCCACATCAGAAACAATCAAAAGTAGCAGAATCCTACTATCTTAGCAATCAAAACAAACCAAAACATGAAATCTGACCTCGAAAACAACGAAATGAAAAAACATATGAACACATAAGAACAAAAACCCAATAAGTTCAGCAAGAAATGAGAACCAACCAAGAGGATTAGAAGCCGTCACAAGATTATCCCAAATTTAGAAGCACAAACAAAGCAAAATCCAAGATACCCAGAAACCGATTCGGAGTTTGGGAACCGATTCCGATCAAAAGAAGAAGAACCCAATCCAGAAACACCCTCAGAATCCAAGAGATCAATGATGGGTATGAGGAAGAAAGGAGACCAAAGCATCAAAACCAAGACTTGCTTTTTCCCAATTGTCGGCACATTAAAAGTAATATCGGCGAGCAAGCAGCAGATTAATCCGATAATTATGAAAAATTATGTGAAAAAAAGAAAGAGCAGATTGCAGATTACAATGAATGCCAAATGGGTTATGGATTTGGGGATTTTGAAGGGATGAATAAAGTATATGGATATATCAGGTACCTTTGTCGTATAACACACTGGAGAGTTCCTCTTTTGCGTGGAGGAAACCACCTCAATGGGGTTATATTTGAGAGAGAGAGAGAGAGAGAGAGAGAGAGGAGTCTTGCAAGTTCTACTTGAGCAGCCTTCACAATCTTCACATTAGAGGCTTTTTTTTTTCCTAAACTGCAGATTTCCTGGCTTGGTTGTAGACCACAGTTCAAATTTGGGCCAGCGTCATTGTCAAATTTGCTGTGAGTTGGGCTGGGCTTCTAGGTTAACATATTAAATATTTTACATTATCTTTTATTTCTTTTAAAATCGACCGGTGAGATGATAATTGCATTAAATACATATAACTATTATAAACAAATCCTTTAATTTGATCATATTTGAACTCAACTACATTTTTTGGTTGATCAAATAGTGATATATGGAAGTCACTAAACAACTAAACACCATGCTCTAGACTCTAGTAATGTTCTTCTTTACTTTGATTTTTGAGTAGTGATTTCAAGTTCAACTTATATGAATAGTGACTCAAATACTTAATTCTTATGTTGTCCCATTGTATGGCTTGACCTATATATTTTTTGATGAATCTTCAAATCGAGTTTGTTGAATAATAAAAAATAAAAGTCTCAGCTTAAAAATTTGACTGAATTAAATATAGCTTGTTTATAACTGGATGACTGAACAATTTCTAAAACTTTAACATAAGAAACCTAATAAGTCACAATATGACTTTCACAATGTGTGAGTTATGGATTCCAACTATACCATCGATGAGATTCATTCATCAAAATCAAAGTATAAACATTGTGAGAAATATATTTGCACCTAGAGTATCAGGTGTGGAGAAATTAGTTTACAATTTTTTTTAGATATCTTTTTCCATCAAAATGCTTAAACTAAATATTTTTGTAAGTGGTATTTGTTAATTTGTCTCCCGAATTTGTCTAAAGCTGTTAATTTTCTTTATGAACTTTAATTTTAGCCAATTATCCCCTGAATTTTTATAATTAGCCAATTTACCCCCGTGATATTAGATTTTAAAATTTGTCATTCAATTTGTTCACATGGGCAACACATGACAAATGTTTGAGGGCAATAAGATAATTTTATCTCTAACGTGAACAAAAAATTATGTTTTTTTTCTCTTCTGCTAGTTGACTCCGTACATTTTTTATTTGAATTAGTCATGAGAGTCTAATTAATAGCTTCAAAGTATTGGCTTTGAGCCTAATTTACCAAAACAAAATTACGTGTTTGCCCTTATATAGTTGCTATGTATTGTCCATGTGACCAAGATAGATAAAAAATTAGATAAAAAATTTCAAAATCTAATGGCAGGAGAGAAATTGGCTATTTATAAAAGTTTAGAGAATAATTGACTAAAATTAAAATTTAAGAGGAAATTGACAAGTTTATATAAATTCAGAGAACAAATTGACAAATAATTCTTATTGTAAATAATTTTTTTATATGACAAGCAATATTCGATGTTAAGAACTCGGGGGCAGGTTTAGCTATGAGTCATAGCCCTATGACAAAATGAAGGGGTAGCGGCGCGCCCACCGCTTATATAAATCAAAGCATAAAAGTATATGCCGAAAAAGGGCAAAAGTGCAAAAATACAGCTAATTTACGAAACACACAGCCCCCCAACTCAAAACACCACCATTCGCAACCAGCAGCAGTCGCCAACTATTCAGGGCAGAGCCAGACGTCGATACCCCAACCTTCCACAACTCCACCGACTCTCTCTCTCTCTCTCTCTCTCTCTCTCCCTCTCTCTCTACCATCTTCTTCTTCCTTCTCGAGCCTTTGCATTTCTCAGGGCGCCAAAACTCAGACCCAGATTCGGAATTTAACGAACAGAGAAGCAAAAAAAGAAGAGGGCCGGAGCCGAAGGAAGCGAGAGAGATGGCGAAGAAGAAGAAACATTCTAAAATTGATGAACCCACAAAGAACCGATTACTTGACGCACTCCAGCGGTTCAACGCTTCAACTGATGAAGGTAAAGTTTTAATTTTTAATTTTTTTACTAAATTAAAGTTCCCGGGTTAAGCTGCGTGCTAATCATTTTTTCTTTTGCGATTGATTGTGTTTTAATCCTTGTTCGCTTCCGTTTCTTGGTGGGGTTTTGTGATTCGAAAATACCCAGTTTTTAATTTTGTTTTATTTTTTGAAATTAGGGTGCTTTTGATGTTTGTATGAATGTTTATTTATTTATTTTTTGAATAATATGGGAATGTGCTTGCAGTTTATACATTCGAGGCCGGTCTCTCGACCTTCGAACGGGCTTACGTGCATGAACAATGCAGGAGATGGAGTATGAAATCCAAGAGTAAAGGGTGAGTGTGCTTGTAGCTATGCCCTTTGTGATTGTTACAAAATGTGGTTTATTTCAATTCAAGAGAAGCTTACATGTTCCCATATTTTCGGGAACCGAAAGAGAGGAGGAAATTTTCGGCTTTCTTATCTGCACAGTTAGCCTTTTGGCCCTTTTCTACTTGTTTTACTGATAATGAACCTGAACTCCGTATAGGAAAGGGGAACATCGGTGTATCTCTGTTTACAAAATTAGAAAGAAGAACAGTGATGTACCAAATCTCACTTGCCTGACATTTTCCGAAGGCACAAAAGAAGTATTAAGTGATTTGTTCGTACGTTACCCACCGGGTGATGAAGTGGAGGGCTTAGAATTGTCTGGGAAAAGTGGTGATAAGAGTGAGAGTGCCCAGTGGAAGAGGGACAAAACGTTTCGCAAGCCTTTGATGAACAAGGAAGAAATTGCAAAGAAAGTGGAATCACTTGCTTCTAAAATAAAGAATAACGCTGACTTGAGAAAGGTTCTTCTGAGCTCACTGATGTTGTACCTATAATATCATTCTATGCAAATTTTAAGTCATATTTTCCAAAATAGTAGTCTCAGCATGACAAGGTTTTTGTGGCTTTATGCATGCAGATTTTTGAAGACAAGTCCAAGCTTCCGATTATATCCTACAAGGATGTCATTACATCGACTGTTGAATCTCACCAGGTTAATTTAAAAATTCACATACTTGGTGCTTTAAAAGTTATTAGCAATTTGTAAAAAAATAAGTTACTAGCTATGATCACATTAAGCATGACATTATTTTGGCATTCCCTAGTTTAAGTTAGATATGTGATGTTACCTTTCCTGAACATGATCGGGTCTGTTACTGGTTACTAGAATCCCTGTTTTGCCTACATCATTGAACCTTCATTCGATTTGAATGCATTTCTTACATAACATTTTGGGGCTTAATGTTTGTTCTATGTTTGAAAACAGGTCATTCTTATATCTGGTGAGACTGGGTGCGGAAAGACAACACAGGTTACTATTTCTTTGCTTTGTCTTCTTTATGGTATATTTATCACGTGTCCTGAACCTCTGTTTCAAAAAAATTTAATTTGATATCTTGTCTTTCTATTTAGGCCACTCACAAATTTCTCTGTGTTTTAGCAATGATGAGCAATGAAGTGTCTAGTTGTTTTAGAGCTTCATATGTTCATTTACTTTTTAGTAGGATTTTTGTTGAAATCAATCAGGGAGTTACAAAGATTGGAAAAAAAAATGAAGATAAGAAAAGCAACTAAGATCTTGATAAGTAAGGATGTTTTACTGTCTTAAGACATTTGTGGAGTGCATCTGTACTGCTCTTGCAAGAAAACCCTATTTGGTTTGTAAACTGATCATATAATAGCGAGATTTATATTCAGTCATGAGTTTGGAGGCAGGTTTAGCTGGTTTAGAACACTTAAGGAACATGAACAACTCTGTTAGCAGGATAACTATGAACTTGTAAATTTATATATCATGAGACATTTAGCATACATAGTTGTGGGATAAATGCTTAGACATTGATGCATGATAGGTGAAAATCCAAGGCGCCTCAATTTCTATATATGGTACAGTAAGCTACATTGAATATATGTGTATATATATATAATGTTAAACCTGAATCTGGCACACTTTTCATTGTTTGACCTGATTCTACAAAGGACTTTGGTCCTATTCATTTTTGGGTGATTGAATTGAACTTTGAACTTTGGATGACACGATCTAGGCATTGTGCCTCATCAGGGGGGGGGCACGTTGATCAAACCTTTTTTGGTGATGTGGGATTTGCCTCATTTATTAGTGACTGCTAAAAGGGATTGGGTTGATACTACTTGTATGACGTGGTTGGGTACTAGGGTGGAAGTTAATTCCTGAACTTTCAATATATGTTAAATGAATATGGAGGATCATGCTAACACTAATTGGGTATTGAACCTATTGCTTTTGAAAGCTTGATGTTTCGATATGAGGGGTGTAGCTCGTTTGACATTTAGAGTCAACCCTATTTTTTCGTATTTCATTTTTGGTTGACTAACTTTTGAATTGTTTTTTCTCATATGATTACTAACTTTTACCTTCATGGAACTACCAATGTTGTTTTAGGAACTACTGATTACATGTATAAGTTGTGGTTTGTTAGGTTTTAGGTGTATATACTGATTATTAGGGGACTAAATGGGATATAAGTCTTGATGAATGATACATGTTGGCTAATTGACACTGAGCCTTCAGTTCAGTGGTTAAAATAAAATTACTATTAAAAAAGAAATCTCTTGGTGTTTGTCTAGATGAGCCATAGTGATGACAAAACAATGTAAGCCAGTAGGGGTTGCTTGTTAGAACTATGGGGAGATTAGTAATATAAAGGTCTTAAATTGAGTAGGACAAAAGTTACTATATTTAGTTAGGAATACAATAGGATTAAAACAGGCTCTTTTTTAAATGTTACAGCCTAGATACTTCTAAACTGGCACTTATAATATTGTGGCTAATAAATTCTCAGGCTACCTGAAAATCTGATACATACAAGTAGAGTTTGTTGGATAAAGGGAAGATGTCTATGTAGGGTGTTTTGTGATCAAGGAACACCTAGTAAATTGCATGGGGATGAGTGCCTACACTTATGACATATTTTGGTTGATGTAACTGTTATAAAACCTGCTCCCGTGGCAAAATTGCTACATTTACTTTGCAAACTTCTATACTAACCTCAGTGCATGTCCTTATCTGGAGTAAAAATTTATCAAGATTTTGAATGCTTATTTAGTGAATAGCATTTCAAAAAAGGAGAGTTGGAGTATCGAGACTTAAACCATGTTTGTGGATGTGCATTTTCAAGAGTGCAATAATCATGTTATTATTAGGAGTTAAAATCTTGCTCAGGTTCTTATACTCATTGGATTAATCTGTTTCTATGATAAGCTTCAGTAGTTACCTTGTGTTGATCAGTAATTTGAAGATGTATATGACATGCTTTTAACATTTCTTTGATGTTACCTTTACACTGCACACTAGTTTTTTCTGCTTAATATACCGTAGCATTGATATTTTTATGAAGGTACTTTATTATTATTACTTTCTGTGATTATATTTGACAGTGTGTTTGTTTAAAATGTGGTTCAGGTCCCACAATTTATTTTGGACCACATGTGGGGCAAGGGTGAGGCATGTAAAATAGTGTGTACTCAACCTCGACGTATCTCAGCCACATCAGGTTGACACTAGACCCCCTTTTTTCTGCATACAGAACTTTTAGGTCCTTTTTATTTGATGTATCCTTTTCTATTCTCATTGTAAATTACAAAAAATTCAATTCTTTGTATTTTGGTGTCCAGTTGCTGAGAGAATCTCTCACGAAAGAGGAGAAAATGTCGGAGAGGATATTGGATACAAGGTAATGCTGCTCATGAGTTGTTTTGATGTGTAGTTTGTCTTTTATCTTATGAATGGCCATTTTGTCTTCCATTCTTGTTAGAAGGAGAGTTATGGTTAGCTGCCTCATATTCAGTTTATGTATATGTACTAGACATGACTGTCCCTAGGGAACAAGATGCTCCTGAGTTTTGCAAGTCATTAGTCAGTAATCTGGAGAGTTTGAACAAATTAATCTTTTTCATTGGAAAAAGGGCAGAACTTGTGAACACTTTTGTTGGGTGTTTTTGGTTGGTCTGATTGTCAATATGTAAAGTTGGTTGGTTGTGTTATATTCTGTTATTTGGTATTAAATATATTCTTGGGGTTTATATCAAACCAGGGAAGGTTATATTCCTTGTGATTATACATTTCTGTGTGGAAGTATGCGTGGGGTCTATTAGATTCCAAGTCCCATCTATCTTGTCTAATAGGATTTTCAAACTACTTATAACTTGTGACTAATTAACCTGTGTATTTTTGGCAATGATAGATACGGTTGGAAAGTAAAGCCGGGAGGCACTCATCAATTGTTTTCTGCACAAATGGAATTTTATTGAGGATGCTAGTTTCCAGAGGTGCTGGTAGTTCAAAAGCAGATGCCTCAAACAAAGAAACCGAGCATACTCTTGCTGACATAACTCACCTTATTGTGGTACTTGTACTTTCTTCATGGGGATTCTTTAATATCTTTCTGTAACCTAGGAACAGATTCTTGTAATTAGATTATAGGGCTGGAAGGTTCATATTTGCAGTCATTCATTTGTATTAGGGCATATGCTGTGAACTTATTTTATCGATACCAGTTTGAACATATGCTCTCATTTATGCTTCCTTGTTTGTGTTATTGTGGATTGTAATTACAATGACCAGTGTTTATTCTGTAGGATGAAATTCATGAAAGGGATCGCTACGCTGATTTGATGCTAGCAATTATCAGGTATCTCTACAAATTATCGATTTATCACCATTGAGTTGTTTGCTTGTGTTAATTAACCTCGATGTTTGTATGCTTTTGGTTTGCTTAAGAGCTTAAATTAAAGTAACTTAAATTTGGGAAAAACCAAGTATGAGGAGCAATAATACTATCAAGTAGTCAAGTGGATAAATGTTTTAGCGAAGTGCTAGTGTATTGTAATTCATTACTGATGGACATTAACTTTAGAATGCACAGAACTTTTGCAAAGTTTATCAATCTGGAACTTTCTATTCTGATTTTTCTTTATTTCTTGGTTTTTTTTTTCTTTTTTCTGTGTGATTTATGTGCAGAGACATGCTTTCTTCACACCCTCATCTACATCTGGTTAGTTCAAACATGTCTTCTGTTTCTGTGATTCTCAGGATATTTGTACATTTCTCTTTTTGAGGAACTTGTATTAACTGGCAATCTACGGTCTCTTTCCTATAATTCTTAACCTAACAGATATTGATGAGTGCGACTGTTGATGCCGAACGATTTTCAAAATATTTTGGTGGCTGCCCAATTATCCGTGTTCCTGGGTTCACTTATCCTGTAAAATCTCTTCCTCAGATAGTGGCTTGTCAATTTTCCGAAGAAAAAAAATATTGTGGTTTGCCAATATGTTCATCTTATGCTTCTTATGTTTTAATATCTTGGTACTTTCCTTTATTCAGGTTAAAAGTTTCTATCTGGAGGATGTACTTTCTATCCTGAAATCTGCAGAAGATAATCACATTGATAATACTGTAGTAGGTTTACAAACTGAAGACCCTGACTTAACCGAGGACGATAAGCTTGCTTTAGATGAAGCTATTAATTTAGCTTGGTCTAATGATGAGTTTGATCCCCTTCTAGAATTGGTTTCTACTGAAGGAACACGCAAAGTCTTTAATTACCAGCATTCTTTAACCGGACTTACGCCGTTAATGGTGTTTGCTGGAAAGGGTAGAACTGCAGATGTTTGCATGCTTCTATCTTTTGCTGCAGACTGCCAATTACTGGCCAGGGACGGAACAACCGCATTGGTGTTGGCTGAACGGGAAAACAAGCGAGAGACTGCTGAGATATTGAAAGAGCATATAGAAAATGCTCTTTCTAACTCTATGAAAGAAAAACTGTTACTTGATAAATATCTCCAATATTTCAATCCTGAAAATATTGATGTGGTTCTTATAGAGCAATTATTAAGAAAAATTTGTAATGATTCAAAAGATGGAGCCGTCCTAGTTTTCCTTCCAGGGTGGGATGATATAAATAAAACCCGGGAGAGATTACTTATGAACCCATATTTCAGAGATTCTTCAAAGTTTCTGATAATAGCTCTACATTCAATGGTTCCATCTTTTGAACAAAAGAAGGTCTTCAAACGCCCCCCTCAAGGTTGCCGTAAAATTGTTCTTTCAACTAATATGGCTGAAACTGCCATCACCATAGATGATGTTGTTTATGTTATAGACACTGGTCGTATGAAAGAAAAAAATTATGATCCTTATAGTAATGTATCAACTCTTCAATCTTCTTGGGTGTCAAAGGCAAATGCCAAGCAGCGAGAGGGCCGAGCAGGCCGTTGCCAGCCTGGAATCTGTTATCATCTCTATTCTAAACTTCGAGAAGCTTCATTGCCAAAATTTCAGGAGCCTGAGATTAAAAGAATGCCAATTGAGGAGCTCTGTCTTCAGGTAACCTTTGTGCTTATTTTTTAAACCTCTTTGAATCATGTTTATGTACTGCATTCTATCAGTTCTCTGTTACTGTATCAGTAGAGAGTCTACGTGCGTGAAGAAAATACTTTTGCCCAAATGGTTGCATCGTTCTACTGTTGATGTGTTGAAGTTCCACATAATTGTTATTCCCTTCCTCCTACCCCTTTCCAAAAAATTCCACTTACAAAGAAATTAGCAAAATGACGAGTTGTGTGATCATAAATAAGAATGATAGGCATGTCCGTGTGTCATACATAGGTGGGATGTTTTGCAATTGTTGAGTTATGTTTTAGTCATTTCTGTTCTTTGTTTTCTTGCATGTTGCAAGTATTAACACACAATCCAAAATGAAATGCATCATATGTGGTAGTAATGTTCGAAGCAATAAGAGAAGAAGTGTTGTTTAAAATAGTATATTTGCATGGTTTTGTAACATAAGAGAAGAGCTTTTATGATGTATTAAAGCTTTGCGAGATTTTGGTTCTGGTTGACAGGTGAAGTTACTCAATCCAGAATGCAAGGTAGAAGAATTCTTGCGCAAGACATTGGATCCTCCACATGCAGAGACCATACGGAATGCAGTTTCTGTTCTTCAAGATATTGGGGCTCTGTCGCTCGATGAGAAACTCACAGATCTTGGAGAGAAGCTAGGCACTCTACCTGTTCATCCATTGACAAGCAGGATGCTTTTCTTTGCAATACTGATGAACTGTCTAGACCCAGCTTTGACTCTGGCATGTGCTTCTGACTACAAGGATCCATTTGCCCTGCCTATGTTACCTGATGAAAGGAAGAGAGCTGCTGCTGCTAAATTCGAACTTGCTTCATTGTATGGTGGGCTTAGTGATCAGCTAGCAGTCATTGCAGCATTTGACTGCTGGAAGGCTGCAAAAGAAAGGGGTGAAGAGAGAGATTTCTGTTCTCGATACTCTGTGTCTTCAAGTACGATGCACATGCTATCTGGTATGCGTGGGCAGCTCCAAAAGGAGCTAATTCGGCATGGGTTTATTCCCGAGGATGTGTCAAGATGTAGCTTGAATGCAAGAAACCCAGGTATACTCCGTGCTGTTCTTGTGGCCGGTTTGTATCCAATGGTGGGTAGATTGCTTCCTCCTCTCAAGAATGGGAAACGAACTTTTGTAGAGACTGCTAGTGGTGGTAATGTTTATTTGCACGTTCACTCCATTAACACTAAGTTATCATACAAGGAAAATCCTCGGGAACGTCCATTGATTGTTTATGATGAGGTAACTCGCGGGGATGGGGGTATGAACATACGGAACAGCACTATTGTAGCTCCGCTTCAGTTATTATTGCTTTCATCAGAAATTGCTGTTGCTCCAGCCGATGATGATGATGATGACAATGGCGAGGGGAGTGATGTGGATGACATAGAGGATGGAAGTGATGAAGATGTAATGGAAATAGATTGCAAGTCAGGTGGACAACGTGAGGAGAAAATTATGTCATCTCCTGATAAGTCAGTCAAAGTTATTGTCGATCGATGGCTTCATTTTGGGTCCAAAGCTCTTGATGTTGCTCAGATTTACTGCTTGAGAGAACGTCTATCTACAGCAATCTTATTCAAAGTACTTCCATTATTCTTACTTTTACAGCTAAAACTTTCCATCGCAATTTGCAGTACCGCGCAGTAATTCATTAAAATCCTGAAACCTTGTTGATTTTCTTTTTTGTCTGATTTTATGTTCACTGTTTTGTAGGTTACACATCCAAGGAAAGATTTGCCTCCTGGTCTCGGGGCCTCTGTTTATGCTATCGCCTGTGCTCTATCTATTGATGGTCTATCTGGGATCACATTGCCGGAGGAGCCTGTGGAGTCTCCGACTTCTGTGCTGGGGAGTCAAGCTTACTACTTACAATCTCTTGTGAGCGGTAACTCACATGACCAACACATCCTCCAACCACACCCGAAACCGAAACATAACAAAGGCCACAAACACCCGTGCTCCCTCAGACCACACATCCCCACACCACGCCAGAGTCATGAAGCATCATTTGTGAGCCATAACACAGACCAAAAACTCCCGTACTCTCTCAGACCATGCGAGGGGAATGGAACATCACTTGTGAGGCATAACGCGCACCAAGCACATGAGTCTGCGCATATGAGCCATGAGACACCCCAAACACACTTCAGACCACATGAGAGGCGTCCACCACAGGGTACTAGTGTACATGCCGCTAATGGAGCAATAAGTTCTTATGTGATGGGAAACGGAGCAGCAAACTTGAGTGATCCTTCAAGTCACAGCGCTGGACCACCGCTTGATTCAGCTTCCAAGACCGCACACCTGAAACCTCCACCAGAAGGTACTAGGTTACCTGGCATTAATGGAGCAGCAAAGTTGAGCGAGCCATTAAGTCAGACTGTCGGCCCTCCAGTTAATTCAACTTCGAGGAAGAAGCGTAGGAATGGCGCCGGGTAAGCGATGATTACTAATGAGTCTTAACTGTATGTTGTAGGCCGTTAGATGGGCGTAAGCTGGCCGCGTAGAAGAAGGCCTAGCAGTGGCGGGTACGGCGGATGTGATTATTGTTCAACTGAGGCAATTATGTGATGTAGCATGGGAAGTTGAATCTACAAGATTTCCAGCCACACTCGGATTCCCATTGCTCTCCTATTAGGCCCGTCTTTATGGATTCTGTCAAATTTTCTAGGATATGCATTATATGTTCAACACATTGATCGTTCAAAATCTCCCGAAATGTATTCCTCCGGGAAATTCTTATTTGCCTACATTTTCCTGCAAAAAATACAGAAATTGTATGAACGAAGACGCAAAAAGAACGCATCCGAACCCGCGCTTCGGATTTTATTGTCAGAAGATCGGTGAAAGCGAAAATGGTTTTGGTTTTGATCAACTCTAATAAGCTTATCAGTAACAAGCTGGAAGTGAAAATCTTGGTTAAACGTTTGCAAAGTTTAATGCTGCTAGAGGAAACCATGTAGTTCTTTTTTGGTTGAACGATATGGTCAATTTTGGTGGTTATCTTCCTCTTTGAACTGTAGCAATGCCAAACCCTACTTGTTGAGAGCAATTTACATGAAATGGGTTCACTGTCACGTGACGTTCAAATCTAATAATATATTGTCATGTGGAAAAAAAATTTGCACATGACAATTTATTATTGGACGAGAGACGCCACGGTGAATTCGTTACATGTAGGTCCTTCTCCTATTTATTGGACTATCAATGCACACGTCATCGATCGAGAACAAGTGGACTATTGCAACAAATTGGAAATAAAAACGTTTTATCTACTCTGATGAGAGAGAGGGAGGAGGGAGGGTTAGTGAAATGGTTACATCAAGAATCTTTCCGAGCCAACTGGCACCCTTGCTTATCCACTATAAAATAAACAAAACCGAAAATGCAACATTAACTTTATCACTAAGCATTTCAATCTTAGGAGAAAAACTTTTGAGGGATGCTCTAAGTGCATTATTTGTAGAGTGTCACCTGTAAAACACTGAATCTCTTGTATTTTAAATACATTTAACCTTACGCGTCACTCAGTATGAAAATTGATCTAGTCATACAGTTTAATTCGAAAACGAATAAATACTATACAAGATGAGGTAAACAAAAGAAACCAATGAAATTGGGATAAGCTTAATGATTAAGCTTTGTCCCCATTAGGATCAATACCAAAATAAAAACAACCCCAAATCATGTAAAATTTGCATCCCCTTGGAGATGGCAAAGGTCCTAGAAGATAAAAGAGGTAGAATTCCAATGTTAATTGCAATGAAAGGCCACCCGGGCACTGGCAAATCCACCCTGGCCCACTCCTTATCCTCCACCCTCAAACTCCCTCTTATCGACAAAGACGACGTGCGCGACAAGCTCCAAACTCTCCAATCCCACCCCCACCCCGCCGTCGCTTCCTCCCTGCTCAACGACACGTCGTACCGCGTCGTCTGGCAAATCGCGTCCACGCAGCTCCGCCTGGGCCTCAGCGTCATCGTGGACTCCCCTCTCTCCCGCAGGGCTCACCTCGAGCACCTGACCCAGTTGGCGTCGTCGTGCGGGGCCCGCGTTCTGGTCGTGGAGTGCAAGCCCAAGGACGAGGCCGAGTGGCGCAGGAGGCTCGAGCGCCGCGCTGTAGCGGAAGGTGGAGCCGGATGGCACAAGCCGTCCACGTGGCGGGATATGGAGAGGCTCTTGGATGGGTACGGCGGGTGCACGGAATATGATGTGGGCGATGTTCCCAAGGTGGTAGTAGATACTACGGCGGCTGTTGGATTCGAGGAGATCGTATCCAGTGTGGTTGAGTTCATTGAAGTTCACAGGGGACAGCGAATGAAAAATGAACACGAACGACTACAAATTATGAATTAGAATAATAGTTTAGGGAAAAATCTTGAGTGGTACGTACCATTCAATGGTACGACTATTGAATGGTTCAGATTAATTTGCAGTGGGGTCCAAATGAATCTTAACCATTTAACAGTACGTACCATTCAATGGTACGTACCACTGAAGTTGGACCCATAGTTTAGATCTCCTAGTACAAAAATTCTTGGGTGCTCTGGAGTACGGGGTACTTCGAAATTTTTAACCGTTGAATCTTGATTTTTATATTTTAAAACAAAAATTCAACGATTAAAAAACCCGGAGTACCCCGTACTCCAGGGTATGCAAGAAAGACTCCTCCTAATATGGCAATTATATGTAACATGTACAAATGTCTTTTCGTCTTCTGTAGCCTGTATGTACATATCCGAAGGAAGATATAACCTTTTAAATTGTGTTAGAAAAATGATTGCATGATTAATAATGACACCGAATCTGGACTCGTTTAATTATTATATGGTGCATTCACCATATTTAATTTAAAGTCTGTTCAATGTTTTTATTTAAGTTTTAAGTCATGGCTCATGTATGATCATTGATAAGGATTAGCCCATCCATGGAAGGTTGTTCCATGACCACATTAGTTAAAACTCCTCATCATGTATGGAATGAGGGATCTAGAAATTGAGAATTACTTCTAAATAGTGAAGAGTGTTTCTTCCTTCCATAAACTCTTATCTCTTTGGTGGATTCCTTAGAGTGGCGAGTTGTTTATCTTTGAGTGTTCACTTGTGTTTCTCCTTAATCTCCATTATTCGGTGTCAAATAGGTTGTTAGAGCTCTAATCGATCATGCCTGGGAGGTGTGGGCGACGTGGAGGCCGACAAGCTCGCCAGGACTCACCATATCGAGAGAGAGATTTGTGTGACATTGAAATGGAAGACCTAAGGAGACAAGTGCAGTAGCTCCAGCGGCGTCTTAAGCGCTACGAACCTCTGGAACCTGATGATCCCCGTCATGAAACGGAGAGTGATGTATCTGATGATGAGGAGGTGAAACTTTTTGGTGGTGATGATGATCGAGTCTCGAATAATGAGAACGATCGTAGGCGGCGACATTATTTTCAAAAAAACTTTGATATCAAAGTTGATATCTCAGAATTTGAAGGCAAGATGCAGCCTAAAGAATTCATGGATTGGCTCAATATTGTGGAGAGAGTATTTGATTACAAGGATGTGGCAGAAGATCGCAAGGTGAAACTAGTGGCTATCAAATTGAAGAAACATGCTTTAATTTGGTGGGAACATCTCAAGAAGCAGCGGGCTTGAGAAGGAAAAAGAAAAATTGTAACATGGGAAAAGATGAGAAGAGAATTGAAGAAGAAATTTCAACCAGAAAATTATCGGCAAGATTCTTTTCTTAAGTTTCAAAAATTCAAGCAATCTGTGGAGGAGTATACGGCATAATTTGATAAGCTCCGGATGCTTTGCGACATTGTTGAACCAAAGGAGCAGACCATTGCTTGTTATCTCGAGGGACTTCGCTCAGAAATTAGCAATATCATGCAACTCTAGCCCTATTAGACTTATAAAAATGTGGAGAAATTATCCTTAAAAGTTCAAAAGCAAATTAAGGAGGGACGTGGTAGTACCCTAATACATGAACGGAAAGAATTTAATACCAATCGAGCATCGGCATCCAATACCAAACCTGGTCCTGCTAAAAAAACAGATGCACCTGCAAAGACAACTCATAAGCAAGAAGTTTCAGCAAATTTGAGTCGTCTCGTTGCTTCAAGTGTCAAGGGTTTGGCCATCATGTAGTTGAGTACCCAAATCGCAGGATAGTTTCACTTGTAGAACAAGTTGGGGATGATTTCAACGAATATCCAAATCTAAATTTGGATGAAGCACCAAAGTTTGATGAAGAAATCACCTATGGTGACGAGGGAGAAAGCCTAGTAATTTGGAGAAGTTTAAACGCAACCTATGTGAAAGAAGACAATTGGCTTCACAATGATATCTTTCATACAAGGTGTACTTCTCATGGCAAGGTCTGTAATGTAATTATCGATGGGGGTAGCTGCTAAAATGTGGTAGCTACTACTATGGTGGAGAAGTTGTATATGAAAACAATGGACCACCCATGACCTTATAAGCTCTCTTGGCTGTGAGGTTAAAGTAAATAAAAGGTGTTTAATTCCATTTTTTATTGGAAAAAATTATAAAGATGAAGTGTGGAGTGATGTTATTCCCATAAATGCTTGTCATTTACTACTTGAGAGGCTATGAGAGTGATAGAAGAATTATACATGATGGGTTTAAAAACACATATTTTTTTTTAAAAGGATGGTGTTAAAATTGTTTTGGGCCATATGAAGATAGGGAACGATCCGAAGCTAAAGAAAGCAGAAGGGAATAATTTGTTGTCTAAATCTGATTTTCTTGTTTCTTTTGAAGAAACTCAAGAAACTTATGCGCTGGTTGTATTACAAGAGAATGGAGAGAATGTCGAAATTCCATTGGAGCTGCAACCTTTGCTTCATGAATTCAGAGATGTAATTCCAAAAGAAATCCCATTTGGTCTTCCACCAATGAGAGACATTTAACAATGCATTGACTTCGTTCTTGATGTTGCTATTCCTAATAAAGCAGCTTATAGGATGAATCGAAAAGAGTTTGAAGAACTTCAGAGGCAAGTTGATGAGTTGCTGAGTAAAGGGTTGATTAAGGAAAGCATGAGCCCTTGTGCTTTTCCCACACTCCTTGTACCAAAACAGAAAGAAGGAACATGACGCATGTGTACGGATAGTCGCGTGGTGAACAAGATAACCACCAAATACCATTTTCTCATGCCTTACCTTAATGATCTTCTTGATCAACTTCATGGTGCCACCATATTCTCAAAAATAGATTTGCCGAGTGGATATCATCAAATCCGTATGTGGCCCGGAGATGAATGGAAAATTGCATTCAAAACAAGGGATGGTTTGTATGAATGGATGGTAATGCCATTTGGATTATCTAATGCGCCCAGTACTTTTATGAGACTCATGAATCATGTTTTTAAATCTTTCATTGGTTGATTTGTGATTGTATACTTTGACGACATTCTTGTCTTCAACAAGGATCCAGATACACACATGGAGCATCTTCGTCAAGTGTTCAATGTTCTGAGAGAACAAAAGTTGTATGCTAACCTGAAGAAATATGAATTTTGGACTAATAAACTGGTTTTTCTAGGCTATGTCATTTCAGGTGAAGGCATTATGATGGATCCTAACAAGGTAAAAGCTATTACAAGCTGGCCTATTCCGAATTCAATTCAAGAAGTACAAAGCTTTCATGGCCTTGCTCTTTTTATCGTCAATTCATCAATGGATTCAGTACAATTGTGGCTCCAATTATTGAATGTTTGAAAAGGAGGAAATTTTAGTAAGCGCATAATTTAACCTTGAAAATGTTATCATTAGTATATGGTAAATAGGGATCGTTCTAATCCAATCCGAGGATTGAGGGTACACCTGTCAATAAAAATACAAAGTACATTATTTACAAAAATAAAATTAAGTATAAACATATTTTACAAAATAAAGGGGGGTTTTCTGTTTTAGATTTTCAAAAATTAAATGAAACAAAGAAAATAAAATATATAAACACAAGTACAAGAATGAAATGAAAGAAACAAAGATCAAAACCAATTCCATAATCAAATTCGATTCAACCCTACAATTGTTCATCTAAGTCATGAGAAATAAGTTAATCATGTGAAACATTCATAGTAAATGATTTCCCATATTTTACTTTCCTTAATTAATTAATCTAAATGAAAGCACCTAGATTAATTCTATTAAACATGCAATCAAAGTCTAGAAAGCTAGCTAATCAAAACATGTTTAATGCAATACACATAGAGAAAGGCTATCAACTTAAGTGCACAACCTAGTATGAATAAGTTCATCTATTTGCAATCATTTTCAATTGAATTCGACCTTTGTCCAAAGCCTTTACTACTTGTGATTTAGGTTCACAAAACTATTAGGTGAATCGTTTACCTAAATCTAGCACCAATTACATGTATATATCCTAAGTTGGCCACCAAAGAACATAAACATATAAAAGTTTTCTGTAAAGCAAATTCAATTGAACAATCTCACATAAGCAACTGAGAATCAAAATTATAAGAATCAAACTTTATTCAATCATAAGAATTCGAATTTAAACTTTGTTCTAACATCAATGTCAACTAGAAACAATTCCAACAGAAATCAAACAAGGTTACAAAGAAATAGAATGAATTACACCGTGGATGGAAGATGGAGATGGAGACTTGACGGTTGGATTCTTGAAGCTTGAAAGCAAGTCTTCAATGATGGATAATGGATGAATTGCTCACGGCTCCTTCTTCTCTTCTTCTTCCTTGCTTGAAATCTGTGGAATTGCCCTAGAGGATGGATAGAGGGAGAGAGAATTTTTTTTTTCTCAGAAATCTGTATGGCTGTATAGAATGGTCTCTCCCCTTTTTCTAACTGGCTGAATCATCCCCACTAATAGCTATTTATTGATGACTTTAAGTGAAAGAAAAATGGTTAAACAATTGTAACTCTTTGGGTGGCCCTTATGCCAATTACTCCCACTTACTCCTCATCTTTAATTTCATTTCCTCAGCTATTTGAATAGGTGTTTGCTGACTTGTTTTTGGCTGCATCCGTTTTGGCTGCCAGATTTATTGGGTTTATTGCTTTCATTGCAGTTACAAACTGCTCAGCATCTTCTGAGCCTTTTAGTGTTAAAACGGCCATAACTTCTTCTAGAAAATTGATATGGACAATCCGTGAAATGCTCCAAAAAATAGACATCTATAGCTTTCCAAGCATATAAGGCACGTTTTTTAATTCATTCTGAGCTGTTCACAACTTGCTTCCAAAGTCAGCTGCGCTGCACAGGCAGTTTTGACGAATCTGTTACTTAAAATCCACTTTGTGCTATTTTTCTTTTCTTTGCTTGACAGACCCTACAAAACACAAAAACAAAGTAAATAGCTCAAAAATATAAGGAACTAACTAAGAAAAGACAAGTAAATTTGATGTAAAATATACATAAATATGAGCTTGTCATAACCTAATTTCGAGCCAAAACTTCCCAACACTCTTAAATCGACTAAATGACTCAAAAAAGCAAGGATAAGGGCTAAACAATGCTTAGAATGAAGTATAAACATATTAAAATCGTAGCACAAAGTGCTCCTATCAGAGAGGCAAAAAAGCTTTGAACTTATCAAGAAGAAAATGACGAAGGCTCATATTCTAATCCTTCCTGATTTTGACAAGGTGTTCGAGGTGGATTGTGGTGCTTCTAAAGTGAGGATTAGAGCCGTCCTAAGTCAAGAAGGCAAGCCAATTGCTTTCTTTAGTGAGAATTTGGCTAATTCTCGCACTAGATATTCAGCTTATGACAAAAAGTTCTATGCTATCATCAGGGCTCTAGATCATTGGCGCCATTATCTTCTATCCAATGAGTTTATTCTGTATTCTGATCATGAAGATTGAAATTTATTAATGAGCATCACAAGTTGAATTGAAGACATGCTCGTTGGGTTGAATTCCTCCAAGCCTATACATTTCACATTAAGCATAAATCAGGCAAACATAACCAGGTGGCTGGTGCATTAAGTAGAAGGCATTCTTGCTTAAGTACTATGCAAATGAAGGTGCTGGGATTTGAGGTGATAAAGGAGCTGTACAAGGATGATCCATTCTTCCAAAAAATTTTGAACAACTGTGCTAATGGCTCTTATGACTCTTACTTGTTGCAAGATGGATTTCTTTTCAAAGGAGTTTGTTTGTGTATTCCCGAATGTTCCTTACGAGAAGCTATTGTTGTAGAAGCTCAAAGAGGAAGACTTCGCGGTCACTTTGGTAAATATTAGACATTGTCTCTTATTGAAGAACACTTTTATTGCCCTAAAATGATTCGGGATGCAACTCGATATGTGGAATGATGTCGAACATGTCATATAGCCAAGAGTCATGGCCAAAACACTGGGTTATACACGACACTACCTATTCTTAAGGCACCTTGGGAAGATGTAAGCATTGATTTTGTTGTGGGACTGCCTCGCACACAGAGGAATAAAGATTCTATTATGGTTGTGATAGATCTATTCTAAAAAATGGCTCATTTTGTGCCATGCAATAAGACCTTGGATGCCTCTCATGTAGCTGATTTGTACTTTCGAGAAATTGTCAAGCTTCATGGCATTCCAAAGACAATCACATCTGACAGAGACAGTAAGTTTGTTGGACATTTTTGGCGAACTTTTTAGAGAAACCTAGGCACTACTTTGTAGTTTAGTTCTTTCCATCACCTGCAAATGCATGGACAAACTGAAGCAGTCAACCGAAGCTTGGGAAATCTGTTAAGAAGTTTGGTAGGTAAAAATATTCGTCAATGGGATCTTGTTTAGCTCAAGCTGAATTTGCCTACAATCGATCTACAAGTCAGACAACATGTTCTAGTCTTTTCATGACAGTTTATGGGAGGAATCCAATAAGTCCTCTAAACTTAACTCAACTACCCACAAGCTATCAATTCAGTGGAGATGCCGAAGAATAGGCCGAGAATATAAAGAAGTTGCATGAACAAGTGCGCAAACGCATCATTAAGCAAAATGAGAAATAGCAAAGGCAAGCCAATAAGCACAGGAAGCCAGCTGCATTCCAATAAGGAGATTTGGTATGGATTCATCTTCGCAAAGAAAGGTTCCCTCAAGGCAGGCATGGGAAGCTGAAACCACGAGTTGGTGTTCCATTCAAGGTACTCAAACGTGTAAGAGACAATGCTTATAAGATTGAACTTCCAAGAGACTATGGAGTATCATCAACCTTCAATGTTGCAGACCTTTCCACTTATCACAGCAGCGAAGATGAAGAGAACTTAGGGACGAGTTATCGTGCAGTGGAAGCATCTGACACCGAATCTGGACTCGTCTAATAATTACATGGTGCATTCATCATATTTAATTTAAAGTTTGTTCAATGTTTTTATTTAAGTTGTAAGTCATGGTTCATGTATGATCATTAATAAGGATTAGCCTATCCATGGAAGGTTGTCCCATGACCACATTAGTTAAAACTCCTCATCATGTATGGAATGAGGGATCCATATATTGAGAATTACTTCTAAATAGTGAAGAGTGTTTCTTCATTCTCTAAACTCTTATCTCTTTGGTGGATTCCTTAGAGTGGCGAGTTGTTTATCTTTGAGTGTTCACTTGTGGTTTCTCCTTAATCTCCATTATCCGGTGTCAAATAAATACATTAGCAATGCAAACTTAGCTTTATCAAAGTTGACGAGAGCACTCTTTTCCTGCATTTAAGTTAAATTAGACTAGAATATCACTTGAATAGAACAAAAAATACATGAACAACAAAAAATTCTTTAAAGTGGAGGATAAGTGCATTACTACTTGTTCATATTTCCTACTAAGTTTCTTATGTATTGTTCAAAAAATTATGCCATAAACATAATTTGTTGTTACAATCATTTCATTATATTCCAAAAATAATGTGTTAAACTAAATTATAGTAATGTGTTAAACTAAATTACAGTAGTATTATGAAGTCACTTACTACTATGGTTTAATTATATTTCTCTTCAGTTGTAACTGAGAGGTCTTAAGTTCGAATCTCGGGAATGATGAGTTCGTAACCAATTTATCCCCTCACCCCCTTAATGTAAATATATTGTTCTATATAAAAAAAAAATTACATTTTTGTGAAGTGATGTTAAGGGCTAATTGTTTAATTTTGCCAAAAATTTCTAATATATATATATATTTTGTAGAAGTGATGTTAAGGAGAACAAGAATGAAACGCCGTAACTCGAGTGCATGAGTAAACACGTTTAAAAATACTACATAAAAGATAATTTCAATATCATTTCGATCCAACGTCATAATAATTTTTTCATTTTAAATAATAAAAAGCCATAATTCAATAATTCATGGTTGTTGTTAACCAATATAAGATTAAAATAGTAGCCACTTCAAATGATGGATTTTTGTTTATTCAATCGTTAAAAAAAAAGTATGAAGAGTATTGGAGAAAAATAAAAGAATGTGAAAATCTTGGGAAAAATCTTGTCCATAAAATACTTTAGTAAACCAAAAATAAATAAATAAAGCGAAAGTCATCACAAACCAACGTCACATACATGATAAAGTAGTATGTAACATCAATGGTTGCTATTTTTTAACCAAAAATAATTGTAGCCGCCTTTCCGGTAACGATTGATGATCCCTGATAGGTTCCCATGTCTCGAGGAGTCGGAGTCAACTGGGGGCCGGGCCTGCCTCTCTCCCTGCACCCCAAAAACCCCAATGGAAACAGGAGGGAAAGCTCTTACTCTCTTGATTAATCACTATTTTATTCTTAATTTAACATAAATTAATCTTAATTATTGATTTAAAATATCCTGTGCTGAGCATGCCGACACGGTGTTAACATTAAATTTTGTCATTAAGAAAACCCTGTCGTGTTTGCATTTTGTCTTGTTACTAGTGCAGTCAACCGTTTGCTCTGACCAGTTGGATTCACAGGTCACACCGTCACAGCCACTTCCTTTGTTGCTTTCAGAGAGAGAGAGAGAGAGAGAGTGCGGCTTTTGTGCCTTATTCCTTCAAAGTCTCATTGAATTTCAGGGCATCATCTTAAAAGCCTGAAGCTTTTCTTCGTCAACTCTGAGGTCTTTCAAGCTCTTTGTCAAAAGGGTGTCCTTGAATGCAATCTTAATCCTTTCTTCTTTGAAATTTTCTCAAATTTTTTCAGGGTTTTGAACTTTTGACTCATATTTTTTGTTCACTATCGAAAGTTAGAAGCTTTAGATTTGATGGGTTATGAAGATTCAAGCCATATCTCTGCCTGGATATTGAGGGCTCATTATCTCCAGCTAGGTACCTAGCTTTCTGTAGAATTAGAAACTAATCCTTTTGATTTGTTTTTTGGATTTTGATCAATGTTTCAGCAACTGGGTAATTCCTGGAGTTAAGTTTTGACTTTTGGAGGAACTTGGCAATTTGGGTTCAGATTATTTCTCTCTCTTTTGCTATTTTTGAGCATTTTACTGTGTTGGAGAAATTGGGTAAATTTTGATATGATTTCTCCATAGGATTATGCAGTTTGTGCAGGAGAATTAACCCGATTTCGGGTTCTCTCAATAGGGTGATTTGGGGTTCTCGAATTATTTATTTATAGCCTTGTTAAGCTTAGACAGAACTGCATAGATTTTGGAAGCCATGGATAATGTCAATGAACTGTCATCATCCTTGAGCTTTGCCTCCTCCTCGTATCTGTCAAATGGGTCCAGTAGTAACCATGTATCTGCCTCGGCCAGTTCCCAACCCGCGCCGAGTATTGAACATTATTTGAGTCTAAGCAAACTGAGTGATAATCTTGAGAGACTGTTACTTGATCCTGAGTATGACTATAGTGATGCTGAGATTGTTGTTGAGGGCAACACCGTGGGTGTCAATCGGTGTATATTAGCTTCGCGTAGTCAGTTTTTTCAGGAGCTTTTTAGGAAGGGGAGTGATGATACGAAGAAGGAAGGTAAACCGAGGTATCTCATGTCTGAATTGGTTCCAAACGGCAGGATTGGCTACGAAGCCTTCAAGGTTTTCTTGAACTATTTGTACACTGGGAAGCTTAATCCATCGCCTCGAGAAGTGTCAACGTGTGTTGATGATGGTTGTCCGCATGATGCGTGCGGCCCTGCTATTAATTACGCTGTGGAATTGATGTATGCTTCTTCCACTTTCCAGATGAAGGAGCTTGTTCAGCTTGTTCAGGTTTTGTTCAAGTTTCGATTTCTAGTGTTTCTCTTCTGCAAATGATTGTGCCATTCAATTTTTTGAAATATGCATGTAGGGCTAATTATTTGTGCTGTCTCTTTGTCTGCTTTACTCGCTATTTGTTGCACACTTTTGAAACTTACAGTCTGAAAACTTTGCATATTCAATTTTTGGAATTCGCCTTTTGTTCAGTAGAATTGATGAAACCTGGAAAATGATGATGAAATGCTGACAAATGTGTTTTAAGATTGTCCTCTCCATGTTTTATACTCTCTGGCCAGAAAGTAGCATGCCAAGTTATTTTCTGATCAAAATTGAAACGTCTGTGCAACTTTCTTTTTGTCAAATCTCTAATTTTTGTGCTCTGGTTTGACAGTCTCGGGCTGTTTTAGGACGCAATAGCCTGTGTCGCCTATAATTTCTTAGTCACAACTTTTTTTATTGTTCTCGGAAGCTCTGAAGCATCACAATTACTAAATGTGTACACCAACTGTTTTGTTTTCTTATTTTTTGTGGTTTTCCACATTTTTGGTTAGTTTCAAATTGTGTCGGAATACTATATTCTTGTTTTGTTTATTAAAGGGGTTGCTCTTTCTTTTTACGGTGCTATACCTTTTACAACAAGATGTCAAGAACGATTGTAATCTTGCTTGTAAGCGTTATTTGGTTTTCCTCTGTAGTTTTGGTAGGATGATAATATCTACATAATTTACAAAAGGATCCTTGTTCTTTGCTAGTTTGTGCTTATTCTTTTTCAGTTGTTTTTGAAGTCTTAGATTTAAATGCATTTGTAATCCTCCTCGAGTTTGAGATTTCAACACATATATAGTATAACCTACATATATCACACGTATCTAGCACTGCAGATTTTACTTTTTCATCACTTCGTTTATGGGGAAATCAGTTGCCTATCTGTTCATTATTACCTGTTGAGTGGCATTTTTATTCAAGTAAACAGCAAGTTAGTATTGTTTATTTTAGGTTTACTAACACTTTGTCGATTTCCACCACTTTATGCAGCGCCGTCTTTCAAACTTTGTCGAGAAAGCTCTTGTTGAAGACGTAATTCCAATTCTTATGGCTGCCTTCCACTGCCAACTGAGTCAGCTGCTCTCACACTGCATCCAGAAGATAGCAAGGACAGATCTTGACAACATGGCTATAGAGAAAGAGCTTCCGCATGAAGTTTCAAATGATATCAAATTGCTCCGTCTCAAATCTGAGGAAACGGATGAATCAAGTATGATGGATATGGAGCCGATAGAGGATAAGAGAATCAGAAGAATCCACAAGGCATTAGACTCAGATGATGTTGAACTGGTTGGGCTTCTTCTCAAGGAATCTGATATTACGTTAGATGATGCTTATGCTATCCACTATGCTGTTGCATACTGTGACCCTAAGGTTGTTAAGGAAGTTCTCGGTCTAGGCAAGGCTAACCTCAACCTTCGCAATTCCCGAGGGCATACTGTACTTCATGTGGCAGCCAGACGTAAGCTGCCAGCAGTGCTAGTTCCTCTTCTGGACAGGGGAGCCTCTGTCTTGGAAGTTACTTCAGATGGTCAAACTCCTGTTGCAATTTGCCGGAGATTGACTAGACCGAAGGATTTTTTGGAGAACACAAAGCAGGGACAGGAATCTAACAAAGACCGATTGTGCATCGATCTTCTAGAGAGAGAGATGCGGAGAAACTCAATCTCTGGGAACATGTCAATCATATCAGAGGTGATAGCTGATGATTTGCACGTGAAGCTGGACTATCTAGAAAATAGAGGTGATCATTTATATTTTTAGATGAAATCACTCCCTTGGATTACATTATTGAGTTCAGACCATGCATTGCGGAAGTTTTATCAAGTATAAAGTCAAAATTACCGGCACATTAGCCTGCCTCATTCTTGATGCCATTCAAGACATTTACGCTCAGTGAGTTTTTGACTCTTCTCATCGAAGAAAATGACTAACAGCTTTCTTAACTTTGCAGTGGCATTTGCGCGGTTGTTGTTTCCTGCTGAGGCCAAGCTTGCTATGGAAATGGCAGATGCGCATTCAACATCAGTGTACACTGGCTTTACAGCATCAAGAGGATCAAGTGGGAACTTACGAGAGGTTGATTTGAATGAAACACCCTCTGGACGGACCAAAAGACTCCAAACAAGAATGCAAGCCCTCCTTAAAACAGGTATGACCATTTTACCTCTGTGACATATATCCAAATCTCTCCGTGATCACATGTTTCCAAGTCGCGTGTTATAATGTTTTTCAAATTTCAAGCGTTATTCCATGCCTAACCTCTTTGAAAATTATAAAATGCTTTCGTTATGGGTTGTCATCTAACTTCCCTACTGCAATGGCGAAGTTAATCCTAGAGCATAACTTTGTTTCGTGATTTAATCTCGGAGCAATCAGTAAGTTATATGATATGGTGATGGCAGTGAAAATGGGGCGGCGTTTCTTCCCCAGCTGCTCAGAAGTGCTTGATAAGTTTTTGGACGATGAGATGGACATGGCGGATTTCATCCTCGACAAGGGCACTCCCGAAGAGCAGAGAATCAAGAGGATGCGGTTCTTGGAACTGAAAGACGATGTGCAGAAGGCATTTTGCAAGGACATGGCTGAAAATAACCGGTCAGTTTTGTCAGCCTCGTCGTCGTCATCTTCTTCTCCGAAGGAGGGGGTAAATCACAAGGTTAGGAAAAGGTGTTAATTATATTTTTGCAGTAAGCTGTGAGATTTTGATAAATTTTAAGTTGTATATTTCCTTCCAGTTCCATATATATTCTTGGAAGCCTTTTTTCTGTAATTTATAGCTTAAGGTATTGGGCTTGTATATATAAGGAATTTACAGTGTTAACCTTTCCACGAAATAACAATATTGTAACTCCAAATTTTCTTGAGCAGTAAAAAGAAGGGTTTAACTTCAGTGATACGTACTATTCAATGGTACGTACTGTTGAATGGTTTAAGATTCATTTGGGATCCGCTGCAAATTAATCTGGACCATTCAATGGCCGTACCATTGAATGGTACGTACCACTGAAGAATTTTCCTGGAAAAAGAACTGTTATTTACTATTTTTACCTTTTGACTAGCTATATGACCAGGCTATGAGAAAAAAGAATCCTCTCGCGCACGAGCAATGTTCGAATACGATAACTGCTCATGCCGGCGTGAGTGATTTACCTTAATACGACGGATGACAATTTATGTATCATTGACAAGTGTTCGGTATTGGCTGGACCCCACCATAATCATGTAAACCAATTGTGGAAGCAAACTTCAGCCTTATCCCCTCGAGGTGGACAAATAATGAAATGGAACTAGTACGTGATCAAAGCGTGATAGACCATTTTAGAGTATGCTTAAATCACGAGACTCAAATTCTTTGGTCCGGCAGGTGGATTATGCCAGTCCGACTGTACTTACAAAGATTAAGATTTATGCATTAACAAATAAGAATCAAATTAAGGTATTTTATGTACGTGGTCAGACAAGTGACGTAATTCATGCACTAAAACTAAGAATTACTCCTCAATTACAAGAAATCTTTGGGTAAGGGAACCCCAACCACGTTACTGGTGCACCTGAGATCCCGTGCATTTTGGTCTTACCCATCACCACCCCATGTATTTTAGTCTGACTCGTCCCCACATTAATTCTACTTTATGCGAGAGCTCCTCTAATAAGACAGTCCTATCAAAATTTATCTTTCTCATTACTATCTTAATAATAATAAAAAATAATAAAAACTTTTCCATTAAAATACCCAAGACAAAAGAGAGTAAAAGGTCGGAAATATTTAGGGACTGGCTACAGTGCTCGCAAGCATTGAATGTTCACACTGATCTCACCCTCCTTTCCCCCCTCTCTCCTCCCTCCTCCCTCCTTTTAATGGTGAGATCGGTGTGAACATTCAATACTTGCGAGCACTGTAGCCTATTCCAAATATTTAATGTTATTTGTTCTTTTCCTTGGTTCTGGAA
This sequence comes from Gillenia trifoliata, assembly GCA_018257905.1. Lineage (NCBI taxonomy): Eukaryota > Viridiplantae > Streptophyta > Magnoliopsida > Rosales > Rosaceae > Gillenia > Gillenia trifoliata. The sequence continues at coordinate 11,723,344 of CM031082.1, forward strand.
GTTTCACCTGATAAGTTGCGTTGCCTTGCGCAGCGATTCATCAGTTTGCTTGGGCCCGAAGCCTAATTGGGAATCGGCCTCTCCTCATCGTCTCTTTTTACTCGCCACGGCTTTCTCGCGTTTCTGTCGTCCTTCTTTCCTTCTCTGCTCAACCCCCTCGAAACCGTACCGAAACGCCTCGACCCACCTCCCTTTCTCTCCCGTTTCACCTTCAACTTTCAGACACACTTTTCTCCCCAAAAGTCGCTACCCTTTACAATTCTCTCTCTAAATTTATCAAATTTTTCATCAAATTTTCATCAACTTTCCACAGTAAAGGAGGCGTTTTTTGCTCGAAATTCGACCTCGGTGTCGATTTTCGGAACGTTGGAGCAATTGGGTTGCTGGGATTTTGGTGCTTCTGAATGGCAATCCAATCGTACGACATGTTGCTGAAGAATTTCACACTCTCCAACCCTTTTGTTCCCTACACATCTTTGATTGTGGGTATTTTCGCTTGCAAATTGGTACGCCCTGCTTCTCTCTCTAAACCCTTTTGCTAATTGTTTCAATGGAAGTATATGTAATGTGTAAATTTAGTATCTTTTTCTTCAATTTTTTGGTGTTTTTTGTTTTTTTTTTCAGGTTTATGATCTTAACCACTTGCTTAGTGCTGCTTACTTTAAGAGCTATTCCAACCTTTCAAAAATGCAACGTATTGAGTGGAATAATCGGTGATTTTTTCAGCCTAATCTAAATTACTCGCTGATTATTTTTCGGTTTTTGTTCATGCACTCATAACCCATGTGTGTTGTGTTGTGTTGTGTTATGCTGCTTTTGCAGGGCTATATCAACTATTCATGCCCTTTTTATCACTGCTATGTCATTGTACTTGGTGTTTTGGTCTGATCTTTATTCTGATCAGGAGCTCAACGCTTTCGTTACGTTGCAGAGTTCCCCACTGTCTACGTTTGCATTGGGGGTAATTTTTTGGACATTTTCATGTTTAAGCTTGAATATGCTACAAGTTTTCGATATTTCATGTTTAGACTTAAATTTGCTATTAGTTTCGATATGAGATTTTCCATGTTTGAAATTTGAACTAATTTTCAACTAAATGGATATCACTGGCAAATTGATGTGTAAGTGCATTCTGATCTTCAATCGTATGGGTAGAAATTTAGGCATTAGAGAAGCCAGTCATGTGAGTAATACGTAATGCTAACAGACGTTTGCTGCCTTTTGTTGGTGTCATTGTGGCAGGTTTCAGTTGGGTACTTTCTAACTGACCTTGCGATGATCTTTTGGTTTTACCCTGCTCTAGGTGGAATGGAATATGTAAGTGCATTCTGGTTTGAGTTGTTTGTCATTGGGATGAATTTTGTTATCCACATTGCATGAGTTGAACCCCAGTGGAGGTTCTAGTATATGCAGTGAATGACCTATATTGGTGGTGATCATGTTAATCTTTCAGGTGGTTCATCATCTTCTTTCTATAACATCGGTAGCATATGCCATGTTGACTGGCGAGGGACAGCTGTATACCTACATGGTTCTTATCTCCGAGACAACCACCCCTGGTATCAACTTGAGATGGTATGCATGTCTTACTGAAAATCCATTTCTAAAAGCTATGATTTTGTTCCTTACTATTGATGCTTAGTGTTATTGTGATTGTTAAGGTATCTTGACACGACTGGAATGAAGAGGTCCAGAACATATTTGATTAATGGGGTTGTAATATTCATTGCTTGGCTGGTGAGTGAGATCTATTCGTAATGTTTCTACGACTTCCATTGTGTTTCTTTTCTTCAATTATATCTTCTGCATTGTGTTTACGAAGTAAAGACTTTTTGACGAAGCTTTCTGGATTTGACTTCTCTTACCTTTGATCTTAGACATGCTTATGAATTACTCTCTGCAGGTTGCCAGAATAGTCCTGTTCATGTATCTGTTCTACCATCTCTACTTGCACTATGAACAGGTAACTTCCACACCTGCATGAACTTCATTTGATCAAATCATGGGGTGGTGCAGATTATTTAATTAACTCGTGATACGCAACTAGAAATATATTAAGCCTGCATGTGCTTGTTTAACAGGTTAAGCAAATGCACACAATTGGGAGACTCTTAGCTTTCGTAGTGCCACCAATGCTAGCGGTCATGAATGTGATGTGGTTTTGGAAGATTTTGAAGGGATTGAAGAAGACATTAGCAAAGAGGCAGTGAAAGATCTTATTGACGGGGATGACATTGCTTAAGAAGCGACTGCAGATCTAAACCTATTTGCGGTTTATCTGGATGTATGATACGCCCATTCTCATTTCTCTATCCCCACTTGCCTTCTCCTTAGCATGTAAATGGTATAGAGACTGATAATGAATACGTTTAGCGCCATAGGTTCTGATTCAACGTGAATCTAAAATTATAACAGATGTTTAGGGAACCCTTCTGATTTTAAAACAAAGTCGAGCAATTAAATGGTTTTTTTATCAAATCGATTCTCTGTTTTCCTTAGTTCTGTGATTGGGATGGAACTTTTGTATAGATAATGTTTCTTCCAACTCTCGATTAGGCATTGCGCCCTGTAAATCGAAAAGGTCAATAGCACATTTGCAAGATTGATAGCAAAATTGAACATCTATAATGTTCGTCGTAGATATTAATTGATCGAGTTTTTTTTACAGTAGACCAATTCTTATTAATAAAACAAGGATTTATAGATAGTTCTAGCTATATATAGTGGAAGAAACAATGTTCAAATGGTTAAGTCCAAATTTATGTGATTGCTTGCAACCTCTTGGAAATCCGGAATGTTACTGAAATTGCCGGTTGAGATAGATTCAGAACTACAGTGTTCATCAGCTGAAGGCCAAAACTCTCCTTCTTTTAGGTTTTGGTTCGTCACCGGATCAAACGACAATGAGAGCTCACAAAGTCCATACAGTTGACAAGTTTGTTCATCCATAGACAATCTGCTGAGTTCTGATGTACGAGTATTCTGTAAAAGCAATGTGAAAACTAATTAAACTTGTGAAAAAAAAACAGTTAAATATTAACATTGAACCCAGAAAAGCTCTCTCTCTCTCTCTCTCTCTCATGTGTACATAGGAGATGATATGTGTGTGTGTGTGTGTGGTTGAATGAAGTACCTGGTGTATAGCATGTTGCTTGCCTGCAGCTTCCTCGTCAGATTCAGAATGCATTACATGTTCCAAATCTTTTAGCTCATCGTATCTTAAATAATTTCCTGATGACCTGCAGAAGATAAAAAAACAGACCAAAACAAAAAGGTTTTCCAATGTTTGATAACTTGAAAAACAAAGCTAGATAATGCATGGTGATTATATGTATGCTTAGTTATATGAAATCGTATAGTTGAGAAATATTTCGTATATATATATACCTTTGATGAGTTTGATTTGGGAAAGTGGAGAAGACATTACTGCTGTGATCTTCAGAAAAAACATTTATGTTATTATCCTTGAAGCTCCTGTACATCTAACAATCAAACCCAAAATCTACTACTTCAGTACGTAGTACTCACATGCACGTAGAAGAATCGATTTACTACTGACTAGTATACGTATTAGATACATCAAATTTAATGTCATCAAATAAAGTTTTTGGTAATTCCATAACGTCCACTTATAATATCTCATTGCGCTTATGCAGTAACAAAACGTTCATGTTGTAATAACCAACATCTTTAGTGTAGTAACAATATCATTTTGTAACCTTATTATTAAGTAACGTTGGATAATAAATTTTGACGATTATAATGTAATCTTACAAAGAGTACTAAGAAGGGCACCATATGATTAAGTCACTCTTTGGTTCTCTTATTCTGTTGTGTATGGGACTTAATTCTTCCGTTGCTAGAGGTTTATTATATATATTATATATATAAAATTTGACCATTCAAGCATTTTGATCAGGAGTAGCTTCGAGCATTTGCAGTTTCGATAAAAATTAATCAACCTGAGTAAGCACCAGCGGAAACTATATATATATACTAACAGCAGAAGTGGAAGTATACCTAAGTTCTTTTCTTTTGTGCCAGAATATATTAATTATAATATAATGGTAAGCTGATCATAAAAGAAAAAGAACTAGCTGCTTTTAGCCCTTAATTTTTACGGCTTAGCTGATCTTCCAAATTGTTTCCTTTACGACTACTTCATAACTTGTGTTTGTTGCACCAGAACTATTTAAATACCTTTCTCCAACTCTAGGGCCTCCCTGAGCTCTTATATTAGTTAATTGTTTGTTGCACAAGACTTGCATATATTGGAGAGTGAATATATGTTAGTAGATCGTTAAAAATAAGAAACCTAGATCTAATTAATAGAGGAATTTTCTTGAATTTCTTTGACATGTTGCTAGATATATAGTTATCACTACAACAAAAATGAGCTTTTGCAACAATAGAATTGCAGCGTTTATAGTGTAACGTTGTAAAAGGTAATGGTCACAACGTTTTTTTTAATAAAACGCTGCATAAGGTTTCTAACTAAAATGTGAACACCGCTTTTTCATCATATACAACTCCTTTCTCGCGCTGCAAACCTCATTCCTTTTCACAGTGTAAGCCCAACACTGTTTTCCTTAAAATTCCTGGGTTTAACTTCAGTGGTACGTACCATTCAATGGTACGTACTGTTGAATGGTTTAAGATTCATTTGGGACCCGCTGCAAATTAATCTGGACCATTCAATGGGCGTACCATTGAATGGTACGTACCACTGAAGAATTTTCCAAAATTCCTTTCTCTTTCCTTAATTCAATTCTTCTGTCCTTAAAATTCATTTCTCTTACCTTGATCAAAACGTGGCGTTATTAAAACTGAACCACATTGATTTTACTTAATCAATTATCTGAATTCACAGTTTGACAATATAATATATGTTTGACAGTCTAATAACATAATATTACTGATCTAAAATTAACAAAACCAAAGAAAGTTTGAACGAAAAAGAACAAAAACTACCATCCAATGTATGTATATACTCTTTTAATAATGATTGAAACCCTAGACATAGGGCAACTAATAATATACGAATTAGGACACTGCGCACATTACTACTTTTTCAATAATGGCAACGGCCTTATAAGCCAATATACTAAGGAGATATGCAGCTAGCTAGATAAAGAAAGAATCTTCCCTGTGAGCCTTAGGCAGCTGGCTATTTCTGGTTTATGTTGATCGATCTACTGTTTGTGGGAACAAGACAAAGTTCTAAGGTAGAAATTAAAGAAAACCAGAAAGGAATACAAAGGAGGGTAGGTAAACAAAGTGTAGGTTAAAATTAACCGAAGAATGATATATTTTATATATATGAGATTCCAATTTCCAACTGATGAAAATTCTTAATTCCTTACCATTTATAGAATTATACAAATTATCTTGATGATCCTCTTCAATTAAATTAGAGATAATCTCATCATTAATATTGGAGCGAAAGAATGGTTTTATATTATAACAAAACCCTACTTACAGTAAATTAGGTCAAAAGTACTGCATATATCTGATTCTGTTTTGCTAGCCAATTCCATTGGATTTTTTTTTTCTTTTTTGATCTGTTAATAATGGTAAGTGTTTTGTAGGGTTTTGATCGGCCTTACAACAATCTGATCATTAATTGTATACAATTTCTTTTCATGTAGTAATATGAAAAATTATACCTGCAGATGGCTTTTGACATGAGAAATTTTCAGTCCCTTCACACTCATCATCTGCAAAATTCGCTTGGGAGTGGCTTCTGCAGAAATCAAGACATACTTAAATATTGAATTTCTTTTATTACTATGAGTTCAAGATAGCTTCGATTATATATATATATATATATATATATATATATATATATATAATCTAAGGCAACTCAAGCAACAAATTATGTATATGAATTGCACTTACTGTATTTTCCGCCAAGGCTTTGAACAGCTTCAACAAAGAGTCCATGCAGTTGAGGTGTCCACCGCAAGCGTGGAAGCTCAGATTTGTGGTAGTTCCTCACTCCAATTCTATGAGAACTATCTTTCATAATTTCTTTCTTGGACATCGTATATACGAAATAATGTTTGAGGATCGATCCTCCTCGGAGCTCTAGAGATCTCTTCACATATACTACAAGCTATGTGATGAATGAGTTAATATGCGAATGGGTAGTAGTCTGGCTAGCTACCTAGAATTAATATGAACGCAGCGGCTAGCAGTAACCATACAAATGTTGATCAGTCTAAGACCGTAGACTTAAAGGGCCTGTTACAACTACTTTTCGTTTATAATTATTTTTACTTTGTTTTGGTCATATATATGTTTTTATTCTATTTTATCTTTTTAATGGAATGTTTTGATCATGTACTCATATTGAAATGTTCTGGTAATTAACTTATAAATAAGTAAAAAACAAGGCTCTACTTTTAGAAAATGCTGGGGAATATTTGTCTTGGACCTTTTCCTTGTAATTATGCAAATTACTATTTAAATTAATATGTTATTGTATAAAATCAACCTCAGATCAAGCAATGACTGATATATTTTCTCATATATAATTAAGGTTTCAATTTACTATATTATCTTGAACTTTTTAATATAATAAAAAAATTATTTAAGAATTGAAGCATATATGCATGTGATCGATGAGAGTTGTTTACAGAACAAGTATAGGACGGAAATTAAATGCCTTGAGAGACCACTGCATATTGAACTGACTGAAGCTACGAAAGTCAAGAACATGATGTAATAGTGCAACTATTTAGTATTTAGGTAGGTATATAAAACTTTAAGCACAGATTTTTTACCCCAAGTGATGTTTCAGCATTGGACATATACCAATTAGTATCAACTTCGTTGTTTACAAAAATATATGTAACTCAACATTTTTGAATGAAACTGGAATCAGTTAAATAGAAAGTGAAGTAATTCAGGTTTTTTAGATATAGGCCCTTGTAACTCTTATTTTCTAAACTTAAATTCATCTATCTTTAAATATCCAAATAAAACCCAAAATTCAAACTTGTTGACATGTGAGAAAATAAGTAACCTATTATTACAAATTATTTACAATTTATGCCACAATATCCTAATTATGTTAATGAAGCAATTTAATATATTAAAATTCAAATAGCAGGTGCACTATTTGTGGGAGTGAAAAACTATATTCTTTCAAGAGTTGACTTCACAATTATAAATTTATGGTATGCAAATAATTTATCTATATATACTTTTTATCTAAAATATAGTTAAATTAATTTTTAATCAAATAACATGTCTTTATTTTTGTACTAATTAATTTACCTATATATATGCAAATAATTGACCTATATTTTTATGCAAATAACATGCCTAAAATACCCCTATTTTTGTAGGTAAATTATTTTGTAGGTAAATTGTTTTGCATGTATTATTATTTATATGCAATTGACCCATATTTTTTATACAACCCGTCCCGAAATTTATAGTATTTTATTTCTTGAAGGTGTAAAATGATCAAAATGCCCCTGGTTGGGCAATAGTTGACTTTGGTTGACTTTCATATCGTGACACGTACGACCCATTTCTTAGCTTTTTCTTGTGGTACTCGTCGATACGAGCGCGTGGACGCGAAAGGAACGAAATTTGGAGTTCGGACGAAGGTTCTACAGGACGTTAATCTCAAGGGCATTCTCATAATTTTCACGAGGATGGTATTTTGCAGTTTGGGCTTTGAGCCCAGTAGCCCATTTCTTCCCTGTGCTCTCCTTCACTCTCTCTCTCTACAATTCACACTTTCTCTAGTTCTTTTCCCTTCCCCGAGCTACACAAACCTCGGTGGCTACGCCACCTTTCCTCAACGAATCACACCTCTAAACCACCACTATGAACCACCTCCAATTCACCAGACCGAGCTTGCAACTCAAACTCCAATCCTCGAACCTTGATTGCACATAACTCCGGCAAAGCCTCAAAGCTTTCCCGACGAGATTCTCGTCGAATTTGACCATGATCAGCCTTGTGGTGACCACCAATCAACTCCTAATGAGTCCCAGATTAGTTCCCAAGCTTTGCATGCTCGATTTCAGTTTGGAAATCGAAGATTGAAAATCTTCATTTTCGGGCCGTGAGTTTCCTCTCATTTTCCGGCCATATTTTGACCTCGAAATAGGTAAAATTGGATTCCTTATCTACCTAGCTTCAATTTGACATATTACACGTTGATTGAGTTTTGACAAAGTTATGCATTTTTTAAGTTTTCCGGCAAAATTCTCAGATTTCGGCCGGCGGACGGCGACGGCCGAAAGTTACAGCGGCGAGCCGGTCCAGACCCGGCTTTGACGTCAGCAAACCCAATCCAAATCCGGTTGGACCAAGAATATTCCAAAGGTATATTCCTTTTCCTAACTGACATTGTTAACGAAATATTCTCTAACGCTGTTAGAATATTCCGTTAAAGTTAACTGAGCGCCGTTAACTTTAACGGAGCGTGTAACCGGCACTTGAGGGCACGTGCCGACGTGTGGTGACCTTCCACCAGCGCGTGGAACCTCACGGCAGCACTTGGCGGCGCGTGAGACCGTACGGCAGCGTGTGGCAGCACGTGCAGTGGTGCACAGCTGCCAGCAACGGCGTATTTGGGTTTTCGGACACCGAAACTCCTAATTTGAGTTATGTACTCCGTATTCTCCGTAGTTTTGATTTATTAAATGTGGTTGTTTTACTTTAGAAGTGACAACTCGAGGAGTACAGAGAGCGTACAAGCAAAGAATTTACTGCTACAGTTTGTGAGTGGGCTTTTCTTTCCAAACTTATATTTACGTATGCTTTGAAACGGATTTTAGGCTTGCCTTGTTACCTTGCTTGGTTTTAGAAACTCAAGTGTTTTAACGAATTATCGGTATTTCGAATACGGTATTTGTGAATACCATTTTAGAATGTTTTACTACTAACCTTACTTGAGAAACGATATACTTTCTACTTCTAGAACTCGTTGTGATGCGCTTAGCGTCAGCTTCACGTGTATGTAGTACTCGAGCGTAGATTATTACACCCAACCTGTTCACGGCAGAATATCTCTGCATGAACTCGTGTGTTACACTGCCTATTGAGCATACCCTGTTATTATTTGTGATTTTTGTGATATACCAGCTTTCACTGATGCCATGAAATTTCGTATTATATTTTGGATTTCACTTGCTGATTTCCACGTGTTAGTTTCTTTTGAAGTATTTTATATTGAAGTTTATGGTTATTTACCCGTTTTGGAAAATAATTACTTTTCCGCTCTTAAGTTGTTTTTCATACTTATTATGTAGTATGATTTTGAGAATTATTACGGGATTTTACAGCGAGGGGTTAGTACTTTCGGAAAAGTAAGGTTTTAGAAAAATTATTGTTTTTGCTCACTCACACCTTTCTGTTTTGCGCCCCTCCAGGTTTAGTAAGCTTTGGAGCTCTTTACGTCAGGACGCGGTGACATGGTTCCCTTGTTAGTGTAGGAAACTTTTACTAATAATGGTAGTGACTTAGTAAATTCTATTCTGTAAAATTAATTACTCTATTATTTTTCTATCCAGTTCACACGAACTTCCGTGCACTCGATCTTTACTTTATTCAAATTTTCCTTTTATTACTTTGAATTACACTTATTCTTTCAAATGGCTTTTGTCACCTCACGGGGTGTCGGCCTGCACCTCTCGATTTTTGGGTGTCCACTTAGACATCCGGGTCGGGGTGTGTCAATTTTTATGTAAAATATAGGTAAATTAATTTTGAATCAAATAATATTTCTTTATTTTGTAGGTAAATTATTTTGCATGAATTTTTACATATATTAGGCATGTTTTTTATTTTAATTATATATAAGTGTGTGTAAAATAAGTTACCTACATTTATATGTAAAATATAATTTTTGTGACATTAATTAAGCATTTATTAATACATATATTAGGCATGTTTTATTGTTATTATATATAAGGCAATGAATTTATAACATTAATAATTTTTTTCTTTTTGTAAAATCATTAATTCTTCCTTACAATCCGTATGGAATTAATTTTGTACATCACACATTCAAATAGGGGTATTTTAGGCATCTAAAAAATTTAAAATTTGTAAAGTCAAACATAATTAATGAATTTGCTTATGTGAAGTCTAGTCAATGAGTTATATTCACGTAAAAAACTTATGTAGGATTTTATATAAAGAAAATTAAATTTCAAAGGCTAAAGTCAAGACTAAACTTACGATTGCAAAAAGTTTCCAACATAAAGAATTTGTTAACTCACGCTAAGAACGAAGGATTTACGATTAATTCTGTCGCCAAAATAAGTTGTTCCATATAATCGAAATGCCTATATATATAGTTTGGCACCCATGTGCCAAAAAAAACCTAGGACATGCATATCTTGTTTGCTTAAACCTGAAGATTTTTGGACAACGAGCCACAAGATGGCAGAAAGCCAAGTAAGTCAAGGTTGCGAATTAAAAAGAAGCAAAGGCCATCTCTTAATTTCTCCAATCAATAATATATATATACATATCATGTCAAAAAAAGACGGTGCCTACTTTTGGACCCATCTGTGCATCTTTGTGCTGCCGTGTCCCACACTACAATCCTTAAGAATTCAATGTGCAAGAAAAAGAAGAATGAAACCCTAGAATTTGTTGAAAGTTGCATGCATGCATGGTAGTTGATTGGAGCTAGAGATCAAGACATTCCGCTGTATTGACATCCATAAAATTATAGCCCCAATCAAACCCAATGTGGTCCTTTAGATTATGAAGGGTATATGTTTTCCGTTGCTATATGCACCTTAATTTAACAAAAATATGGAACTAATGAACACAGAGATACATAGTGCACTTTTGCACAAAACAAAGTACTCCTATTGATTATGAAAAAAATATAATTTTGGTTATTTTACCCATGTGCTCGCTATGCTTTTCATTGTGGTAATTGTTACACGTGATTTGAGAACCCTCTAATTTTCATATCAGATTTATTGTGAAAGGATTGTTGTAGTTAGTGACTATAGTTTTCTCCTTGTTGTAAATTCTTTTTATCAATGAAAACTCTCAATTTCTATCAAAAATATATTTTTGGTTTTGATCAGAAATCCGTTTTAATTAGTGTGATTTGAACTTTTCAATTTTGGTCACATGCATGTTTTTATATTTCCCAAAGGTGGTTGATAACGAATAATGAAATAATCATCAAAGTGTTGATTAAGGGGCATGAATTAGCCTTAACTCCTCTTAAAATTTTGAAAGCGACAAAGATAATCTTCAATATTATGCTAAATTGCGATCATGATGCAGACATCACTACTAGGTTTTATCTACTTTGATAGGTTTTCATATCTAGCTCTGCTTCTTTTTGTAGTCAAAACGGAATCTTTAAAAGATCTTCCTTCTGTCTCTGTAGCTAGCTAATTAATCTTCCATTCACACTGCAATTGGTTCACTTCTACAAGTTACCATTCAATTACCACCTTCAACTTCTTTCCGTGTAATCCTCACCATTAATATCGACTGCAATGCAAAGAACTCTGCTTGACCTTTGTGTATAATTGACCAAATCACAAGACTTTTGTGCATCAAAGATATTGGGTTGGAGTATTTTTTGGGTATCTTGAGCATTGTGGCACAGTAGTCACTAGCACTGGTAATAGCATATACGGGAGACACTACGAAAGTTTTTATTCGATTATGTCACATTACGTGAGGAGAGAGATTGATAGATGAGGAGCTAGTGCTAATACCTTTTTCCAAATGTTTTTAGATTGATTGGCATGCGAAAGCCCATACACGTCTTTGTATCTACATGCACATTTTTGTGTATATATACACACGAAAGAGATAATCCGCTGTAGCAGAAAAAGAAAATTCATTATCCATGAAATCTTTTATTTAATTAACAGATTGCTTAAGAATAATTCTATGTACATTTAAAACTTTGTACTACGTAAGAAAGAAGCATGCAATAGAACTTTGCAAGTTCTAATACTACAAATATCTTACTGAATTTTTTAATATAACCACATAAGGGCTGGCCGGAATACTATGGCCTGTTCCTGAGTATCCCCTTAACCCACAAAACGTTCCTAAGGTTGTTTGAAGCCCAATCCTCAAAGTTAAGCCCGCCCATTTTGATATGATACTTCTCTTAAACTTTCCGTTTCAACAGAGAAAATAAACTTTAAAATGTGGGGACTGGCTACAGTGCTCACAAGCATTGAATGCTCACACCGATGTCACCCTCCTTTTCCCCCTCTCTCCTCCCTCCTCCCTCCTTTTAATGGTGAGATCGGTGTGAGCATTCAATGTTTGCGAGCACTGTAGCCTACTCCTAAAAGGTGGGGAAAATGTTAGAATTGTTAAATTAACATGTACTAATTCAATTGTCTGGATGTACTAATTCATTTGGAAAAAAGATATGAAATTGGGCAAGAGTTTTCGTTTTTGAAATTGCAAGAGAGTAAGAATTGAAAAAAATTAGAAGACCACCACCATGTATCACCACGACCTTCATATTGTCGTGATCATTACCACACGGCGACATTTGTCACCTTTACTGCTACCACTAACCCAACCACCAATGTTGCCACTTCTATCATCATCGTTGTAACTGTCGCCATAATAACTACTACCACCAATCGGTACTTTCATTGTTGTCGCCACCACCATCCTCACAACCATCGTTACATTCATCCTTACCACCATCATCGTCACCCATGCCATGACCTCCATATTGTTATGACCATATATATTACCATCATAGCCCAATGTCATTACTATTGCCACCATCGTCACAAGCATAATTTTGACTATACCTAGCATCACCATCACCACCACCTCCAACAACCATCACCACCGCCAATGCCGTAACTATCATGCTACCACCTTATCACTAGGAGCCACTCCATCGCCATTGACACATCTATCAACCACACCATGGCTACCACTCCCACCACACGTCTATTAACCACTACTAGCAATTTGTAAATTAACGCCTATATAAAGATAAATGTTAAATATTATATTTAAATTTCATTATACTTTTAAATTAGTTAAATAAAAAACTTCACAATTTCTTTTATGTCCCTCATCCAAACACAGGGTTAAAAGATTTTATTACTCCCTATTCCTATTCCCATTCCCCTCTAAATAAAAAAGTAAAATAAAATGATGACAGCATCAAACAAGGCTGAGGAAAGTGGGTAAAAATCCATTATTTGCAATGTAACCATGGTATTAAAAGATTGACTAAACAAAAAAATTAGTATAAAAAATTTACATAGGGTAAGCTAAAAATTTAGAGATTGAGACCTTAAAATATCATCTAATTAAACATCTAATTCATCTAGACACCAACTGCTTAGTTAATTTAGAGGGTCCTATAATGGCTCTTCCATAGGCCACAGGCAATGATATTAACTTCTTTGCTTTTCCCACATAAGCCCTTTTTGTGAAATTGTCATAACCATTTGCTTCAATTGCATCCAGAATTTGCCTATACAGCAACAAAGATGCCCATACTGGCCATCTACTAGCTGAGTTGAGCTCTGAGACACCCTTCTCAGCCTCATCAAAGAACATCCTGGCTCTCTTTATTTGTCCCTTCATGAAACTTTGCCACTTGTCAGTCACCTTCCCGCGAAAGATGTCGTCGTCTGATAGGCCGGCTTGGGCAAGCTCATCTTGTGGGAGATATACTCTTCCTCTCCTAGCACTAAAATGATCAATTCAAAGAGTAATTAGTTAAGCAAGGCCAATAAGGCAATAACCATATTACTTTGGATGTGCAGTGTTCTCTAGCCAAATAAATGCTTATGTTATCAGACTGTGAATCTCGACCACATTCAAGAAAAGGCCAGACTAATTAATCAATGGTTCATACTCAGAGTCTGGCAACACAAGTTTCTAAACATGGAATGTTTAAAAGGATTCATGTACTATAAGAAGAAACTTACTCTTCTCCAACATCTCTGAGAATGTTAGTGAGCTGATTAGCAATTCCAAGGGCCAATGCAGCATTGTAAACGCTTTCTGTTGAGGCCTTTGATTCTGGGCATATCCCCATTACCGGAACACTCATCAATCCAACAGTTCCAGCAACATAGTAGCAGTAAAGGTAAAGTTCATCAAAGTTCTGGTATCTTGATTTTCTCAAGTCTAATCTCATTCCTTCTACCATGTCCTTGAAGGGCTGTCCAAAGAGAACAAGTTGTATATATGGTGAGTCATTCAGTACTTTCGAAATTCGGTTGATAACAGAGAGTTCTATCTCTGATTCTGGACATGTGGTATTAGTATGTACCTGAATGTCAACAGGGTACTTGGTGACTGTATCAGATAGAGCAGCATCATACATATCGTACGGCCGGCCTTCGAAGAGATCAGTCAGTCTTTTCTCCCATCTGTCAAGAGCTTTGGGTGTTATGTACGAAGCATTAGGTCCATCCACTAGCTCATCTGTCCTTCTGCACCACACTGCATAAAAAAAGATGCAGCAGCAATTCTTCAATTAGTATTTACTATTTACCATTCGAAATCATCGAGTAATCTTTGAGCTCAAAGACTATGCACAAATTTGTTTCCTCATTTGCAATCTTTACTATGAACAATTAAGTCAAGTATAGATATTAATGCAGAGAAGAATGTTTTTTTCCCAAAAGGGATTTGTTGCCTCAGTTGTAAAGAACATGTAGAAATCTGTTTTAAATAGACTAAATTTGCAATGTTAGGCACAAATTCTGTGACTATACTAACCATAGATTGCCCAAACAGCTCGTCGCCGCTCCGGTGTCATGAGCAATGTGCCTGAAAAACACCGAAAGAAGTTGATAAGTACAGTTTCTTGCCAATTAATAGATATCCATTTCAAGTCAAAAATGGAAAGAAAAAAAAATCCAAATTTTCCTGCCTGCAATAATAGTTAGAAAACCTAAAGCTAAACAATATGGAATGTGCAGAAGCACTGCATATCCTTAAAGATTTGATAGCTTATTACATTACCATATGTAGTTATCTCAACTCTCAACTACAAGGTGAGACAGACTAATCACCACTGAAATCCTATCCAAAAGAATGCAAAGAGTAGTTTTTATTCAATGCCATTTGGGCATCTAATTGCCCTTAAGTTTCCATATTTTCTTTTCATTTCTCCATTTTCCATTACTTATATGGAATGGAAATTAAAATTAATCAGATTCTTAGCTTCCGTGTGTTTACTGAAACATGGGTATTGGAGCGTTAACTAAAATATGAGTATTGGAATCATTCTAATTGCTGACCTTATTTGTGTTTACTAACATATATGGAATCATAAAAAATGTGGATTCCATATTAAAATCCGTAATTGAGTACCTGAAAAATCAGAAACCGATCAACTAGATTAATTATATTTCCTTGTTTCTCTTCCCCAATTCATGACTTCCAAATAAGTGTTTAGTGAATGATAATATAAACTACTTCTTAAGACTCACGTGTGAACGTTTTAGAAGAAAAAAGTGATCCTAAATGTGCACTCAACTGCTTGGAAAATAAAAAAAGGAAACAAAATCAAGTGCTCAGTCCACTTTATTAAAAAAGTGTAATTAGTATATCCAAGAAAATGACTGGATCCCATTAAAAAAACAACAAGATAAACGGACAGTAAAAACAGAACCACAGAAACAGATGAAGGAAGAGCAGCAGAAATCCAGACAAATTTCTTACCCAGGTAAAAAGTCTTGGCATACTCAGCACAGACTTCACCACATCGGTCATACGCCTTATTCAGTAAATCCCAATTGTTCAAACCTTCAGTTACAATCCGTTCATCCAAATCCAAAGATTTCTTTTTTACCGTGCTCTGTTCTCTCACCAGAGCAGCCTGCTTCAGCACCACTTCATACACCTTCTCCTCTGAAGATCTTGCTGGGTTTGCAACTGCACCCGAGTAGGCCAAAACCCCACTTGAGAAACCCAGCCTTGAGCAGAATTTAGACCTCCTTGGGGTGCAAATTCTGGGCATCAGACCCAGCAGAGAGCTGGCATTCTCTTTGGGACTCACCACCCAAAGAAGAACACCTGACATATCAAAAAAGTAATTAAATTTCGTGGGTTTTTTGGGTTTTGGGTTTTGAGTGTGAGGGTGTGAGGATGTGAGCTGTGAGGTTGTGGCTTCTCTTATGGAGATTGGAGGGTAAGGCAAAAGTTTTGAAAGCAGTGGTGGTTGGCAAATGGGTGTCCAGTAGTTTTTGTGAGACGATTGCAATATATATACATATAAAAGAAACGTTTCTCTTTTATTTATATAGGTTCCAAGGGTTAATAACGATGTGCATGTACTGAGAGAAGAAAAGTTAGCCTTTGTCAAACAAGCCAAATTCAAGGAATATACTTCGCCACTGGGTACATGGAAATATGTGGACAGCGTTTGTAAGACTTGTGTGTGTATAGGGTTAGTGTCATTCGCCGGCGTGGATGAAGAAGCGTCCGTCGATTGGATGGGACATACATCGATTCGACGGTCCATAATAACTTATTTGAACATGAGTTGCTCATATGGTAGCGAAATTTTTTATGTTCTCTTTTGTAACTGACTGATGAAATATTCGTTTTTGTAAATTATAAAGTAGAGAAAATTGTTTGCCTATACGACAATTTTTTAAAAATTATTCACCCAAATGATAATTTTGAGATAATTGTTCACATGGGTGACAATTTTACGGGTCGTTAGTACATGAGCATATTGCAAAGTCCTTCAAATCTATGATGGATCAAACTTTAGCGAAAATAATGGATATCGAAGAAATTATATCATGAGTGGACTTGGCATGAAAAATAGAACATATTACAAACTTAAATCTTATAATGGATATTGCAAACTCCACACATGCCATAAGTTTTAGATTTTAATTGTGTGAAAAGAAAAATAGAACATATTACTTGAACTTAAGATTTATATTTCTATCACTCCACAAACTTTAATCGTTCATCTTCTTCCCCAACAAAAAACTCGTCTTATCGCAAAATAAATTATGCTTGATCATCAACCATCTATGCATCTTGTGATTTTGTTTTTGATCCCAAATTAGATGGAACAAATTTGGATACACGATCAGACTTAATAAAACTAAATGGCCCAAGTTTTGTGTTTTCAAACCCAAAAATTAAATCCTTAGTAGTCCTTTTTTTTCCGTTAGTGATCAATATGATAAACTTTATAGACCCAGCATGGTCCACCACCAACATCACCAATATTGTTTCAACCCAACCACCTATTACTAGGTGTTAGGTTTTATTACAAAATGCATTTGTGGGTGGAAACTCCTATGTATAAATTGTATATTATTTTGTCATATGACTGATGTGAGATCCTATTCTCTAACATGTCCCCTCATGATGAGTGGCCCTACACGGGGTCACAAGGGAAACCAATTGCCACATTGGGAGTTGGTCAAGTTTATACCGAAGCTAACGTAACTTTTTGAGAGATTGATCATTATTCAGGGATTAGAGCCAACTTTTCGAAGACCCAATCATTCAATATCCTTAAATTGAAAGTAACATAACTTTTCGAAAGCCCAACTTAACAAGATAAATTCAAGCTCAGTAAATCAGGCCAATGACGAAAGAATAACATGCTCTGATACCATGATAAACTTTATAAGCCCAGCATGATCCACCACCAACAACACTGATATTGTCCCAACTTAACCACCTATTGTTAGGTGTTGGATTTTATCACAAAGTCAAAAGACATTGGTAATATTAGGGATGGAAACACCGATATAATAATTGTATATTATTTTGTCATATGACCGACATGAGATCCTAAACATAGTGCCAACTATGAGCATGTAGCCATCAACAACAGTCTGCACAACTGCCATAACCAATTAGCCCATCAACACGATAAAGCGTCCAAATGCTAGAGAGGGTTCTAGTTGTGAGATTATGAACAATAATCAAAATTTACAGACTCAAAGTAAATATTAACTTGGTGATCGACATGGTAAATATTGAAATGTTTGCTTGTAGTGTTTAAGGGGGTGAAGTGTATTAAGATTTATATAGACTTTTGTTGAGTTTTTTAAGTGATAGATTTTTACAGATTTAAGTAGACTTTTACTGACTATTATAAACTCTATAAAATTCTATAGACTTTTAATGATATACAAGGAAAATAAATGAGTTAATGATAGATCTTTCCAGAATTTTAAGAGTTCAATGCTAATTTTTTTTAGAATTCTCTGGATTGTCATAGACTTTTAATTGACCAATTTATTAATAAACATTATTATTTTGAAGTTTTTACTATTGAAATGGTGATGATGACCATAACAAAGTGGTCTTATGAGGTGGTGGTGGCAACGATGGTGGTGGAAGTGTCACATGGTGATTGTTAGCAAGATGGTGGTAGTAAAGTTGGTGTCTTTAGTGGCGGCGATAATAGTAGGGGTGGTGATTGTGGTGGCGGGGTATTGTTGGGGTGGTGGAAGAGTAGGGATAGGAGCGGTAGTGATGGAGTGCTGATAATGGTGGTAGTGTGGTGTCGATGGTGGTCATAATAAGGTTAGCGATGATGCAGTGACAGTGGTGGTGGCAATGGTGACAATGGTAGTTGTGGGGGTAGGGGAGTGGTCATGGTAAGTCGGTGGTGGCAACATGGGGGTGAAAGTGGTGATAATAATAGTCATTGAATTATGGTGGGTAGTGGAGTTTATCATTAGAGAATTGAGAAACAATGAAATCCATCAAAATCTTTGGAGGAGAGGCTGGATTTGAGATGACAAAAAACCTACCATAAAAGCACTAAAAGTCTATTAAAATCCATGACTTTTTAAAATCCTTTAAAATCAATGAAATTTTGAATACATCTGGATTTTTGTAGACTCACAAAAAGTCATAATTAAATACCACAAGAGTTTTATAAACTTTTTAGAAGTCATAAAAAGTCTTTATTCAATACAGGGTGATTTTTATTGACTCCTCAAATGTCTATAATGAATACATATAGATTTCAAAGTCAAGCTAAGTCCATCAAACTCCATATAAAATACCCAACCCCCCCCCCCTCTAAAACAAGCACAATTAGATTCAAGTTAAAGATTAGGGTTTCATGTGGTTGGATAGTGTCTCAGGGCAATTTAGTAACAAATGTGGTGTTCTTAGAGAAGAACTAAAATGGTATAAATAAAATTGAGGTTAATTTAGATAAGTGATGGTGTTTAAATAGAAAAAATTTGAGTTTTTTTTCCTCTCCATTTAAGTTAAATCTTGTTTATTTTTTATCACAAAAGTCTAACAGTTACAACCCGTCCCAAAATTTTATGTAAAATTACCAAAATACCCCTAGTGGTCAATGTTGAATTTTTTGAGACGACTTGGGAAAATTACTTTCTTTACATATTCAAGTAGTACTCGTCGATACGAACACGTGGACGCAAGTGGAACTCAATTTGGAGTTAAAACGAACGTTTTACGGAACTTTAAAGTGTAGGGGCACTTTAGTAATTTTCACACCCGTTTGCTAATTAGGGTTTTTGGGTTGACCTGCTCTGCAGCCATTTCACTCACCCTCCACGATCTCTCTCTCTCTCTTCCCTTCTCGGCCAACATCACAAAAACTACAAACCGAAACCTTGAGTTTTGGACGAATCACAAAACCATCGAACCGCCGCACAAAACCATTACCATTACGATCGTCTCGTCATTCTGGACGAGACTGTGATTTCAAAATCCCCAAACTCGAGCCCAATCGGCCAAACCGACGCCATAACGAAAACGGCAAACTGCCATTCAAGTTTCTGTATAATCCCGACTTAGGTAAGCCTCGAAACCATTTCCATTGGTTTTATTACATTGAGTAGGTTCAAATCGACATAAAGAACGTGGATTTTGGTGCAGCTTTGAAGGAGAACGTAATTAGGGTTTCCCGAAGCTTTCCGGCCAATTTCAGGCCATCTCCGACCATTTTTTGTAACATCCCGTAAAAAGTTTGTTATAAAATAATTTATGGGGAATATTTTCTACACGTGCGTGTTTATTTCGTACACGTGAGCATGTAAGTTTACTGTTTTGGTGGGTGCAAAATACCCCCAAAACCCCACTTTTCCTTTTTCTTTTCTTCCCCTTCCTTCTCCCCGTCACTTTCTATTTATTTTTCCCAATTTTGACTTTTCTCTCTCTCTCTCACCGTGCGTGCACAGTGCACACCGACGAAAACCCGTCGAATCGAGGCGAACGAAAATCACCACCTTCTTCGTCTCGACACCGTGGACAGAATGGTGCAAACCGTTCGTCCAAACTCCCAACCGTTTGACGGGAAACGCAATCGGAAGAACCGGACCTTTCCGACCATTTTCCGACCAATCTAGACCGAGGTGAGGTTTCTAACTACCACCATTGTATTCCTCTCGTTGAGTAGATGAATTTTCATAGGTCATTTGCCTGATTTGGTTGAGTTTTGACGTAGATCGACAAAGCTACAGTGAACCACAACTTTCGAGGCAATTACAGGCCATTTCTCGAACTTGTACGACCAATCCAAAGGTACACCGTGATTCTACTCTTCTCCAGCTTCATTTTGATATATGGCACGTAAAATTTGGCCAAGAAATGAAGAAGATATGAAGCTTTAAAAATTTTCCAGAAACCGGCCAAAATTCTGGCGACGGCGGCACCGGCGACTGGAAAAAGACCAAAGGTGACCGGCGCTGACGTCAGCAAACCGGTCCAAACCGGCCCGGCTGACGTCAGCGATGACGTCAGCAACCGGCTCAGACCGCGCTAACGTCAGCGTTGACCGGCTCGGCTGACCCGCGTGTGAGCCGCGCGTGGAGCCTCGTTTGAGCCGCGCGTGGGGGCGTGTGGAGCCTCATTTTTCAATTCCGTCTTCGCGAGGCGACTCGTGACGATGCGTACTACCTAGGGGCAGTACATATGGTGTGTTTCGGAGTGTTTTGGACCTCTGTGTTGAGCAAACAAGGGATAGGTGTAATTAATTAGTTAATTAGTTAATTAGTAACCTTTATGAGTTTGATCATTATTACGGTGATATCTCATATAGGTGAGACCTATCCAGAGGACTACCGGGGCTACCTAGGACGGGAGTCTACGACCCGGCTACCTACAGGTGAGTGAGTGGGTCTTTGTTTTGATAAATGTATATGTACGTATGGTTTTTCAATGCTTTCTTCAAACTGTTAGCATAACTCATATCATATACGTTTGTTGGAGGTAGAACATTCGTATTATATTGCCATACATGTTTTATACTGTTGCTCATCAGTAGATGTATAACACCCCAGGTATTAGTACTCAGTCTTGTGGCCAGGACTAGCTTTGACGTTTGGAGTAGTCACTACCAGTACCGCTACGCAGCTTTGGATCCATTGTAGGTACTAGCCTGTTCTAGGTTGCACTAGGCAACTTGAACTTGTGTGACGCACTTTGTGCATAGCGCTTAGCGTTAGACTCGCGTCATTGTAGTACTCAGCGTATTACTTTTATACCTAGCCTGTTCCTTGTGGTTTAGCCACTTGGACTTGTGTGTTTACATATGGGTGAGCATGTCAGTAAATCATTATCGGGGAGTACCCGTATATTTTTATTATAGTATTTTGAGGTTCATGCCTGAGGGTATGACGTATTTTCTCAAACTATACTTGTTTTCCAGCGAGGGGTTAGTATACTCTTGAAAACAATGGTTTTATCAAACTTTGCTTTTTGACCCACTCACCGTTTTATGTTTTGCACCCTTCCAGGATTAGTTGGCTTGGAGCTTGTGACGTCGAGACGCGGTGGTATGACAATGTAGGGGTTCTCTACTCTTGTAATTATTTTGTATCCGCTGCTCAATTCGCAACTTATTATTTTATTACTATTCTTCCGCCCGCACACTCTGACCCTTATTTAATTCAATTTTCCTTAATTATTCTTAAATCTTTCTAAATGGCTTTCGTCACTTAACACATGTCGGGCAGCACTTCCCGACACCTGGCGTGTCCGGGATCGGGATGTGTCAGATTGGTATCAGAGCATGGTTTTCGCAACCTAGGCTCTTCCTTCCGTACTCCGTACCTGTCTGTTGGTGTCAGACTTCAAATTTCGTGAATCTTGGCTATCTCTCTGGTATTCCATTACCAGCCAATGTTGTTCTCGAACAGTGTGTTCTTGAATCTTGCTATTGGAATTGAAAAATGTCCGAACTCTACACCTTTGGTGTATTGTTTTCCTTGGGTTAATTCTAAGTTCTTCTTAGTGTCATACCACCTCGACGTCAGATATTACGCAGTTTTGGGTAGTTTTCCCAATTTTGACAGTTTTGTCGTTACTTTTCTGGTACGCGTAGAATTGGTACTTAACTCGGTGCGACCCTGAGCTTGGTTGAAATAGTATTATTTTTGGGTTATTTTCATATAAGGGTTATATTAATTTATATTAAAGATGTTTTAACACTTTCCCCTAATATTAAATAGGTAATTCTTCGACTCCACGCTTCGAGGAGGGCAACACCGAGAGAGATTACACTCCCGAGCACCAGTGAGTGGACTTTTGTTTTATTAAATGATTTTCTATGTTTTGAAATAATTATGGCTTCGATATAATTATGGTTTTAAGTGATTTCAAGGCGTGAATATATATATATATATATATATATATATATATATATATATTGTGAAATGATTTCGATTATACAAGGTTTGAATATTTATGGTTTATATTATTAAATGGTTTTAGACTATGATTTCGGGTATGCATAAATATATATTGGTATTTGATATATGATTCCGATGAGAATATTTATTTATGCGATACTAAATATTTGGGAAATTATGAAATGGATATTGTTCTTTATATCTAAACACATGATTATATATGTATGTTTTCAAACACACTTGGTATGCTTTCACTACGTTGTAGTACCGTCTCACAGCCGTAGGACAAGTCTCACATGTTTGGGTCACACGCACTGTACTCCAGGGGTATTGTCCGGTAAATACCTTAGTGCAAGCTTGTCTTACGTTTATGTTTATTTTTGGGGAAAAGGCCCCACAACGTAAGGACTCGGGTGTGACGCGCTATTGCGCAAGTGCTTACATGTGTGTGGTACTAGGAGTACAAATTGATTGATAACGTAAAGTGTTTGTACGGGAATTGAGAGGCTGTTCCTCAACACGTACATGGGTGATTGCACATATATCCTGCATTGGTTTTCTTATCTATACTATTGATATATTTGATGAAATGACTTATGGAAATATGAATTATTATTTACGGATTTCACTTTGAGATTTACTTTCAGTTATATATATTATAGTATGATTTGACACATACTACAGTAGTATGATTTTACAAATATACTGTATTTCAAATAGGGGTTACTATGTTGAAAAGAGAAACATATTTCGAAAACTTTTTATTTTCGTCCACTCACACCTTTTGTTTTGCGCCCCCCTTCAGGACCTAGTGATAGAGCATCTGGTGAAGTTAAGGCATACGAGTGGTAGCTCTGATTCTCTTCCCGACCATGTAGGGATTCATTTTTATTCAGTTTCTTTAATAATATCCATCCCTGTTATGGATAGAAATTCTAGGAACTTGATTTATTATTTTGTTTCCGCTGATTCAAATTAGTACGCTATGAACCTTGTGTATATTGACATTAATTTCTGCAAACTTTATGACAGCTTAATTTGCTTAAGCTAAGTGTTGTCATGCATATAATGGCTTCGTCACTTACGAGTGTCGGCTAGTACGTCCAAACTCGGTATCCACGTGGGTATCGAGAGTGAGGTGTGTCACTAACTCTTTGTTATAATTGTTAAAAAGAAAGGGCTTACATATGAAAACACTTTTTCACCTTTGCCTTGTTGGTGGCAGTATTTATGATAATAACACGTACTCTATATATGGTAAAGGCCACCATTTCTTTGCTTGTGAGACCAAAAAACCGAAATGTCATCTTGGAATTTCTCTAAACCACCACATGTCTATATACACGGCTGCCCAAAACGATGAAGCAAAGGTGACGTTGGTACTTAACAAAACCACATAGAATCGTCGAAGGATCGCTCCAAGTCCTCCAGCCAATCAACACATTCACATAATTTTCAATCTTATATCAGATGATGTGATAGTATTTAATTTCCAAATACCTATTTAGAATTTAAGGAGCTTAATGAAAAACGTTTCTCCAAACTTTTTCTTAATTAAAAACATCCTAATAATTTTATTTAATAAAAAGAACACAAATTACATACATCAAGCTTTAAATATTAAAATTTACGGGCTAGAAGCAAAGCCCATCACGCAACCCTCATATTTTTTCTTCTAGCACTTGCCCCTAGCAGGCGTTAGCCCATATCCGGGAAACTACTGCAACTATTTCTAGAACTGAACACTGCCACTATTTCTAGAACTGAACACTGCCACTATTTCTAGAACCAAATATGAAAGCATCAATTTTGAGGAAGCATTTACATGGAAAGGAAGCCCATGAGAAGAGGATTAAACTTCTCTCTTGGGTCGATGACCAATTCCGTCAGGTTTGGTGGAAAATTGACAAAAATCGCCGGAAAAAGTCACCTTTGGAGAGCTCGATCTCCCTGGACGTTTAGTTTCAACGTGTGGGTCTTGTATTAGAAGAAAGAGGGCATCGATACGAACTCGTAAACTCTGACCTTGTGTGACGTCGTTTATGTATGAGAGACTTATGAAGAATCTAATATTAGAAAGAAGGAAATGAGAGGAAGGAACACAAGAAGGAAAAAGAAAACGGACTGGACTAAAACTGTCAGGGGCAAAATCAAGGGTAAACCGCCATATTGAGCATATTGTTTACATGTCTTTCTCCTATTGAATGTGGTTAATTTATGTCTCCACATAGACCATCACATTTTATGTCTTCCTAATTCCTAGAGGCTACACAAAAGGGAAACTAAGTTCTAACTCACTAGGGTTCTGGGGATCCAAACTTAAGTTGTATTAAGAGTTTTGACGAAAGTATGAAGGGCCCTTGCCCTAGTTAGGATAGAGATCGAGGCAGACTTTACTCATGTCAGGTACGCAACTGACTGTGACTGTATTTCAATTATACCACATTGTTAAATGAGAAATGTAAAACATACGCTATTGTGTTATGGTCAAAGTGGCGTACCTGATGTAGGTATATTTTTCTTCCAACTTAGGCTAGTTCAAGGCGAGGCCATCTCATTCTCTCCAGTCACGAGATTGCAAAATGCTTCAAGGAATCGTTTTTTTTTTCCTTCAAAGAAAGCAGTATTTGACACGTAAAAATTCCAAGGACAGTCACTTCCTTTCTTTTGCTAAATTGCAATCTTGTGTGGTAGTTGTCACTTACCAAAGAGAAAGAATTTAGTGTAAAATGACAAGTCTTTGAATCTATAAACTGAGAAAGACTTGTGTTCGCCAAAAAAGAGAGAGAGACTCAATTGTAATGTATATATAAAACGTAAAATCTTCTCTTTTATTCAGATCGAACCCCGCATGCCTTTTATTTTTACATTTGAAAAATAATCTTATATAGCAAGTAGGACGGATAATCCTTCTTGAAATGGAAGAATAATTGACAATTAGTTAATTGTTTGGTTTACATTCGAGTGGAATCAAAATTTTTTTTTTGGGGCCAAATTCAAGTGGAATCAAATAAGTTTTCTAGTTTTGTCCGGTGAGTAACGATTTCAAGTACATGTTTAATAGTTACAACTTACGTTAAAGTTCAAAGTAAATTGGGACAAAATATAGAGATAGTTAATTTGTAAATAACAGGATATCTTTTTCGAATAAAAGTGACAATAACCCGGCCTCTAGCTAATGAGTAGACATTCTTGCTTTTGAAATCAACAATAATCCTTGCACAATTTTAACACTACGTATAATTAATTTTAGAAAGTGATTTTTACACATTTTTTAAAAAAATTTTGGTCATCGGATTGGATAAATCAAATGAAATCAACGGACATGATTCAAGAGGGGTGTGTGGGAAGCTAAAAGGAATGTGTGTTTATCATTTCCCATAAATTTTTTTGGTTGATTATGTACATAGAATTGTACAAGGAGCAGTGTTGTTTTTTAGTTACGACTAAACCTTTCATAAGCAAAAATAGAAAATATAATTTGTAACTATATTTGTTCCGTGAACTTTCTTCACTTGCAATAGAATTTGTTCCCTTTTGTATAGTTTGTAACTCTATTTCTAGATGATTCACAAACAAGGGACTGGCTACAGTGCTCGCAAGCATTGGATGCTCACATTGATCTCACCCTCCTTCTCCCCCTCTCTCCTCCCTCCTCCCTCCTTTTAATGGTGAGATCGGTGTGAGCATTCAATGCTTGCGAGCACTGTAGCCTACTCCCACAAACAATTGCACAAACTTGCCATCAAAATAGTAAAAAAGTTCTTGACCTTGCGCGACAGACTTGAATTGATAATATTGTTATCATTTAATCGAAAATCCATGCTTTATGCTAGAAAATTTCAACAAAAGTATAGGGGGTTTCGTATCAAAATCGAGAAATCACGATAACATTAGAGGGCTTCGTGCCAAAAGCCTCAGGCTAGTATTCATCAAAAGTTGGAATCAAAATCACCATATTAGGGGTTCAAATATTTATAATTGAGGTTCGTATGTGCTATAATATAGTGACATAAAATATTCAGTCAATTTACTTTTAGATAAAAAAAATTACAACCAAAGGACAGTTCTAGTTCATGTATCGCCAATTCATCTTTATAATTTATAATTCATGGTTTCTATTAGATTTGACAAACTTTGTTAATATGGTTGCTACTTGCTATTAGATCTATATAAATATACGTGTAGTTGATATATATTTCCTGATATCATAGCCAACTCCGCTAAGCTAGATTAGGGGAGTTGGAAGAGGCGACTGTCTAGGGCCTCGAGTTAAAATGCAAAAAAATTATCTTATATAACTGAGCATCTATAAGTACGCAAAAAAGTACTAACTAATGTGCTATGTTGGTTGCATGTGGTCCAATATCTTAATGAATAGGGTGTTGGGTTTCTACTCATACATCCCGGGTTCTAAACTCTCCAATTCTCTAAATTAATGTAATAGTTTCGAATCCTCCCCCTACTCTTAATAATAGTTAATTAAAAATAAATAAATAAATGTGTCATGTTTAGGCTTGATTTTCGGTCGGATTGGATCGAAAATACATGTTTCCAATTCCAATCCAAAAAGTTTCAAAAATGCATATCATTTCCAATTTTGGAATAGGAATTTTAGAATTTCATAAATTCATGTTGATTCGGTATTTTCAAAATCAGATTGTTTCGGAATTTCAAAATTACGGGAGTTGTATGACTTCATCTATACTAAGATAAAAAAATATGTCATCTGTGATATCCCACATCGACCAACGGAGAGGGAGTGATGTGCCTTATATGTACATGCCCACCTCCAATTAGCACGAGGCCTTTTGGGAGCTCATTGGCTTCGGATTCCATCGGAACTCCGAAGTTAAGCGAGTTTGGGCTTAGAGCAATCCCAAGATGGGTGACCCACTGGGAAGTTTCTCGTGAGTTTCCAGAAACAAAACCGTGAGGGCGTGGCCCAAAGCGGACAATATCGTGCTACGGTGGAGCAGGTCCGGGATGTGACAGAATGGTATCAGAGCCACTCTGCTGTTCGGTATGGATGTGTCGGCGAGGACGCAGGGTTCTCCTTAAGTGGGATGGATTGTGATATCCCACATCGACCAACGGAGAAGGAGTGATGTGCCTTATATGTACATACCCACCTCCATTTAGCACAAGGCCTTTTGGGAGCTCATTGGCTTCGGATTCCATCGGAACTTCGAAGTTAAGTGAGTTTGGGCTAGAGCAATCCCATGAGTGGTGACCCACTGAGAAGTTGCTCGTGAGTTCCCAAAAACAAAACCGTGAGGGTGTGGCACAAAGCGGACAATATCGTGCTACGGCGGAGTCGGTCTGGGATATGACATCATCTCCATGGCTCTCTCTATATAATATAAAATTTTATAGTTCTCAAATTCTCATTTTTTGTATGTAATATATTCAAGGGAGTTGTAATTGAAAAAATAGTTAGATATTCGAGTACATTGTATTACAAATCCAAAGTCAATAAGTACATAATTAAGTGTATGTAATAGAGTTATGCAAGTTTTAGAATTTCGGATCAGATTCGGAATATTAAATACATTCTAATTCCTATCTAATTTTTTTTTTGGATTTTAGAATTCTGGTTTCGGATTTGAATCGGACGAAATATTTCGGTTCCGAAATCGGTCGAAATTGGATATTCCTATCCAAGTTGCACCCCTAGTCATGTTGGTAAAACATTGTTTCCTTGTGCAGTGGCAATGTGGCTCGTCTTCAAGGTTGGCCTTGAGACCATGCAACCCAAAAACAATTAAAACCGTAAATTAAACCATAACCATAATTCCTACATGTTATGCTAATATGATTTTATAAGTCTGTTCACATGTTTATGAGCATATAATTAATTACTAGAATTAACTCATCAGGTGTTAAATTCACAAATTTTATTTTTCTTGAGCTCGAGGATGTTTCATAAGAGCAATTCCAACTGTTAGAGGAGGGCAAGGGCAATGACATGTAATTGTCACTCTGAAAAGTAATTGCCTTTGTGCAGCTCCACCAGTTGGGCAAGGGCAAGGGCGATTACTATTCACAAATATATATACATATATATTTAAAGCATAATTAAGTTATTTAATAATTAGCGGATGTGTTAAGTTTTTGGTGCACATGAAGAATGGATGGTTGGGTATTTATACGAAAAATATATAATACTTTTTTTGTATTTTCATAAATCTAATTTTGATTTTTTTTCAAATATTTCTCTGATTTTTAAAGCTTTTTTAGTATTTTTTTTAATTTTGAACTTTGAAAATTATAGCTCAGTTAGATCTTTTGATCGTTGGAGATCAAACAATATCTATTTAGCCACGTGTTCGGACGGTTGGGGATGCTGTTGCGGTCGGCTCACTCTCCATTTTGCGCATGAATTGCACGCGCTGGACTAAAAAAAATAAGGGAACATGGCTGACATTAGCAATGTCTGTTGGTGTGCATGGCTTGACCCACCACTTGCCCTCCTTTTTTTGACCCGCTGGAGGTGTTTTGGGCAATTGCATTACCCTTGCTCAAAGGCAACGGGTGAAAATACTCTAATATACTTGTCAACCCGCATTACACATACAACTAATATAGTACAATTAAGTTTTGACAAAAATAAAATATAGTCCAATTAAGAAGTATGAAGAAGTGTTCGGATCATAAAAAATTGAGTGGTAAAGTGACTCACATTCACATCATATGCATTGTCGAATGTGGAGTGATGGCGTGTGGCCATGAATCTCCGAAATGCCCAATCTTTTCACACACTTTTTTGGTGTTCTTTTTGCTGCCGTGGAGACTGCTATGTGCATGGACCACCGCAATTTCACTACACAACCATATATATGTGACAGGTCACAGGGGAGACTCCATTATTTGTAAGTTTTGGTAAAAGACGCCGGCCCACTTGGCTTGGGAACTTTAATTCTACTAGAAAAAAGCTAATGTGGGACTTGGAACAGGATTGGAGTGTCTGAGACCAATTCATTGGAGGTTGCGATTACCAAGTGTTTACTTGGAGCCAAACGTCGTTTTTCTTGTGGACTCCCTCCCTCTGCCTTGTCACATGTATACTCCCTAGTCACTCGTAATTTTGCGATTTAGCATGATGTTATCTTATCTACGGGTGGGCACGGTTTGGTTCGGTACGATTTTGAGGTGAAATAGAAACTAAATTTCGGTTTCGGTTCGGTTTGACAGTGGAACCGAAATAGAACCAAACTATTCGGTTTTGGTTCGTTTCGGTTTCAAATGGTTTTGGTTTCGGTTTCAAACGGCTTCAAACCCAATTGAAACAAAGTTCAACATTTTTTTTAGATCATCAAAGTCATGAAAGTATGAGATGCGACATCGCTTGCACAAATAAAATTGTAAGCTTCTCATACCAATTAATAATTATTGGCACTTGCATCAATATTCTATTCTATTTTTATTCACAAAATTATGCACAAAAACACATTTGACTCTGTATTTTTCGAACTATGCGGATGACTTGACGGAGAGGAGCTAGTTGATCGAAGATTGATCAAGATTGGTCACGATTTGAAGTTTGAGAGAACGGAAGAGACGATTGGGAGGTGGGAGCCCAGGACGTGAGAGAGTTCAGAGAGGAGGCGATGTATGTGAGTTTCGGTGTGTGTCGAATGGTATCAAGTTGGGTTTAGGTCTGGGCATATTACGATGTGGTTGAGTCTATGCTAAATGTATGGACTCTATCAATTAATCAATTACATCCCAACACCTAATATGTTAATTAAATTAAATATATTTCTTTATATTTTGTGGTTCGGTATGGTTTCAGTTTGATTCTGAAAGATTAGGAACCGCAACCAAACCGTTACTTTAGCTTGCGGTTCGATTTCAAACGGTTTTAGTTTCAAAACCACAAAAACCAAACCGTTCGGTGCGGTCCGGTTTGATTCGTGTTTTGGTTTCGGTTTTCAATTCCAAGTGCCCACCCCTAATCTTATGCAGTTGGGGTCCGAGGACTTTCTCGTATATTTCAGTTATTCTATATTTTGGAGTTTTAACGTTAAATTTTTTGTCAAATATACAGTGATCATAACCAATAACCGATCTACGACTCTAACTTCGTACGGATGTAAAAGATCTATGCACTAGCAACATAAAATTTATTTTTTCAATTTTTTCATTGAGGCATTTAGTCAAGCACTTGGTGAGCAGGTCGCTATGCCTAGATTAGTTGACAGTGTCCAAGACCTGATGCTGAGGCACGTCGAGCATCACCTCCCAAGGCCTGCCAAATGTTGTCGTAGAGGCATTTCATTGAACAGTTTGTCGACATTTTCAGGTATTATACCAAATGGCCACCATCAATTCAGGTATTATACCAAATGGTCACTCCTCACCGCCACCATCAATTCATCTCGACGTCGACCATCACCACACCTCCATCTCCTCCATTTTTCAGATTTCCACCTCCATCTCCCACCACCACCTCCAAATTCAAAAAGAAAATTCGAAGCTTCTTTGATCTGAAGCAGAAATTGAGTCCATTGAAGCCACCCCAACCCCTAGTACAAGGTAAGATACCAAGATTCATGTAATCCGTCTATAATTTCATTTGATTTTGGTTTTTGAAAATAGGGTTTTGAAATTCTATTTGAGTTTTTTATCTAGGTTTTGAATCTGATTGAGGGGATAAATCTCTCCCTCTGTTATTAAATGTTTCAGTCTGCAATTGCTAAAAGCATAAGCTCAAGATTTGAAAAAGTTTTTATTTTAATTTTATCTGTATTTTCTTGTATTATGATTTTAATTAGATTTGCAGAAAGATGGAATATTGTTAGTCAAATATGTAATTTATCAGTTGGGAATTTTTTGCAGGAAGGATGAACAGTCTTAAGGATTAGATTTGCAGGAAGGATGAACAGCCTTAAGGATTGAATTTTTTGCAGGAAGGATGAACAATCTTGGGAATTTTTCGGTAATACCGAAATGGCCCCGACTCATTCGGTAATACTGAAAATTTCGATTTGGTTTCGGTATCTCAATTTCCCTCCCCAAAAATTTCGGTTCAGTAATTGGTATTGGGGTTTCGGTTCGGTTCCCGAACCGAACCCAGCACATAGTTTTGAACTTTGGATAATTATAATGTCTCCCTCATGATCTCAGTAAGTCCGAGTGAGTTCAATGACAATAACTTTTAGTATGTATTGTGGTAACCTTTGCTTTTCATGTCCTTTGTTTGCATGACATGCCACCCCACACAGCAACTTCGCACTTGCATAGTGCACAATACACATCATGAAAAGGTAAGAAACCATGAGGCTATTTGCTTTTCTTTTGTTGAAACAATCAACAACTGGTAGAGCATACTGCAAGTGTGGTGTACGCCAATGTGTCAGGCGGTGTATTCGTTATCTTAAATCTAAGTTCAAATTCTTTACTCGTAATTGAGATTAATAAAAAAATATGTTAGTATATCATCTCATGTGGCAAGTGATGTATGTAATCAATATTTAATGAAATTAACTCATTAATTGACGTGACGTATAAACAACACTTGTTACACTAGATGGTACACAAATGTGATACAAAAATGTAGTCTCCTAAATATTTTCTAATAAAAAATGAGTAACATACTAACAAACAAATAAAAAAAGGGAATGAGAATAACAATAAAAAATGGTTTAGCTAAATAAGCGTATATAAAACAATATTTAGTGCTCATTTATTGTCAATTTGGTATCCCTCAAATTTTTTTTTAATTAAAACTTCGTAATTGCAAAGAAAAATGCTATGGAGACATGTTTTTAGACCATCAATAGTTACATCATGTGGTCTACATAATATAATTTAAGTAGACGATCTCTCTAACATCACCCAATTGCAAAAGGTGAATCATCTGGTAGATATGGTTTTCCTCTTCAACCCAGTGCATCTTTGTTTTAAACTCTCTGTTCACTCTTTTTAATCTGATTTAAAGTAATAATATCGCGTGTAATAGAAAAAAAAATCATAATCAGTTTTATTTGTGCATGTTTCTATATTTTATTTGTACATTTGGAAAATCCAAATCCACTTATTATTAAATGTTTTTATGAATCCAATTATTAAAAACAGAAGAGGGAAAAGAGTAACGACAATTTGTAGAGATCTATACGTTATTTGTCCAAACAATTAAACCTGTAATCACAAACATTCTTACATAAGCGTCCCTACACCCTTCACTTCCATATCAATACTCGCGCTTCCCATAAATTTATTTCCATAGAAGCCCCAATACTTTTAACATTCTTACAAAATCATCACAACTAGCTCCACGTTTCACGACCGCAGAGCGAGTACATTGTACATCGCATTCGATCGAGTGTCTTCGATTCCAAAACGCACCCCATCTAACGAGGCGTATCTGTTTCCCTCGTTTTGTTTGTTCAAAATTCAAAAACGACCCAACAACTCCAATTCGTCACTCTCTCTCTCTCTCTCTCTACTGAATCAATAAATCACCTAAAAAAGAAAACCAAGAACAAGCTAGGGTTTTGGATTGCCTCCTTTTTTTCCCATTTATTTTTCGAAATCGATGTTATGCTCGCTGTTGAAGCACGGATTAGGGCATCTGTGCAGATCGGCGTTGAGGTTTCTTGACTTGTCGATTTCTCGAGCTATGGGCTGCTTCTTCGGTTGCTTTCGGGTCAAGGACGATCACCACCTCCGCTCTCGCCCTCACCTCGTCTCTCAGTCCTCTCGTAACCCCCAGACGGTAAGGTTTCCGTTTGGTTCCCGAGAAAATCAGGGAAAATGTTTTTCTTTTCAG